>OZ020224.1:13007148-13034648 GCA_963971325.1 Aphodius granarius | reverse complement strand
GGGTTGGGTTGGGTTGTTTACTAAGATTAGCTAGTCAGAATTTTTTTTATAAACTCAATAATTTTTGACAGATTCACATATAAAAGTGCACTAAAGAATTGTTAAAATTTAATTAAATAAATATTTGGTGTTGAACAACAGCGATTTAAGTAACTTGGGCGTAGAGTATATCTTTTAGTGCACTTTGATATGTGAATCTGTCGAGAATTATTGAGTTTATAAAAAAACTCTGACAATCAAATCTAAGCAAACAACCCAACCCAACCCAGCCCGACTCGACCCAACCCAACCCAACCCAACCCAACCCAACCCAACCCAACCCAACCCAACCCAACCCAACCCAACCCAACCCAACCCAACCCAACTATTATAATGGTGGCAGCGATTCGGGATTAAATGAGCGATGCTCCTAAATGATCGGTTCGGATTAAATTAGCGATTTGAGCTGTGTGATTAAATAACTAAAATGATTAAAATCAAATTGAAGAATTGTTAAAATTTAATTAAATTAATATTTGGTGCTGAACAACAGCGATTTAAGTAACTTGGGCGTAGAGTATATCTTTTAGTGCACTTTGATATGTGAATCTGTCGAGAATTATTGAGTTTATAAAAAAACTCTGACTATCTAATCTAAGTAAACAACCCAACCCAACCCAACCCAACCCAACCCAACCCAACCCAACCCAACCCAACCCAACCCAACCCAACCCAACCCAACCAACTACTATAGTGGTGGCAGCGATTCGGGATTAAATGAGCGATGCTCTTAAATGATCGGTTCGGATTAAATTAGCGATTTGAGCGGTGTGATTATATAACTAAAATGATTAAAATCAAATTGAAGAATTGTTAAAATTTAATCAAATTAATATTTGGTGTTGAACAACAGCGATTTAAGTAACTTGGGCGTAGAGTATATCTTTTAGTGCACTTTGATATGTGAATCTGTCGAGAATTATCGAGTTTATAAAAAAACTCTGCCTGGCTAATCTAAGTAAACAACCCAACCCAACCCAACCCAACCCAACCCAACCCAACCCAACCCAACCCAACCCAACCAACTACTATAGTGGTGGCAGCGATTCGGGATTAAATGAGCGATGCTCTTAAATGATCGGTTCGGATTAAATTAGCGATTTGAGCTGTGTGATTAAATAACTAAAATGATTAAAATCAAATTGAAGAATTGTTAGAATTTAATTAAATTAATTTTTGGTGTTGAACAACAGCGATTTAAGTAACTTGGGAGTAGAGTATATCTTTTAGTGCACTTTGATATGTGAATCTGTCGAGAATTATTGAGTTTATAAAAAAACTCTGACTATCTAATCTAAGTAAACAACCCAACCCAACCCAACCCAACCCAACCAAACCAACTACTATAGTGGTGGCAGTGATTCGGGATTAAATGAGCGATGCTCTTAAATGATCCGTTCGGATTAAATTAGCGATTTCAGCGGTGTGATTAAATAAATAAAATGATTAAAATCAAATTGAAGAATTGTTAAAATTTAATTAAATAAATATTTGGTGTTAAACAACAGCGATTTAAGTAACTTGGTCGTAGAGTATATCTTTCAGTGCAATTTGATATGTGAATCTGTCGAGAATTATCGAGTTTATAAAAAAACTCTGCCTGGCTAATCTAAGTAAACAACCCAACCCAACCCAACCCAACCTAACCCAACCCAACCCAACCCAACCCAACCATCTACTATAGTGGTGGCAGCGATTCGGGATTAAATGAGCGATGCTCTTAAATGATCGGTTCGGATTAAATTAGCGATTTGAGCGGTGTGATTATATAACTAAAATGATTAAAATCAAATTGAAGAATTGTTAAAATTTAATTAAATAAATATTTGGTGTTGAACAACAGCGATTTAAGTAACTTGGGCGTAGAGTATATCTTTTAGTGCACTTTGATATGTGAATGTGTCGAGATTTATTGAGTTTATAAAAAAACTCTGACTGGCTAATCTAACTAAACAACCCAACCCAACCCAACCCAACCCAGCCTAACCCAACTATTATAATGGTGGCAGCGATTCGGAATTAAATGAGCGATGCTCTTAAATGATCGGTTCGGATTGAATTAGCGATTTGAGCTGTGTGATTAAATAACTAAAATGATTAAAATCAAATTGAAGAATTGTTAAAATTTAATTAAATTAATATTTGGTGTTGAACAACAGCGATTTAAGTACCTTGGGCGTATAGTATATCTTTGAGTGCATTTTGATATGTGAATCTGTCGAGAATTATTGAGTTTATAAAAAAACTCTGATTATCTAATCTAAGTAAACAACCCAACCCAACCCAACCCAACCCAACCCAACCCAACCCAACCCAACCAACTACTATAGTGGTGGCAGCGATTCGGGATTAAATGAGCGATGCTCTTAAATGATCGGTTCGGATTAAATTAGCGATTTGAGCGGTGTGATTATATAACTAAAATGATTAAAATCAAATTGAAGAATTGTTAAAATTTAATCAAATTAATATTTGGTGTTGAACAACAGCGATTTAAGTAACTTGGGCGTAGAGTATATCTTTTAGTGCACTTTGATATGTGAATCTGTCGAGAATTATCGAGTTTATAAAAAAACTCTGCCTGGCTAATCTAAGTAAACAACCCAACCCAACCCAACCCAACCCAACCCAACCAACTACTATAGTGGTGGCAGCGATTCGGGATTAAATGAGCGATGCTCTTAAATGATCGGTTCGGATTAAATTAGCGATTTGAGCTGTGTGATTAAATAACTAAAATGATTAAAATCAAATTGAAGAATTGTTAGAATTTAATTAAATTAATTTTTGGTGTTGAACAACAGCGATTTAAGTAACTTGGGAGTAGAGTATATCTTTTAGTGCACTTTGATATGTGAATCTGTCGAGAATTATTGAGTTTATAAAAAAACTCTGACTATCTAATCTAAGTAAACAACCCAACCCAACCCAACCCAACCCAACCAAACCAACTACTATAGTGGTGGCAGTGATTCGGGATTAAATGAGCGATGCTCTTAAATGATCCGTTCGGATTAAATTAGCGATTTCAGCGGTGTGATTAAATAAATAAAATGATTAAAATCAAATTGAAGAATTGTTAAAATTTAATTAAATAAATATTTGGTGTTAAACAACAGCGATTTAAGTAACTTGGTCGTAGAGTATATCTTTCAGTGCAATTTGATATGTGAATCTGTCGAGAATTATCGAGTTTATAAAAAAACTCTGCCTGGCTAATCTAAGTAAACAACCCAACCCAACCCAACCCAACCCAACCCAACCCAACCCAACCCAACCCAACCCAACCCAACCCAACCCAACCATCTACTATAGTGGTGGCAGCGATTCGGGATTAAATGAGCGATGCTCTTAAATGATCGGTTCGGATTAAATTAGCGATTTGAGCGGTGTGATTATATAACTAAAATGATTAAAATCAAATTGAAGAATTGTTAAAATTTAATTAAATAAATATTTGGTGTTGAACAACAGCGATTTAAGTAACTTGGGCGTAGAGTATATCTTTTAGTGCACTTTGATATGTGAATGTGTCGAGATTTATTGAGTTTATAAAAAAACTCTGACTGGCTAATCTAACTAAACAACCCAACCCAACCCAACCCAACCCAGCCTAACCCAACTATTATAATGGTGGCAGCGATTCGGAATTAAATGAGCGATGCTCTTAAATGATCGGTTCGGATTGAATTAGCGATTTGAGCTGTGTGATTAAATAACTAAAATGATTAAAATCAAATTGAAGAATTGTTAAAATTTAATTAAATTAATATTTGGTGTTGAACAACAGCGATTTAAGTACCTTGGGCGTATAGTATATCTTTGAGTGCATTTTGATATGTGAATCTGTCGAGAATTATTGAGTTTATAAAAAAACTCTGATTATCTAATCTAAGTAAACAACCCAACCCAACCCAACCCAACCCAACCCAACCCAACCCAACCCAACCCAACCAAACCAACTACTATAGTGGTGGCAGCGATTCGGGATTAAATGAGCGATGCTCTTAAATGATCGGTTCGGATTAAATTAGCGATTTGAGCGGTGTGATTATATAACTAAAATGATTAAAATCAAATTGAAGAATTGTTAAAATTTAATTAAATTAATATTTGGTGTTGAACAACAGCGATTTAAGTAACTTGGGCGTAGAGTATATCTTTTAGTGCACTTTGATATGTGAATCTGTCGAGAATTATCGAGTTTATAAAAAAACTCTGCCTGGCTAATCTAAGTAAACAACCCAACCCAACCCAACCCAACCAACTACTATAGTGGTGGCAGCGATTCGGGATTAAATGAGCGATGCTCTTAAATGATCGGTTCGGATTAAATTAGCGATTTGAGCTGTGTGATTGAATAACTAAAATGACTAAAATCAAATTGAAGAATTGTTAGAATTTAATTAAATTAATATTTGGTGTTGAACAACAGCGATTTAAGTAACTTGGGCGTAGAGTATATCTTTTAGTGCACTTTGATATGTGAATCTGTCGAGAATTATTGAGTTTATAAAAATACTCTGACTATCTAATCTAAGTAAACAACCCAACCCAACCCAACCCAACCCAACCAAACCAACTACTATAGTGGTGGCAGCGATTCGGGATTAAATGAGCGATGCTCTTAAATGATCGGTTCGGATTAAATTAACGATTTGAGCTGTGTGATTAAATAACTAAAACGATTAAAATCAAATTGAAGAATTGTTAAAATTTAATTAAATAAATATTTGGTGTTAAACAACAGCGATTTAAGTAACTTGGGCGTAGAGTATATCTTTCAGTGCACTTTGATATGTGAATCTGTTGAGAATTATGGAGTTTATAAAAAAACTCTGCCTGGCTAATCTAAGTAAACAACCCAATCCAACCCAACCCAACCCAACCCAACCCAACCATCTACTATATTGGTGGCAGCGATTCGGTATTAAATGAGTTATGCTCCTAAATGATCTGTTCGGATTAAATTAGCGATTTGAGCGGTGTGATTATATAACTAAAATGATTAAAATCAAATTGAAGAACTGTTAAAATTTAATTAAATAAATATTTGGTGTTGAACAACAGCGACTTAAGTAACTTGGGCGTAGAGTATATATTTTAGTGCACTTTGATATGTGAATGTGTCGAGAATTATTGAGTTTATAAAAAAACTCTGACTGGCTAATCTAACTAAACAACCCAACCCAACCCAACCCAATCCAACCCAACCTAACCCAACTATTATAATGGTGGCAGCGATTCGGAATTAAATGAGCGATGCTCTTAAATGATCGGTTCGGATTGAATTAGCGATTTGAGATGTGTGTTTAAATAACTAAAATGATTAAAATCAAATTGAAGAATTGTTAAAATTTAATTAAATTAATATTTGGTGTTGAACAGCAGCGATTTAAGTACCTTGGGCGTATAGTATATCTTTGAGTGCATTTTGATATGTGAATCTGTCGAGAATTATTGAGTTTATAAAAAAACTCTGACTATCTAATCTAAGTAAACAACCCAACCCATCCCAATAATAATCCCATAACTGGGCAAAAGCAAAAACCCAACCCAACCCAACCCAACCCAACCCAACCCAACCCAACCCAACCCAACCCAACCCAACCCATCCCATCCCATCCCATCCCAACCCAACCATTATAATGGTGGCAGCGATTCGGGATTAAATGAGCGATTCTCTTAAATGATCGGTTCGGATTAAATTAGCGATTTGAGCTGTGTGATTAAATAACTAAAATGATTAAAATCAAATTGAAGAATTGCTAAAATTTAATTAAATTAATATTTGGTGTTGAACCACAGCGATTTCAGTAACTTGGGCGTAGAGTGTATCTTTTGGTGCACTTTGATATGTGAATCTGTCGAGAATTATTGAGTTTATAAAAAAACTCTGACTATCTAATCTAAGTAAACAACCCAACCCAACCCAACCCAACCCAACCAAACCAACTACTATAGTGGTGGCAGCGATTCGGGATTAAATGCGCGATGCTCTTAAATGATCGGTTCGCACTAAATTGGCGATTTCACACCGCTCAAATCGCTAATTTAATCCGAACCGATCATTTAAGAGCATCGCTCATTTAATGCCGAATCGCTGCCACAATTATAATAGTTGGGTTGGGTTTGGTTGGGTTGGGTTGGGTTGGGTTGGGTTGGGTTGGGTTGGGTTGGGTTGGGTTGGGTTGGGTTGGGTTGGGTTGGGCTGGGTTGGGTTGGGTTGGGTTGGGTTGGGTTGTTTACTAAGATTAGCTAGTCAGAATTTTTTTTTATAAACTCAATAATTTTTGACAGATTCACATATAAAAGTGCACGAAAGAATTGTTAAAATTTAATTAAATAAATATTTGGTGTTGAACAGCAGCGATTTAAGTAACTTGGGCGTAGAGTATATCTTTTAGTGCACTTTGATATGTGAATCTGTCGAGAATTATTGAGTTTATAAAAAAACTCTGACAATCAAATCTAAGCAAACAACCCAACCCAACCCAACCCAGCCCGACCCGACCCGACCCGACCCGACCCGACCCGACCCGACCCGACCCGACCCGACCCGACCCAACCCAACCCAACCCAACCCAACCCAACCCAACCCAACCCAACCCAACTATTATAATGGTGGCAGCGATTCGGGATTATATGAGCGATGCTCTTAAATGATCGATTCGGATTAAATTAGCGATTTGAGCGGTGTGATTAAATAACTAAAATGATTAAAATCAAATTGAAGAATTGTTAAAATTTAATTAAATTAATATTTGATGTTGAACAACAGCGATTTAAGTAACTTGGGCGTAGAGTATATCTTTTGGTGCACTTATATATGTGAATCTGTCGAGAATTATTGAGTTTATAAAAAAACTCTGACTAGCTAATCTAAGTAAGCAACCCAACCCAACCCAACCCTATTGTAATAGTGGCGGCGATTCGGGATTAAATGAGCGATGCTCTTAAATGATCGGTTCGGATTAAATTAACGATTTGAGCTGTGTGATTAAATAACTAAAATGATTAAAATCAAATTGAAGAATTGTTAAAATTTAATTAAATTAGTATTTGATGTTGAACAACAGCGATTTAAGTAACTTGGGCGTAGAGTATATCTTTTAGCGCGCTTTGATATGTGAATCTGTCAAGAATTATTGAGTTTATAAAAAACTCTGACTGGCTAATCTAAGTAAACAACCCAACCCAACCCAACTATTATAATGGTGGCAGCGATTCGGGATTAAATGAGCGATGCTCTTAAATGATCGGTTCGGATTAAATTAGCGATTTGAGCTGTGTGATTAAATAACTAAAATGATTAAAATCAAATTGAAGAATTGTTAAAATTTAATTAAATTAATATTTGGTGTTGAACAACAGCGATTTAAGTAAATTGGGCGTAGAGTATATCTTTTAGTGCACTTTGATATGTGAATCTGTCGAGAATTATTGAGTTTATAAAAAAAAGTCTGACTATCTAATCTAAGTAAACAACCCAACCCAACCCAACCCAACCCAACCCAACCCAACCCAACCCAACCAAACCAACTACTATAGTGGTGGCAGCGATTCGGGATTAAATGAGCGATGCTCTTAAATGATCGGTTCGGACTAAATTAGCGATTTGACACCGCTCAAATCGCTAATTTAATCCGAACCGATCATTTAAGAGCATCGCTCATTTAATCCCGATTCGCTGCCACCATTATAATAGTTGGGTTGGGTTGGGTTGGGTTGGGTTGGGTTGGGTTGGGTTGGGTTGGGTTGGGTTGGGTTGGGTTGGGTTGGGTTGGGTTGGGTTGGGTTGGGTTGGGTTGTTTACTAAGATTAGCTAGTCAGAATTTTTTTTATAAACTCAATAATTTTTGACAGATTCACATATAAAAGTGCACTAAAGAATTGTTAAAATTTAATTAAATAAATATTTGGTGTTGAACAACAGCGATTTAAGTAACTTGGGCGTAGAGTATATCTTTTAGTGCACTTTGATATGTGAATCTGTCGAGAATTATTGAGTTTATAAAAAAACTCTGACAATCAAATCTAAGCAAACAACCCAACACAACCCAGCCCGACTCGACCCAACCCAACCCAACCCAACCCAACAAAACCCAACCCAACCCAACCCAACCCAACTATTATAATGGTGGCAGCGATTCGGGATTAAATGAGCGATGCTCCTAAATGATCGGTTCGGATTAAATTAGCGATTTGAGCTGTGTGATTAAATAACTAAAATGATTAAAATCAAATTGAAGAATTGTTAAAATTTAATTAAATTAATATTTGGTGCTGAACAACAGCGATTTAAGTAACTTGGGCGTAGAGTATATCTTTTAGTGCACTTTGATATGTGAATCTGTCGAGAATTATTGAGTTTATAAAAAAACTCTGACTATCTAATCTAAGTAAACAACCCAACCCAACCCAACCCAACCCAACCCAACCCAACCCAACCAACTACTATAGTGGTGGCAGCGATTCGGGATTAAATGAGCGATGCTCTTAAATGATCGGTTCGGATTAAATTAGCGATTTGAGCGGTGTGATTATATAACTAAAATGATTAAAATCAAATTGAAGAATTGTTAAAATTTAATCAAATTAATATTTGGTGTTGAACAACAGCGATTTAAGTAACTTGGGCGTAGAGTATATCTTTTAGTGCACTTTGATATGTGAATCTGTCGAGAATTATCGAGTTTATAAAAAAACTCTGCCTGGCTAATCTAAGTAAACAACCCAACCCAACCCAACCCAACCCAACCCAACCCAACCCAACCCAACCAACTACTATAGTGGTGGCAGCGATTCGGGATTAAATGAGCGATGCTCTTAAATGATCGGTTCGGATTAAATTAGCGATTTGAGCTGTGTGATTAAATAACTAAAATGATTAAAATCAAATTGAAGAATTGTTAGAATTTAATTAAATTAATATTTGGTGTTGAACAACAGCGATTTAAGTAACTTGGGAGTAGAGTATATCTTTTAGTGCACTTTGATATGTGAATCTGTCGAGAATTATTGAGTTTATAAAAAAACTCTGACTATCTAATCTAAGTAAACAACCCAACCCAACCCAACCCAACCCAACCAAACCAACTACTATAGTGGTGGCAGTGATTCGGGATTAAATGAGCGATGCTCTTAAATGATCCGTTCGGATTAAATTAGCGATTTCAGCGGTGTGATTAAATAAATAAAATGATTAAAATCAAATTGAAGAATTGTTAAAATTTAATTAAATAAATATTTGGTGTTAAACAACAGCGATTTAAGTAACTTGGTCGTAGAGTATATCTTTCAGTGCAATTTGATATGTGAATCTGTCGAGAATTATCGAGTTTATAAAAAAACTCTGCCTGGCTAATCTAAGTAAACAACCCAACCCAACCCAACCCAACCCAACCCAACCCAACCCAACCCAACCCAACCATCTACTATAGTGGTGGCAGCGATTCGGGATTAAATGAGCGATGCTCTTAAATGATCGGTTCGGATTAAATTAGCGATTTGAGCGGTGTGATTATATAACTAAAATGATTAAAATCAAATTGAAGAATTGTTAAAATTTAATTAAATAAATATTTGGTGTTGAACAACAGCGATTTAAGTAACTTGGGCGTAGAGTATATCTTTTAGTGCACTTTGATATGTGAATGTGTCGAGATTTATTGAGTTTATAAAAAAACTCTGACTGGCTAATCTAACTAAACAACCCAACCCAACCCAACCCAACCCAGCCTAACCCAACTATTATAATGGTGGCAGCGATTCGGAATTAAATGAGCGATGCTCTTAAATGATCGGTTCGGATTGAATTAGCGATTTGAGCTGTGTGATTAAATAACTAAAATGATTAAAATCAAATTGAAGAATTGTTAAAATTTAATTAAATTAATATTTGGTGTTGAACAACAGCGATTTAAGTACCTTGGGCGTATAGTATATCTTTGAGTGCATTTTGATATGTGAATCTGTCGAGAATTATTGAGTTTATAAAAAAAAATCTGACTATCTAATCTAAGTAAACAACCCAACCCAACCCAACCCAACCCAACCCAACCCAACCCAACCCAACCAAACCAACTACTATAGTGGTGGCAGCGATTCGGGATTAAATGAGCGATGCTCTTAAATGATCGGTTCGGATTAAATTAGCGATTTGAGCGGTGTGATTATATAACTAAAATGATTAAAATCAAATTGAAGAATTGTTAAAATTTAATTAAATTAATATTTGGTGTTGAACAACAGCGATTTAAGTAACTTGGGAGTAGAGTATATCTTTTAGTGCACTTTGATATGTGAATCTGTCGAGAATTATCGAGTTTATAAAAAAACTCTGCCTGGCTAATCTAAGTAAACAACCCAACCCAACCCAACCCAACCAACTACTATAGTGGTGGCAGCGATTCGGGATTAAATGAGCGATGCTCTTAAATGATCGGTTCGGATTAAATTAGCGATTTGAGCTGTGTGATTGAATAACTAAAATGACTAAAATCAAATTGAAGAATTGTTAGAATTTAATTAAATTAATATTTGGTGTTGAACAACAGCGATTTAAGTAACTTGGGCGTAGAGTATATCTTTTAGTGCACTTTGATATGTGAATCTGTCGAGAATTATTGAGTTTATAAAAATACTCTGACTATCTAATCTAAGTAAACAACCCAACCCAACCCAACCCAACCAAACCAACTACTATAGTGGTGGCAGCGATTCGGGATTAAATGAGCGATGCTCTTAAATGATCGGTTCGGATTAAATTAGCGATTTGAGCGGTGTGATTAAATAAATAAAATGATTAAAATCAAATTGAAGAATTCTTAAAATTTAATTAAATAAATATTTGGTGTTAAACAACAGCGATTTAAGTAACTTGGGCGTAGAGTATATCTTTCAGTGCACTTTGATATGTGAATCTGTCGAGAATTATCGAGTTTATAAAAAAACTCTGCCTGGCTAATCTAAGTAAACAACCCAACCCAACCCAACCCAACCCAACCCAACCCAACCCAACCATCTACTATAGTGGTGGCAGCGATTCGGGATTAAATGAGCGATGCTCTTAAATGATCGGTTCGGATTAAATTAGCGATTTGAGCGGTGTGATTATATAACTAAAATGATTAAAATCAAATTGAAGAATTGTTAGAATTTAATTAAATTAATATTTGGTGTTGAACAACAGCGATTTAAGTAACTTGGGCGTAGAGTATATCTTTTAGTGCACTTTGATATGTGAATCTGTCGAGAATTATTGAGTTTATAAAAAAACTCTGACTATCTAATCTAAGTAAACAACCCAACCCAACCCAACCCAACCCAACCCAACCCAACCCAACCATCTACTATAGTGGTGGCAGCGATTCGGGATTAAATGAGCGATGCTCTTAAATGATCGGTTCGGATTAAATTAGCGATTTGAGCGGTGTGATTATATAACTAAAATGATTAAAATCAAATTGAAGAATTGTTAGAATTTAATTAAATTAATATTTGGTGTTGAACAACAGCGATTTAAGTAACTTGGGCGTAGAGTATATCTTTTAGTGCACTTTGATATGTGAATCTGTCGAGAATTATTGAGTTTATAAAAAAACTCTGACTATCTAATCTAAGTAAACAACCCAACCCAACCCAACCCAACCCAACCCAACCAAACCAACTACTATAGTGGTGGCAGCGATTCGGGATTAAATGAGCGATGCTCTTAAATGATCGGTTCGGATTAAATTAGCGATTTGAGCGGTGTGATTAAATAAATAAAATGATTAAAATCAAATTGAAGAATTGTTAAAATTTAACTAAATAAATATTTGGTGTTGAACAACAGCGATTTAAGTAACTTGGGCGTAGAGTATATCTTTTAGTGCACTTTGATATGTGAATGTGTCGAGAATTATTGAGTTTATAAAAAAACTCTGACTGGCTAATCTAACTAAACAACCCAACCCAACCCAAGCCAACCCAACCCAACCCAACCCAACCCAACCCAACCTAACCCAACTATTATAATGGTGGCAGCGATTCGGAATTAAATGAGCGATGCTCTTAAATGATCGGTTCGGATTGAATTAGCGATTTGAGATGTGTGTTTAAATAACTAAAATGATTAAAATCAAATTGAAGAATTGTTAAAATTTAATTAAATTAATATTTGGTATTGAACAGCAGCGATTTAAGTACCTTGGGCGTATAGTATATCTTTGAGTGCATTTTGATATGTGAATCTGTCGAGAATTATTGAGTTTATAAAAAAACTCTGACTATCTAATCTAAGTAAACAACCCAACCCATCCCAATAATAATCCCATAACTGGGCAAAAGCAAAAACCCAACCCAACCCAACCCAACCAAACACAGCCCAGCCCAGCCCAGCCCAGCCCAGCCCAGCCCAGCCCAGCCCAGCCCAGCCCAGCCCAGCCCAGCCCAGCCCAGCCCAGCCCAGCCCAGCCCAGCCCAGCCCAGCCCAGCCCAGCCCAGCCCAGCCCAGCCCAGCCCAGCCCAGCCCAGCCCAGCCCAGCCCAGCCCAGCCCAGCCCAGCCCAGCCCAGCCCAGCCCAGCCCAGCCCAGCCCAGCCCAGCCCAGCCCAGCCCAGCCCAGCCCAGCCCAGCCCAGCCCAGCCCAGCCCAGCCCAGCCCAGCCCAGCCCAGCCCAGCCCAGCCCAGCCCAGCCCAGCCCAGCCCAGCCCAGCCCAGCCCAGCCCAGCCCAGCCCAGCCCAGCCCAGCCCAGCCCAGCCCAGCCCAGCCCAGCCCAGCCCAGCCCAGCCCAGCCCAGCCCAGCCCAGCCCAGCCCAGCCCAGCCCAGCCCAGCCCAGCCCAGCCCAGCCCAGCCCAGCCCAGCCCAGCCCAGCCCAGCCCAGCCCAGCCCAGCCCAGCCCAGCCCAGCCCAGCCCAGCCCAGCCCAGCCCAGCCCAGCCCAGCCCAGCCCAGCCCAGCCCAGCCCAGCCCAGCCCAGCCCAGCCCAGCCCAGCCCAGCCCAGCCCAGCCCAGCCCAGCCCAGCCCAGCCCAGCCCAGCCCAGCCCAGCCCAGCCCAGCCCAGCCCAGCCCAGCCCAGCCCAGCCCAGCCCAGCCCAGCCCAGCCCAGCCCAGCCCAGCCCAGCCCAGCCCAGCCCAGCCCAGCCCAGCCCAGCCCAGCCCAGCCCAGCCCAGCCCAGCCCAGCCCAGCCCAGCCCAGCCCAGCCCAGCCCAGCCCAGCCCAGCCCAGCCCAGCCCAGCCCAGCCCAGCCCAGCCCAGCCCAGCCCAGCCCAGCCCAGCCCAGCCCAGCCCAGCCCAGCCCAGCCCAGCCCAGCCCAGCCCAGCCCAGCCCAGCCCAGCCCAGCCCAGCCCAGCCCAGCCCAGCCCAGCCCAGCCCAGCCCAGCCCAGCCCAGCCCAGCCCAGCCCAGCCCAGCCCAGCCCAGCCCAGCCCAGCCCAGCCCAGCCCAGCCCAGCCCAGCCCAGCCCAGCCCAGCCCAGCCCAGCCCAGCCCAGCCCAGCCCAGCCCAGCCCAGCCCAGCCCAGCCCAGCCCAGCCCAGCCCAGCCCAGCCCAGCCCAGCCCAGCCCAGCCCAGCCCAGCCCAGCCCAGCCCAGCCCAGCCCAGCCCAGCCCAGCCCAGCCCAGCCCAGCCCAGCCCAGCCCAGCCCAGCCCAGCCCAGCCCAGCCCAGCCCAGCCCAGCCCAGCCCAGCCCAGCCCAGCCCAGCCCAGCCCAGCCCAGCCCAGCCCAGCCCAGCCCAGCCCAGCCCAGCCCAGCCCAGCCCAGCCCAGCCCAGCCCAGCCCAGCCCAGCCCAGCCCAGCCCAGCCCAGCCCAGCCCAGCCCAGCCCAGCCCAGCCCAGCCCAGCCCAGCCCAGCCCAGCCCAGCCCAGCCCAGCCCAGCCCAGCCCAGCCCAGCCCAGCCCAGCCCAGCCCAGCCCAGCCCAGCCCAGCCCAGCCCAGCCCAGCCCAGCCCAGCCCAGCCCAGCCCAGCCCAGCCCAGCCCAGCCCAGCCCAGCCCAGCCCAGCCCAGCCCAGCCCAGCCCAGCCCAGCCCAGCCCAGCCCAGCCCAGCCCAGCCCAGCCCAGCCCAGCCCAGCCCAGCCGAGCCGAGCCGAGCCGAGCCGAGCCGAGCCGAGCCGAGCCGAGCCGAGCCGAGCCGAGCCGAGCCGAGCCGAGCCGAGCCGAGCCGAGCCGAGCCGAGCCGAGCCGAGCCGAGCCGAGCCGAGCCGAGCCGAGCCGAGCCGAGCCGAGCCGAGCCGAGCCGAGCCGAGCCGAGCCGAGCCGAGCCGAGCCGAGCCGAGCCGAGCCGAGCCGAGCCGAGCCGAGCCGAGCCGAGCCGAGCCGAGCCGAGCCGAGCCGAGCCGAGCCGAGCCGAGCCGAGCCGAGCCGAGCCGAGCCGAGCCGAGCCGAGCCGAGCCGAGCCGAGCCGAGCCGAGCCGAGCCGAGCCGAGCCGAGCCGAGCCGAGCCGAGCCGAGCCGAGCCGAGCCGAGCCGAGCCGAGCCGAGCCGAGCCGAGCCGAGCCGAGCCGAGCCGAGCCGAGCCGAGCCGAGCCGAGCCGAGCCGAGCCGAGCCGAGCCGAGCCGAGCCGAGCCGAGCCGATCCGATCCGATCCGAGCCCATCCCATCCCAACCCAACCCAACCCAACCATTATAATGGTGGCAGCGATTCGGGATTAAATGAGCGATGCTCTTAAATCATCGGTTCGCACTAAATTAGCGATTTCACACCACTCAAATCGCTAATTTAATCCGAACCGATCATTTAAGAGCATCGCTCATTTAATGCCGAATCGCTGCCACAATTATAATAGTTGGGTTGGGTTGGGTTGGGTTGGGTTGGGTTGGGTTGGGTTGGGTTGGGTTGGGTTGGGTTGGGTTGGGTTGGGTTGGGTTGGGTTGGGTTGGGTTGGGTTGGGTTGGGTTGGGTTGGGTTGGGTTGGGTTGGGTTGGGTTGGGTTGGGTTGGGTTGGGTTGGGTTGGGTTGGGTTGGGTTGGGTTGGGTTGGGTTGGGTTGGGTTGGGTTGGGTTGGGTTGGGTTGGGTTGGGTTGGGTTGGGTTGGGTTGGGTTGGGTTGGGTTAGGTTGGGTTGTTTACTAAGATTAGCTAGTCAGAATTTTTTTTTATAAACTCAATAATTTTTGACAGATTCACATATAAAAGTGCACTAAAGAATTGTTAAAATTTAATTAAATAAATATTTGGTGTTGAACAACAGCGATTTAAGTAACTTGGGCGTAGAGTATATCTTTTAGTGCACTTTGATATGTGAATCTGTCGAGAATTATTGAGTTTATAAAAAAACTCTGACAATCAAATCTAAGCAAACCCAACCCAACCCAACCCAGCCCGACCCGACCCGACCCGACCCGACCCGACCCAACCCAACCCAACCCAACCCAACCCAACCCAACCCAACCCAACCCAACCCAACCCAACCCAACCCAACCTAACCTAACCTAACCTTTTTTTTTTTTTTTTTTTTCAGCGCTGAGGAAGGAGAAATGCTGTTATGCACCCCGGCTTACTGATGGCGCTTAGATGTTCAACGGAAACACTTCGGCCGGGAGTGTGGGACTCAGTTCGCCTTGGCACTCATACCCACTAAAACTCCTCCCCCATTTCCTCCTCCTTCAAGCGCACCTGGAACACCCTCGCGGGTTTTACTCATCAGATGCGCACGGAGAAAAAACTACTCCTTGTTATGCTCCCCTCTCTGCTGTTTCTCTTCTCCTCATGACTATGGAGATAAAACTGGATATGGCATTCCAGCTGCCTTCTGAGTCTAGCATGTGTCCAACGATGTTTTCTGGGCTTAGCGTCGTGTTGAGTTTGTCCTCTGTTTGGTTCCTTTCCTCCTCCGTTCCCTCGCAGCTGAACACGGCGTGTTCCGGGCTATCATTCTCCATGCATAGCAGACACTGGTTGCTTGGTCTCTTTTTTATTTTGTGCAAATAGTCGCCGAAGGCTCCGTGGCCTGTAAGAAATTGGGTAAGATGGTAGTGTAGTTGTCCATGTTTACGCGTGTGCCATACATCCAGCCTTTGTATAAGACGTTTGGTCCATTGACCCTTCTGGGTTTCTTCGTCCCATTCATGCTGCCATTTTTGCAGTGTGTGCGTTCGCGCGTCCGTCTTTTTGATCCCTTTACGGATCTCTTTTCGCTCTTCAATTCGGAGGTGTATTGGGATTACTGCGGCCACCACCCCAACCGCCGTTGCTGACACTGTTCTGTATGCGCAGGTAATGGCTATGTTCATACGTCTCTGTTGTTTGATTAAGAGATCTTTATATTTTTTATATTTCAGGGCGCCTGACCAGGTTGTACATGCATATAGCAGTATGGCTTCCGCTGTCGTTGCTAGAATTTTCCTTTTTTTCGTTTTGGGGCCTTCGGTGCGTGGCATGATCCTTTTCAGGGCCATTACTGCTTTTTCTGATTTTTGTACCGCGTAGAGTACGTGACAAGTGAAACGCAGGTTACGGTCCAGCATAACCCCGAGGTACTTCAGCGATGGTTGGGTTTTTATCACGTGACCACCGAAGTTGAATTCTAACTCGAACAGGGTGTTCCTCCCCCTGGTGATCACAGCTTCTGTTTTTTCGTACGCTATTTTTAGCCCTTTTCTTTCAAACCATCTCACGATGTCCTGGAGAGTTTCCTCTATATCCCTTCTCAGTTCCTCAGCCGTCCATCCCTGTACAGCAACGCCCAGGTCATCTGCGTACGCAATTTTGTGCGAGTTTGGTTTTGTTGGTATGTCAAATATGTCGTCGTACGATATAATCCATAGTAAGGATGCCAGCACCGCGCCCTGTGGGACTCCACACCACACAATGTAGACCACTCCTCCATAGGTGATGCTCCTCCCACTTAAGTATCTCATTATGCATACTATCAGGTAGGCGGGAAAGTTCTTCTTGCGCATGGCTTCTATGATCTTATCCCATCTAATAGAGTTGAAGGCGTTTTGGACATCAATGGTCACTAGGACACAGAATTGGCGTTTCCCTTGACGCATCTTATCGCATTCCTCAGTCACCTTTATAACTTTTTCAATTGCATCCGTTGTAGAGCGTCCCTTTCGAAAGCCGTATTGATGCGCTCCAAGTTTGTCCGGTTCGACTATCTTGATCATACGGTTGCGTATGAGAATTTCATACGCTTTAGCCCAGGCGCTTATGAGGCATATGGGTCTGTATTTCGTGGTATCCGTCTCATTTTTCTTTGGTTTTTCCAGGAGAACTAAACGTGCCCTTCGCCATGCCTTAGGGAAATTACCTTTCGATAGCAGCCGGTCGAAGAAGCTCTGGAAGAGTGCTGGAGCCGACTTCAGCATCCATCTCACCACCTCCCCGGGAACTCCATCTAGACCCGGCGCCCGGTTCTTGCTCAACGCATCTCCGATGGCATGGATTTCTTCAATTTGCACAGGTAAGTACGATGTTTTAACTTCCTTCTTTGGTATTTTTTTCCATGTTACTTTAGGTGCTTCGGGAAACAGCTCTCTGATGGTCGTTTCGGCGGTTGTTTGGGTGATTTTTAGTTTAGGTAGTGCTCTTAAGCGCTTGCACGCGATTTTGTAGGCGTCCCCCCATTCGTATTCGTCCAAGTCATTAATAAGGTTATTCCAGGCATCGCGTTTCGCTTTGGCAATAGCTTTTTTCAGGGATTTTTTGTTTTCCTCATGCTGCTTTTTTATGTCTTCTAGTGTCATGTCCTGGTTTCTCGCTCTAGCTCTGGTGAGTTTCCTCCTACTTTGTATGCATTCGTCTCTATGACACGCAATTTCTCTATTCCACCAGTACAACTCGCATTGTCTTTTCTTTTGTCTGCGCCTCGGTCCGTATATTTTGTTGCAGATTTTTGTCGTAATCGTTGCTAGGTTTGACACAGTTATGTTTGGTATTTTTGTCAGGATCTCCTTTATTTGTTGTTGTGCCGTTTCAGGGTTTACGTTTCCAGTTTTCCATCTAAGTTCCGTTGTTTCTGGCTTTGTTTTTACGTTTCTTATTTTAATGAATATATTGTGGTGATCACTGAGGTTTTCGGAGTCGTCAACATTGCACGTAATGTGGGTTTCGTTTAGCTTCTCGTTTCCAAGCGCTAAGTCGAGTATCGATTTTGATTCGTTTCGCTGCCATGTTGGGATGCCATTAGGGTTCAGCAGTGTTAGACTGTTTGCCGCTACAAAGTCTGCCAATATGTCTCCCCTGGGCGTATCTCGAGTATCGCCCCATGTGATCGACCTGGCATTGAAATCACCTACGAGAAGCAACTTCCTGCTTCGGTATTTCTGGACTATCTGTTGTATATCTTGTAGGTCATGTTTTAAGTCTTCAGCAGATCTGTTCGGTGAAAAATAGCATGCTATGATAATCATATCATTCCATTCCACGAATACATAGTTGTCTCCTGACCCCGATTTGGTGGGTCTCTGCGTGTGTGCTACACGTAGCACTACACTAGAAGTTTTACTGTAGAACCAGTTTGCTAAGTTGATTGTGTTTTTATGTGGTTCGGTTATTATTGCAATATCTATTTCTTTTTCCAGGATTGTTTTATTAATTAGTTGACTTGCGGCGTAACTGCAATTTAAGTTTGTCAGCAGTAGGTTAACAGGCAATGTAGTTCTTTTACCCATTTATGGATTTTGTGTGGTTGGCGCCTCCTTCACCGTGATTGTGTTTATACCTTTTGGGCTTTTCCTGTAGGACACTGTTTCGAAGCCGTCTTTGTCATATCTTTTCTCGTCTTTGTCTTTTTCTTTGTACTGTATGTTGCTTTTTAGTGTTGTTTTCGTTTTGGGTAGGGTTTGTTGAACGTTGTTCTTGATGTTGTCTCTGTGCACTTTAATCATTGCGTGAACTTGTTCTCTGTAGAGCGGACAGGCCATGCTGCTTGCAGAGTGGTCGTCTTTTCCGCAGTCAAAACATTTTCTTTTTTCTTCGCACCCCTTTGTCTTGTGTCCATACGAGCCGCATTTGTAGCACAGTGGCCCTTTTTCAGTTCCTGTGTCATTTTGGTCGCACTCGTTTGCTTTGTGCCCCATCTTGTGGCATCTGTAGCACCTTACCGGTGTTAACATCGGCAGTACCGGTCTATTTGTCATACCAATTTTTATGTCGCCTCTTTCTACAATGTTTTTTGCCACTTCGGTTGGGATCCTGACAATTGCGCTTTTTTGTTCTTTCCTCGTCCCGTTGTTTATAATATTGATCTTTATTTCTTCTTCTTTTAGTTTTGTACCAAGGGCATTTTCTATTCCCATTTTAATGTCGCTTTCATCGATGAGACAGTCTAGTTTTTTTATTATGACCGATGTGCTGAAAACCGCTCTCTCTTGTGTGGCGTTTTCTTTTCCTGCGATTTCGCCAATTTTGTTAATAAAGGCAGTGATGGCTCCTTTGCTTTTCTCCTGTAGCTCAAATCTTAGCGTGTTGTGATCGGTCTTTGTTATCTTGTTTATTTTGATCCCCATTTGTTCAGCGTCTATGTTTGTCTTAACTTTTGCTATTGTTTTTGCGTATTCCTCTGGAGACTCCGGTACTTTGATCTCTACCGTAGTTTTGGGTGGTTTTGAAGGGATATATTTCGCAGTCTCCCATTTACGTCCGTTGCTGCTGTATGTATTGTGTTGTGTTGTGTACAGTCGTATTTTGGTGTCGTATCCTGCAAAAAATTCCAGCGCTTTCCGTATGTCATTGGGGTTGTCTCCTTCAGGGCCTATCGTGGCAAAATCCGTGATATCTGGATATTTGGCCTGGATGACATCCAGCATTTCCCGGACGCTTGTAGCCGCTATTAGTGCTGGTGATTTTTGGCTTCTGTTTTGTAGGCCTATTACGATTATCGTTGTCTGGGTGTCTTCGGGATTTTCTTCTCCAGAGATGTTGACCGAGTTCGTTACCTTGATACATTGGCCGGGTTTTATGTTCGCCGAGCCGAGCCGAGCCGAGCCGAGCCGAGCCGAGCCGAGCCGAGCCGAGCCGAGCCGAGCCGAGCCGAGCCGAGCCGAGCCGAGCCGAGCCGAGCCGAGCCGAGCCGAGCCGAGCCGAGCCGAGCCGAGCCGAGCCGAGCCGAGCCGAGCCGAGCCGAGCCGAGCCGAGCCGAGCCGAGCCGAGCCGAGCCGAGCCGAGCCGAGCCGAGCCGAGCCGAGCCGAGCCGAGCCGAGCCGAGCCGAGCCGAGCCGAGCCGAGCCGAGCCGAGCCGAGCCGAGCCGAGCCGAGCCGAGCCGAGCCGAGCCGAGCCGAGCCGAGCCGAGCCGAGCCGAGCCGAGCCGAGCCGAGCCGAGCCGAGCCGAGCCGAGCCGAGCCGAGCCGAGCCGAGCCGAGCCGAGCCGAGCCGAGCCGAGCCGAGCCGAGCCGAGCCGAGCCGAGCCGAGCCGAGCCGAGCCGAGCCGAGCCGAGCCGAGCCGAGCCGAGCCGAGCCGAGCCGAGCCGAGCCGAGCCGAGCCGTGCCGAGCCGAGCCGAGCCGAGCCGAGCCGAGCCGATCCGATCCGATCCGAGCCCATCCCATCCCAACCCAACCCAACCCAACCATCATAATGGTGGCAGCGATTCGGGATTAAATGAGCGATGCTCTTAAATCATCGGTTCGCACTAAATTAGCGGTTTCACACCACTCAAATCGCTAATTTAATCCGAACCGATCATTTAAGAGCATCGCTCATTTAATGCCGAATCGCTGCCACAATTATAATAGTTGGGTTGGGTTGGGTTGGGTTGGGTTGGGTTGGGTTGCGTTGGGTTGGGTTGGGTTTGGTTGGGTTGGGTTGGGTTGGGTTGGGTTGGGTTGGGTTGGGTTGGGTTGGGTTGGGTTGGGTTGGGTTGGGTTGGGTTGGGTTGGGTTGTTTACTAAGATTAGCTAGTCAGAATTTTTTTTTATAAACTCAATAATTTTTGACAGATTCACATATAAAAGTGCACTAAAGAATTGTTAAAATTTAATTAAATAAATATTTGGTGTTGAACAACAGCGATTTAAGTAACTTGGGCGTAGAGTATATCTTTTAGTGCACTTTGATATGTGAATCTGTCGAGAATTATTGAGTTTATAAAAAACTCTGACAATCAAATCTAAGCAAACCCAACCCAACCCAGCCCGACCCGACCCGACCCGACCCGACCCGACCCGACCCAACCCAACCCAACCCAACCCAACCCAACCCAACCCAACCTAACCCAACCTAACCTAACCTAACCTAACCCAACCCAACCCAACCCAACCCAACCCAACCCAACCCAACCCAACTATTATAATTGTGGCAGCGATTCGGGATTAAACGAGCGATGCTCTTAAATGATCGATTCGGATTAAATTAGCGATTTAAGCGGTGTGATTAAATAACTAAAATGATTAAAATCAAATTGAAGAATTGTTAAAATTTAATTAAATTAATATTTGATGTTGAACAACAGCGATTTAAGTAACTTGGGCGTAGAGTATATCTTTTGGTGCACTTATATATGTGAATCTGTCGAGAATTATTGAGTTTATAAAAAAACTCTGACTATCTAATCTAAGTAAACAGCCCAACCCAACCCAACCCAACCCAACCCAACCAAACCAACTACTATAGTGGTGGCAGCGATTCGGGATTAAATGAGCGATGCCCTTAAATGATCGGTTCGGATTAAATTAACGATTTGAGCTGTGTGATTAAATAACTAAAACGATTAAAATCAAATTGAAGAATTGTTAAAATTTAATTAAATAAATATTTGGTGTTAAACAACAGCGATTTAAGTAACTTGGGCGTAGAGTATATCTTTCAGTGCACTTTGATATGTGAATCTGTTGAGAATTATGGAGTTTATAAAAAAACTCTGCCTGGCTAATCTAAGTAAACAACCCAATCCAACCCAACCCAACCCAACCCAACCAACTACTATATTGGTGGCAGCGATTCGGTATTAAATGAGTTATGCTCCTAAATGATCTGTTCGGATTAAATTAGCGATTTGAGCGGTGTGATTATATAACTAAAATGATTAAAATCAAATTGAAGGATTGTTAAAATTTAATTAAATAAATATTTGGTGTTGAACAACAGCGATTTAAGTAACTTGGGCGTAGAGTATATCTTTTAGTGCACTTTGATATGTGAATGTGTCGAGAATTATTGAGTTTATAAAAAAACTCTGACTGGCTAATCTAACTAAACAACCCAACCCAACCCAACCCAATCCAACCCAACCTAACCCAACTATTATAATGGTGGCAGCGATTCGGAATTAAATGAGCGATGCTCTTAAATGATCGGTTCGGATTGAATTAGCGATTTGAGATGTGTGTTTAAATAACTAAAATGATTAAAATCAAATTGAAGAATTGTTAAAATTTAATTAAATTAATATTTGGTGTTGAACAGCAGCGATTTAAGTACCTTGGGCGTATAGTATATCTTTGAGTGCATTTTGATATGTGAATCTGTCGAGAATTATTGAGTTTATAAAAAAACTCTGACTATCTAATCTAAGTAAACAACCCAACCCATCCCAATAATAATCCCATAACTGGGCAAAAGCAAAAACCGAACCCAACCCAACCCAACCCAACCCAACCCAACCCAACCCAACCCAACCCATCCCATCCCATCCCATCCCATCCCAACCCAACCATTATAATGGTGGCAGCGATTCGGGATTAAATGAGCGATTCTCTTAAATGATCGGTTCGGATTAAATTAGCGATTTGAGCTGTGTGATTAAATAACTAAAATGATTAAAATCAAATTGAAGAATTGCTAAAATTTAATTAAATTAATATTTGGTGTTGAACCACAGCGATTTCAGTAACTTGGGCGTAGAGTGCATCTTTTGGTGCACTTTGATATGTGAATCTGTCGAGAATTATTGAGTTTATAAAAAAACTCTGACTATCTAATCTAAGTAAACAACCCAACCCAACCCAACCCAACCAAACCAACTACTATAGTGGTGGCAGCGATTCGGGATTAAATGCGCGATGCTCTTAAATGATCGGTTCGCACTAAATTGGCGATTTCACACCGCTCAAATCGCTAATTTAATCCGAACCGATCATTTAAGAGCATCGCTCATTTAATGCCGAATCGCTGCCACAATTATAATAGTTGGGTTGGGTTTGGTTGGGTTGGGTTGGGTTGGGTTGGGTTGGGTTGGGTTGGGTTGGGTTGGGTTGGGTTGGGTTGGGTTGTTTACTAAGATTAGCTAGTCAGAATTTTTTTTTATAAACTCAATAATTTTTGACAGATTCACATATAAAAGTGCACGAAAGAATTGTTAAAATTTAATTAAATAAATATTTGGTGTTGAACAACAGCGATTTAAGTAACTTGGGCGTAGAGTATATCTTTTAGTGCACTTTGATATGTGAATCTGTCGAGAATTATTGAGTTTATAAAAAAACTCTGACAATCAAATCTAAGCAAACAACCCAACCCAACCCAACCCAGCCCGACCCGACCCGACCCGACCCGACCCGACCCAACCCAACCCAACCCAACCCAACCCAACCCAACCCAACCCAACCCAACCCAACCCAACCCAACCCAACCCAACTATTATAATGGTGGCAGCGATTCGGGATTATATGAGCGATGCTCTTAAATGATCGATTCGGGTTAAATTAGCGATTTGAGCGGTGTGATTAAATAACTAAAATGATTAAAATCAAATTGAAGAATTGTTAAAATTTAATTAAATTAATATTTGATGTTGAACAACAGCGATTTAAGTAACTTGGGCGTAGAGTATATCTTTTGGTGCACTTATATATGTGAATCTGTCGAGAATTATTGAGTTTATAAAAAAACTCTGACTAGCTAATCTAAGTAAGCAACCCAACCCAACCCAACCCTATTGTAATAGTGGCGGCGATTCGGGATTAAATGAGCGATGCTCTTAAATGATCGGTTCGGATTAAATTAACGATTTGAGCTGTGTGATTAAATAACTAAAATGATTAAAATCAAATTGAAGAATTGTTAAAATTTAATTAAATTAGTATTTGATGTTGAACAACAGCGATTTAAGTAACTTGGGCGTAGAGTATATCTTTTAGCGCGCTTTGATATGTGAATCTGTCAAGAATTATTGAGTTTATAAAAAACTCTGACTGGCTAATCTAAGTAAACAACCCAACCCAACCCAACTATTATAATGGTGGCAGCGATTCGGGATTAAATGAGCGATGCTCTTAAATGATCGGTTCGGATTAAATTAGCGATTTGAGCTGTGTGATTAAATAACTAAAATGATTAAAATCAAATTGAAGAATTGTTAAAATTTAATTAAATTAATATTTGGTGTTGAACAACAGCGATTTAAGTAACTTGGGCGTAGAGTATATCTTTTAGTGCACTTTGATATGTGAATCTGTCGAGAATTATTGAGTTTATAAAAAAAAGTCTGACTATCTAATCTAAGTAAACAACCCAACCCAACCCAACCCAACACAACCCAACCCAACCCAACCAAACCAACTACTATAGTGGTGGCAGCGATTCGGGATTAAATGAGCGATGCTCTTAAATGATCGGTTCGGACTAAATTAGCGATTTGACACCGCTCAAATCGCTAATTTAATCCGAACCGATGATTTAAGAGCATCGCTCATTTAATCCCGATTCGCTGCCACCATTATAATAGTTGGGTTAGGTTGGGTTGGGTTGGGTTGGGTTGGGTTGGGTTGGGTTGTTTACTAAGATTAGCTAGTCAGAATTTTTTTTATAAACTCAATAATTTTTGACAGATTCACATATAAAAGTGCACTAAAGAATTGTTAAAATTTAATTAAATAAATATTTGGTGTTGAACAACAGCGATTTAAGTAACTTGGGCGTAGAGTATATCTTTTAGTGCACTTTGATATGTGAATCTGTCGAGAATTATTGAGTTTATAAAAAAACTCTGACAATCAAATCTAAGCAAACAACCCAACACAACCCAGCCCGACTCGACCCAACCCAACCCAACCCAACCCAACCCAACCCAACCCAACCCAACCCAACCCAACCCAACCCAACCCAACCCAACCCAACCCAACCCAACCCAACCCAACCCAACCCAACCCAACTATTATAATGGTGGCAGCGATTCGGGATTAAATGAGCGATGCTCCTAAATGATCGGTTCGGATTAAATTAGCGATTTGAGCTGTGTGATTAAATAACTAAAATGATTAAAATCAAATTGAAGAATTGTTAAAATTTAATTAAATTAATATTTGGTGCTGAACAACAGCGATTTAAGTAACTTGGGCGTAGAGTATATCTTTTAGTGCACTTTGATATGTGAATCTGTCGAGAATTATTGAGTTTATAAAAAAACTCTGACTATCTAATCTAAGTAAACAACCCAACCCAACCCAACCCAACCCAACCCAACCCAACCCAACCCAACCCAACCCAACCCAACCCAACCCAAATAACTACTATAGTGGTGGCAGCGATTCGGGATTAAATGAGCGATGCTCTTAAATGATCGGTTCGGATTAAATTAGCGATTTGAGCGGTGTGATTATATAACTAAAATGATTAAAATCAAATTGAAGAATTGTTAAAATTTAATCAAATTAATATTTGGTGTTGAACAACAGCGATTTAAGTAACTTGGGCGTAGAGTATATCTTTTAGTGCACTTTGATATGTGAATCTGTCGAGAATTATCGAGTTTATAAAAAAACTCTGCCTGGCTAATCTAAGTAAACAACCCAACCCAACCCAACCCAACCCAACCCAACCCAACCAACTACTATAGTGGTGGCAGCGATTCGGGATTAAATGAGCGATGCTCTTAAATGATCGGTTCGGATTAAATTAGCGATTTGAGCTGTGTGATTAAATAACTAAAATGATTAAAATCAAATTGAAGAATTGTTAGAATTTAATTAAATTAATATTTGGTGTTGAACTACAGCGATTTAAGTAACTTGGGAGTAGAGTATATCTTTTAGTGCACTTTGATATGTGAATCTGTCGAGAATTATTGAGTTTATAAAAAAACTCTGACTATCTAATCTAAGTAAACAACCCAACCCAACCCAACCCAACCCAACCAAACCAACTACTATGGTGGTGGCAGTGATTCGGGATTAAATGAGCGATGCTCTTAAATGATCCGTTCGGATTAAATTAGCGATTTCAGCGGTGTGATTAAATAAATAAAATGATTAAAATCAAATTGAAGAATTGTTAAAATTTAATTAAATAAATATTTGGTGTTAAACAACAGCGATTTAAGTAACTTGGTCGTAGAGTATATCTTTCAGTGCAATTTGATATGTGAATCTGTCGAGAATTATCGAGTTTATAAAAAAACTCTGCCTGGCTAATCTAAGTAAACAACCCAACCCAACCCAACCCAACCCAACCCAACCCAACCATCTACTATAGTGGTGGCAGCGATTCGGGATTAAATGAGCGATGCTCTTAAATGATCGGTTCGGATTAAATTAGCGATTTGAGCGGTGTGATTATATAACTAAAATGATTAAAATCAAATTGAAGAATTGTTAAAATTTAATTAAATAAATATTTGGTGTTGAACAACAGCGATTTAAGTAACTTGGGCGTAGAGTATATCTTTTAGTGCACTTTGATATGTGAATGTGTCGAGATTTATTGAGTTTATAAAAAAACTCTGACTGGCTAATCTAACTAAACAACCCAACCCAACCCAACCCAACCCAGCCTAACCCAACTATTATAATGGTGGCAGCGATTCGGAATTAAATGAGCGATGCTCTTAAATGATCGGTTCGGATTGAATTAGCGATTTGAGCTGTGTGATTAAATAACTAAAATGATTAAAATCAAATTGAAGAATTGTTAAAATTTAATTAAATTAATATTTGGTGTTGAACAACAGCGATTTAAGTACCTTGGGCGTATAGTATATCTTTGAGTGCATTTTGATATGTGAATCTGTCGAGAATTATTGAGTTTATAAAAAAACTCTGACTATCTAATCTAAGTAAACAACCCAACCCAACCCAACCCAACCCAACCCAACCCAACCCAACCCAACCAAACCAACTACTATAGTGGTGGCAGCGATTCGGGATTAAATGAGCGATGCTCTTAAATGATCGGTTCGGATTAAATTAGCGATTTGAGCGGTGTGATTATATAACTAAAATGATTAAAATCAAATTGAAGAATTGTTAAAATTTAATTAAATTAATATTTGGTGTTGAACAACAGCGATTTAAGTAACTTGGGCGTAGAGTATATCTTTTAGTGCACTTTGATATGTGAATCTGTCGAGAATTATCGAGTTTATAAAAAAACTCTGCCTGGCTAATCTAAGTAAACAACCCAACCCAACCCAACCCAACCAACTACTATAGTGGTGGCAGCGATTCGGGATTAAATGAGCGATGCTCTTAAATGATCGGTTCGGATTAAATTAGCGATTTGAGCTGTGTGATTGAATAACTAAAATGACTAAAATCAAATTGAAGAATTGTTAGAATTTAATTAAATTAATATTTGGTGTTGAACAACAGCGATT
>OZ020224.1:12999648-13002148 GCA_963971325.1 Aphodius granarius | reverse complement strand
GTAAACAACCCAATCCAACCCAACCCAACCCAACCCAACCCAACCCAACCCAACCCAACCAACTACTATATTGGTGGCAGCGATTCGGTATTAAATGAGTTATGCTCCTAAATGATCTGTTCGGATTAAATTAGCGATTTGAGCGGTGTGATTATATAACTAAAATGATTAAAATCAAATTAAAGAATTGTTAAAATTTAATTAAATAAATATTTGGTGTTGAACAACAGCGATTTAAGTAACTTGGGCGTAGAGTATATCTTTTAGTGCACTTTGATATGTGAATGTGTCGAGAATTATTGAGTTTATAAAAAAACTCTGACTGGCTAATCTAACTAAACAACCCAACCCAACCCAACCCAATCCAACCCAACCTAACCCAACTATTATAATGGTGGCAGCGATTCGGAATTAAATGAGCGATGCTCTTAAATGATCGGTTCGGATTGAATTAGCGATTTGAGATGTGTGTTTAAATAACTAAAATGATTAAAATCAAATTGAAGAATTGTTAAAATTTAATTAAATTAATATTTGGTGTTGAACAGCAGCGATTTAAGTACCTTGGGCGTATAGTATATCTTTGAGTGCATTTTGATATGTGAATCTGTCGAGAATTATTGAGTTTATATAAAAACTCTGACTATCTAATCTAAGTAAACAACCCAACCCATCCCAATAATAATCCCATAACTGGGCAAAAGCAAAAACCTAACCCAACCCAACCCAACCCAACCCAACCCAACCCAACCCAACCCAACCCAACCCAACCCAACCCAACCCAACCCAACCCAACCCAACCCAACCCAACCCAACCCAACCCAACCCAACCCAACCCATCCCATCCCATCCCAACCCAACCATTATAATGGTGGCAGCGATTCGGGATTAAATGAGCGATTCTCTTAAATGATCGGTTCGGATTAAATTAGCGATTTGAGCTGTGTGATTAAATAACTAAAATGATTAAAATCAAATTGAAGAATTGCTAAAATTTAATTAAATTAATATTTGGTGTTGAACCACAGCGATTTCAGTAACTTGGGCGTAGAGTGTATCTTTTGGTGCACTTTGATATGTGAATCTGTCGAGAATTATTGAGTTTATAAAAAAACTCTGACTATCTAATCTAAGTAAACAACCCAACCCAACCCAACCCAACCAAACCAACTACTATAGTGGTGGCAGCGATTCGGGATTAAATGCGCGATGCTCTTAAATGATCGGTTCGCACTAAATTGGCGATTTCACACCGCTCAAATCGCTAATTTAATCCGAACCGATCATTTAAGAGCATCGCTCATTTAATGCCGAATCGCTGCCACAATTATAATAGTTGGGTTGGGTTTGGTTGGGTTGGGTTGGGTTGGGTTGGGTTGTGTTGGGTTGGGTTGGGTTGGGTTGGGTTGGGTTGGGTTGGGTTGGGTTGGGTTGTTTACTAGGATTAGCTAGTCAGAATTTTTTTTTATAAACTCAATAATTTTTGACAGATTCACATATAAAAGTGCACTAAAGAATTGTTAAAATTTAATTAAATAAATATTTGGTGTTGAACAACAGCGATTTAAGTAACTTGGGCGTAGAGTATATCTTTTAGTGCACTTTGATATGTGAATCTGTCGAGAATTATTGAGTTTATAAAAAAACTCTGACAATCAAATCTAAGCAAACAACCCAACCCAACCCAACCCAGCCCGACCCGACCCGACCCGACCCGACCCGACCCGACCCGACCCGACCCAACCCAACCCAACCCAACCCAACCCAACCCAACCCAACCCAACCCAACCCAACCCAACTATTATAATGGTGGCAGCGATTCGGGATTAGATGAGCGATGCTCTTAAATGATCGATTCGGATTAAATTAGCGATTTGAGCGGTGTGATTAAATAACTAAAATGATTAAAATCAAATTGAAGAATTGTTAAAATTTAATTAAATTAATATTTGATGTTGAACAACAGCGATTTAAGTAACTTGGGCGTAGAGTATACCTTTTGGTGCACTTATATATGTGAATCTGTCGAGAATTATTGAGTTTATAAAAAAACTCTGACTAGCTAATCTAAGTAAGCAACCCAACCCAACCCAACCCTATTGTAATAGTGGCGGCGATTCGGGATTAAATGAGCGATGCTCTTAAATGATCGGTTCGGATTAAATTAACGATTTGAGCTGTGTGATTAAATAACTAAAATGATTAAAATCAAATTGAAGAATTGTTAAAATTTAATTAAATTAGTATTTGATGTTGAACAACAGCGATTTAAGTAACTTGGGCGTAGAGTATATCTTTTAGCGCGCTTTGATATGTGAATCTGTCAAGAATTATTGAGTTTATAAAAAACTCTGACTGGCTAATCTAAGTAAACAACCCAACCCAACCCAACTATTATAATGGTGGCAGCGATTCGGGATTAAATGAGCGATGCTCTTAAATGATCGGTTCGGATTAAATTAGCGATTTGAGCTGTGTGATTAAATAACTTAAATGATTA
>OZ020224.1:12989648-12997148 GCA_963971325.1 Aphodius granarius | reverse complement strand
GGTTCGGATTGAATTAGCGATTTGAGCTGTGTGATTAAATAACTAAAATGATTAAAATCAAATTGAAGAATTGTTAAAATTTAATTAAATTAATATTTGGTGTTGAACAACAGCGATTTAAGTACCTTGGGCGTATAGTATATCTTTGAGTGCATTTTGATATGTGAATCTGTCGAGAATTATTGAGTTTATAAAAAAACTCTGACTATCTAATCTAAGTAAACAACCCAACCCAACCCAACCCAACCCAACCCAACCCAACCCAACCCAACCCAACCCAACCCAACCCAACCCAACCCAACCCAACCCAACCCAACCAAACCAACTACTATAGTGGTGGCAGCGATTCGGGATTAAATGAGCGATGCTCTTAAATGATCGGTTCGGATTAAATTAGCGATTTGAGCGGTGTGATTATATAACTAAAATGATTAAAATCAAATTGAAGAATTGTTAAAATTTAATTAAATTAATATTTGGTGTTGAACAACAGCGATTTAAGTAACTTGGGCGTAGAGTATATCTTTTAGTGCACTTTGATATGTGAATCTGTCGAGAATTATCGAGTTTATAAAAAAACTCTGCCTGGCTAATCTAAGTAAACAACCCAACCCAACCCAACCCAACCAACTACTATAGTGGTGGCAGCGATTCGGGATTAAATGAGCGATGCTCTTAAATGATCGGTTCGGATTAAATTAGCGATTTGAGCTGTGTGATTGAATAACTAAAATGACTAAAATCAAATTGAAGAATTGTTAGAATTTAATTAAATTAATATTTGGTGTTGAACAACAGCGATTTCAGTAACTTGGGCGTAGAGTATATCTTTTAGTGCACTTTGATATGTGAATCTGTCGAGAATTATTGAGTTTATAAAAATACTCTGACTATCTAATCTAAGTAAACAACCCAACCCAACCCAACCCAACCAAACCAACTACTATAGTGGTGGCAGCGATTCGGGATTAAATGAGCGATGCTCTTAAATGATCGGTTCGGATTAAATTAGCGATTTGAGCGGTGTGATTAAATAAATAAAATGATTAAAATCAAATTGAAGAATTCTTAAAATTTAATTAAATAAATATTTGGTGTTAAACAACAGCGATTTAAGTAACTTGGGCGTAGAGTATATCTTTCAGTGCACTTTGATATGTGAATCTGTCGAGAATTATCGAGTTTATAAAAAAACTCTGCCTGGCTAATCTAAGTAAACAACCCAACCCAACCCAACCCAACCATCTACTATAGTGGTGGCAGCGATTCGGGATTAAATGAGCGATGCTCTTAAATGATCGGTTCGGATTAAATTAGCGATTTGAGCGGTGTGATTAAATAAATAAAATGATTAAAATCAAATTGAAGAATTGTTAAAATTTAATTAAATTAATATTTGATGTTGAACAACAGCGATTTAAGTAACTTGGGCGTAGAGTATACCTTTTGGTGCACTTATATATGTGAATCTGTCGAGAATTATTGAGTTTATAAAAAAACTCTGACTAGCTAATCTAAGTAAGCAACCCAACCCAACCCAACCCTATTGTAATAGTGGCGGCGATTCGGGATTAAATGAGCGATGCTCTTAAATGATCGGTTCGGATTAAATTAACGATTTGAGCTGTGTGATTAAATAACTAAAATGATTAAAATCAAATTGAAGAATTGTTAAAATTTAATTAAATTAGTATTTGATGTTGAACAACAGCGATTTAAGTAACTTGGGCGTAGAGTATATCTTTTAGCGCGCTTTGATATGTGAATCTGTCAAGAATTATTGAGTTTATAAAAAACTCTGACTGGCTAATCTAAGTAAACAACCCAACCCAACCCAACTATTATAATGGTGGCAGCGATTCGGGATTAAATGAGCGATGCTCTTAAATGATCGGTTCGGATTAAATTAGCGATTTGAGCTGTGTGATTAAATAACTTAAATGATTAAAATCAAATTGAAGAATTGTTAAAATTTAATTAAATTAATATTTGGTGTTGAACAACAGCGATTTAAGTAACTTGGGCGTAGAGTATATCTTTTAGTGCACTTTGATATGTGAATCTGTCGAGAATTATTGAGTTTATAAAAAAAAGTCTGACTATCTAATCTAAGTAAACAACCCAACCCAACCCAACCCAACCCAACCCAACCCAACCCAACCAAACCAACTACTATAGTGGTGGCAGCGAATCGCTAATTTAATCCGAACCGATCATTTAAGAGCATCGCTCATTTAATCCCGATTCGCTGCCACCATTATAATAGTTGGGTTGGGTTGGGTTGGGTTGGGTTGGGTTGGGTTGGGTTGGGTTGGGTTGGGTTGGGTTGGGTTGGGTTTGGTTGGGTTGGGTTGGGTTGGGTTGGGTTGGGTTGGGTTGGGTTGGGTTGGGTTGGGTTGGGTTGGGTTGGGTTGGGTTGGGTTGTTTACTAAGATTAGCTAGTCAGAATTTTTTTTATAAACTCAATAATTTTTGACAGATTCACATATAAAAGTGCACTAAAGAATTGTTAAAATTTAATTAAATAAATATTTGGTGTTGAACAACAGCGATTTAAGTAACTTGGGCGTAGAGTATATCTTTTAGTGCACTTTGATATGTGAATCTGTCGAGAATTATTGAGTTTAGAAAAAAACTCTGACAATCAAATCTAAGCAAACAACCCAACACAACCCAGCCCGACTCGACCCAACCCAACCCAACCCAACCCAACCCAACCCAACCCAACCCAACCCAACCCAACCCAACCCAACCCAACCCAACCCAACCCAACCCAACCCAACCCAACTATTATAATGGTGGCAGCGATTCGGGATTAAATGAGCGATGCTCCTAAATGATCGGTTCGGATTAAATTAGCGATTTGAGCTGTGTGATTAAATAACTAAAATGATTAAAATCAAATTGAAGAATTGTTAAAATTTAATTAAATTAATATTTGGTGCTGAACAACAGCGATTTAAGTAACTTGGGCGTAGAGTATATCTTTTAGTGCACTTTGATATGTGAATCTGTCGAGAATTATTGAGTTTATAAAAAAACTCTGACTATCTAATCTAAGTAAACAACCCAACCCAACCCAACCCAACCCAACCCAACCCAACCCAACCAACTACTATAGTGGTGGCAGCGATTCGGGATTAAATGAGCGATGCTCTTAAATGATCGGTTCGGATTAAATTAGCGATTTGAGCGGTGTGATTATATAACTAAAATGATTAAAATCAAATTGAAGAATTGTTAAAATTTAATCAAATTAATATTTGGTGTTGAACAACAGCGATTTAAGTAACTTGGGCGTAGAGTATATCTTTTAGTGCACTTTGATATGTGAATCTGTCGAGAATTATCGAGTTTATAAAAAAACTCTGCCTGGCTAATCTAAGTAAACAACCCAACCCAACCCAACCCAACCCAACCCAACCAACTACTATAGTGGTGGCAGCGATTCGGGATTAAATGAGCGATGCTCTTAAATGATCGGTTCGGATTAAATTAGCGATTTGAGCTGTGTGATTAAATAACTAAAACGATTAAAATCAAATTGAAGAATTGTTAGAATTTAATTAAATTAATATTTGGTGTTGAACAACAGCGATTTAAGTAACTTGGGAGTAGAGTATATCTTTTAGTGCACTTTGATATGTGAATCTGTCGAGAATTATTGAGTTTATAAAAAAACTCTGACTATCTAATCTAAGTAAACAACCCAACCCAACCCAACCCAACCCAACCCAACCCAACCCAACCCAACCCAACCAAACCAACTACTATAGTGGTGGCAGTGATTCGGGATTAAATGAGCGATGCTCTTAAATGATCCGTTCGGATTAAATTAGCGATTTCAGCGGTGTGATTAAATAAATAAAATGATTAAAATCAAATTGAAGAATTGTTAAAATTTAATTAAATAAATATTTGGTGTTAAACAACAGCGATTTAAGTAACTTGGTCGTAGAGTATATCTTTCAGTGCAATTTGATATGTGAATCTGTCGAGAATTATCGAGTTTATAAAAAAACTCTGCCTGGCTAATCTAAGTAAACAACCCAACCCAACCCAACCCAACCCAACCCAACCCAACCCAACCCAACCATCTACTATAGTGGTGGCAGCGATTCGGGATTAAATGAGCGATGCTCTTAAATGATCGGTTCGGATTAAATTAGCGATTTGAGCGGTGTGATTATATAACTAAAATGATTAAAATCAAATTGAAGAATTGTTAAAATTTAATTAAATAAATATTTGGTGTTGAACAACAGCGATTTAAGTAACTTGGGCGTAGAGTATATCTTTTAGTGCACTTTGATATGTGAATGTGTCGAGATTTATTGAGTTTATAAAAAAACTCTGACTGGCCAATCTAACTAAACAACCCAACCCAACCCAACCCAACCCAACCCAGCCTAACCCAACTATTATAATGGTGGCAGCGATTCGGAATTAAATGAGCGATGCCCTTAAATGATCGGTTCGGATTGAATTAGCGATTTGAGCTGTGTGATTAAATAACTAAAATGATTAAAATCAAATTGAAGAATTGTTAAAATTTAATTAAATTAATATTTGGTGTTGAACAACAGCGATTTAAGTACCTTGGGCGTATAGTATATCTTTGAGTGCATTTTGATATGTGAATCTGTCGAGAATTATTGAGTTTATAAAAAAACTCTGACTATCTAATCTAAGTAAACAACCCAACCCAACCCAACCCAACCCAACCCAACCCAACCCAACCCAACCCAACCAAACCAACTACTATAGTGGTGGCAGCGATTCGGGATTAAATGAGCGATGCTCTTAAATGATCGGTTCGGATTAAATTAGCGATTTGAGCGGTGTGATTATATAACTAAAATGATTAAAATCAAATTGAAGAATTGTTAAAATTTAATTAAATTAATATTTGGTGTTGAACAACAGCGATTTAAGTAACTTGGGCGTAGAGTATATCTTTTAGTGCACTTTGATATGTGAATCTGTCGAGAATTATCGAGTTTATAAAAAAACTCTGCCTGGCTAATCTAAGTAAACAACCCAACCCAACCCAACCCAACCAACTACTATAGTGGTGGCAGCGATTCGGGATTAAATGAGCGATGCTCTTAAATGATCGGTTCGGATTAAATTAGCGATTTGAGCTGTGTGATTGAATAACTAAAATGACTAAAATCAAATTGAAGAATTGTTAGAATTTAATTAAATTAATATTTGGTGTTGAACAACAGCGATTTAAGTAACTTGGGCGTAGAGTATATCTTTTAGTGCACTTTGATATGTGAATCTGTCGAGAATTATTGAGTTTATAAAAATACTCTGACTATCTAATCTAAGTAAACAACCCAACCCAACCCAACCCAACCAAACCAACTACTATAGTGGTGGCAGCGATTCGGGATTAAATGAGCGATGCTCTTAAATGATCGGTTCGGATTAAATTAGCGATTTGAGCGGTGTGATTAAATAAATAAAATGATTAAAATCAAATTGAAGAATTCTTAAAATTTAATTAAATAAATATTTGGTGTTAAACAACAGCGATTTAAGTAACTTGGGCGTAGAGTATATCTTTCAGTGCACTTTGATATGTGAATCTGTCGAGAATTATCGAGTTTATAAAAAAACTCTGCCTGGCTAATCTAAGTAAACAACCCAACCCAACCCAACCCAACCATCTACTATAGTGGTGGCAGCGATTCGGGATTAAATGAGCGATGCTCTTAAATGATCGGTTCGGATTAAATTAGCGATTTGAGCGGTGTGATTATATAAATAAAATGATTAAAATCAAATTGAAGAATTGTTAGAATTTAATTAAATTAATATTTGGTGTTGAACAACAGCGATTTAAGTAACTTGGGCGTAGAGTATATCTTTTAGTGCACTTTGATATGTGAATCTGTCGAGAATTATTGAGTTTATAAAAAAACTCTGACTATCTAATCTAAGTAAACAACCCAACCCAACCCAACCCAACCCAACCCAACCCAACCCAACCCAACCAAACCAACTACTATAGTGGTGGCAGCGATTCGGGATTAAATGAGCGATGCTCTTAAATGATCGGTTCGGATTAAATTAGCGATTTGAGCGGTGTGATTAAATAAATAAAATGATTAAAATCAAATTGAAGAATTGTTAAAATTTAATTAAATTAATATTTGGTGCTGAACAACAGCGATTTAAGTAACTTGGGCGTAGAGTATATCTTTTAGTGCACTTTGATATGTGAATCTGTCGAGAATTATCGAGTTTATAAAAAAACTCTGCCTGGCTAATCTAAGTAAACAACCCAATCCAACCCAGCCCAGCCCAGCCCAGCCCAGCCCAGCCCAGCCCAGCCCAGCCCAGCCCAGCCCAGCCCAGCCCAGCCCAGCCCAGCCCAGCCCAGCCCAGCCCAGCCCAGCCCAGCCCAGCCCAGCCCAGCCCAGCCCAGCCCAGCCCAGCCCAGCCCAGCCCAGCCCAGCCCAGCCCAGCCCAGCCCAGCCCAGCCCAGCCCAGCCCAGCCCAGCCCAGCCCAGCCCAGCCCAGCCCAGCCCAGCCCAGCCCAGCCCAGCCCAGCCCAGCCCAGCCCAGCCCAGCCCAGCCCAGCCCAGCCCAGCTAAATCTAATCTAAGTAAACAACCCAACCCAACCCAACCCAACCCAACCCAACCCAACCCAACCAAACCAACTACTATAGTGGTGGCAGCGATTCGGGATTAAATGAGCGATGCTCTTAAATGATCGGTTCGGATTAAATTAGCGATTTGAGCGGTGTGATTAAATAAATAAAATGATTAAAATCAAATTGAAGAATTGTTAAAATTTAATTAAATTAATATTTGGTGCTGAACAACAGCGATTTAAGTAACTTGGGCGTAGAGTATATCTTTTAGTGCACTTTGATATGTGAATCTGTCGAGAATTATTGAGTTTATAACAAAACTCTGACTATCTAATCTAAGTAAACAACCCAACCCAACCCAACCCAACCAACTACTATAGTGGTGGCAGCGATTCGGGATTAAATGAGCGATGCTCTTAAATGATCGGTTCGGATTAAATTAGCGATTTGAGCGGTGTGATTATATAACTAAAATGATTAAAATCAAATTGAAGAATTGTTAAAATTTAATCAAATTAATATTTGGTGTTGAACAACAGCGATTTAAGTAACTTGGGCGTAGAGTATATCTTTTAGTGCACTTTGATATGTGAATCTGTCGAGAATTATCGAGTTTATAAAAAAACTCTGCCTGGCTAATCTAAGTAAACAACCCAATCCAACCCAGCCCAGCCCAGCCCAGCCCAGCCCAGCCCAGCCCAGCCCAGCCCAGCCCAGCCCAGCCCAGCCCAGCCCAGCCCAGCCCAGCCCAGCCCAGCCCAGCCCAGCCCAGCCCAGCCCAGCCCAGCCCAGCCCAGCCCAGCCCAGCCCAGCCCAGCCCAGCCCAGCCCAGCCCAGCCCAGCCCAGCCCAGCCCAGCCCAGCCCAGCCCAGCCCAGCCCAGCCCAGCCC
>OZ020224.1:12932148-12987148 GCA_963971325.1 Aphodius granarius | reverse complement strand
TTAGCGATTTAAGCGGTGTGATTAAATAACTAAAATGATTAAAATCAAATTGAAGAATTGTTAAAATTTAATTAAATTAATATTTGATGTTGAACAACAGCGATTTAAGTAACTTGGGCGTAGAGTATATCTTTTGGTGCACTTATATATGTGAATCTGTCGAGAATTATTGAGTTTATAAAAAAACTCTGACTATCTAATCTAAGTAAACAGCCCAACCCAACCCAACCCAACCCAACCCAACCAAACCAACTACTATAGTGGTGGCAGCGATTCGGGATTAAATGAGCGATGCTCTTAAATGATCGGTTCGGATTAAATTAACGATTTGAGCTGTGTGATTAAATAACTAAAACGATTAAAATCAAATTGAAGAATTGTTAAAATTTAATTAAATTAATATTTGGTGTTGAACAGCAGCGATTTAAGTACCTTGGGCGTATAGTATATCTTTGAGTGCATTTTGATATGTGAATCTGTCGAGAATTATTGAGTTTATAAAAAAACTCTGCCTGGCTAATCTAAGTAAACAACCCAATCCAACCCAACCCAACCCAACCCAACCCAACCCAACCCAACCCAACCCAACCAACTACTATATTGGTGGCAGCGATTCGGTATTAAATGAGTTATGCTCCTAAATGATCTGTTCGGATTAAATTAGCGATTTGAGCGGTGTGATTATATAACTAAAATGATTAAAATCAAATTGAAGAATTGTTAAAATTTAATTAAATTAATATTTGATGTTGAACAACAGCGATTTAAGTAACTTGGGCGTAGAGTATATCTTTTGGTGCACTTATATATGTGAATGTGTCGAGAATTATTGAGTTTATAAAAAAACTCTGACTGGCTAATCTAACTAAACAACCCAACCCAACCCAACCCAATCCAACCCAACCTAACCCAACTATTATAATGGTGGCAGCGATTCGGAATTAAATGAGCGATGCTCTTAAATGATCGGTTCGGATTGAATTAGCGATTTGAGATGTGTGTTTAAATAACTAAAATGATTAAAATCAAATTGAAGAATTGTTAAAATTTAATTAAATTAATATTTGGTGTTGAACAGCAGCGATTTAAGTACCTTGGGCGTATAGTATATCTTTGAGTGCATTTTGATATGTGAATCTGTCGAGAATTATTGAGTTTATAAAAAAACTCTGACTATCTAATCTAAGTAAACAACCCAACCCATCCCAATAATAATCCCATAACTGGGCAAAAGCAAAAACCTAACCCAACCCAACCCAACCCAACCCAACCCAACCCAACCCAACCCAACCCAACCCAACCCAACCCAACCCAACCCAACCCAACCCAACCCAACCCAACCCAACCCAACCCATCCCATCCCATCCCAACCCAACCATTATAATGGTGGCAGCGATTCGGGATTAAATGAGCGATTCTCTTAAATGATCGGTTCGGATTAAATTAGCGATTTGAGCTGTGTGATTAAATAACTAAAATGATTAAAATCAAATTGAAGAATTGCTAAAATTTAATTAAATTAATATTTGGTGTTGAACCACAGCGATTTCAGTAACTTGGGCGTAGAGTGTATCTTTTGGTGCACTTTGATATGTGAATCTGTCGAGAATTATTGAGTTTATAAAAAAACTCTGACTATCTAATCTAAGTAAACAACCCAACCCAACCCAACCCAACCAAACCAACTACTATAGTGGTGGCAGCGATTCGGGATTAAATGCGCGATGCTCTTAAATGATCGGTTCGCACTAAATTGGCGATTTCACACCGCTCAAATCGCTAATTTAATCCGAACCGATCATTTAAGAGCATCGCTCATTTAATGCCGAATCGCTGCCACAATTATAATAGTTGGGTTGGGTTTGGTTGGGTTGGGTTGGGTTGGGTTGGGTTGGGTTGGGTTGGGTTGGGTTGGGTTGGGTTGGGTTGGGTTGGGTTGGGTTGGGTTGGGTTGGGTTGGGTTGGGTTGCTTACTAAGATTAGCTAGTCAGAATTTTTTTTTATAAACTCAATAATTTTTGACAGATTCACATATAAAAGTGCACTAAAGAATTGTTAAAATTTAATTAAATAAATATTTGGTGTTGAACAACAGCGATTTAAGTAACTTGGGCGTAGAGTATATCTTTTAGTGCACTTTGATATGTGAATCTGTCGAGAATTATTGAGTTTATAAAAAAACTCTGACAATCAAATCTAAGCAAACAACCCAACCCAACCCAACCCAGCCCGACCCGACCCGACCCGACCCGACCCGACCCGACCCGACCCGACCCGACCCGACCCAACCCAACCCAACCCAACCCAACCCAACCCAACCCAACCCAACCCAACCCAACCCAACCCAACCCAACCCAACCCAACCCAACCCAACTATTATAATGGTGGCAGCGATTCGGGATTAGATGAGCGATGCTCTTAAATGATCGATTCGGATTAAATTAGCGATTTGAGCGGTGTGATTAAATAACTAAAATGATTAAAATCAAATTGAAGAATTGTTAAAATTTAATTAAATTAATATTTGATGTTGAACAACAGCGATTTAAGTAACTTGGGCGTAGAGTATACCTTTTGGTGCACTTATATATGTGAATCTGTCGAGAATTATTGAGTTTATAAAAAAACTCTGACTAGCTAATCTAAGTAAGCAACCCAACCCAACCCAACCCTATTGTAATAGTGGCGGCGATTCGGGATTAAATGAGCGATGCTCTTAAATGATCGGTTCGGATTAAATTAACGATTTGAGCTGTGTGATTAAATAACTAAAATGATTAAAATCAAATTGAAGAATTGTTAAAATTTAATTAAATTAGTATTTGATGTTGAACAACAGCGATTTAAGTAACTTGGGCGTAGAGTATATCTTTTAGCGCGCTTTGATATGTGAATCTGTCAAGAATTATTGAGTTTATAAAAAACTCTGACTGGCTAATCTAAGTAAACAACCCAACCCAACCCAACTATTATAATGGTGGCAGCGATTCGGGATTAAATGAGCGATGCTCTTAAATGATCGGTTCGGATTAAATTAGCGATTTGAGCTGTGTGATTAAATAACTAAAATGATTAAAATCAAATTGAAGAATTGTTAAAATTTAATTAAATTAATATTTGGTGTTGAACAACAGCGATTTAAGTAACTTGGGCGTAGAGTATATCTTTTAGTGCACTTTGATATGTGAATCTGTCGAGAATTATTGAGTTTATAAAAAAAAGTCTGACTATCTAATCTAAGTAAACAACCCAACCCAACCCAACCCAACCCAACCCAACCCAACCCAACCCAACCCAACCCAACCCAACCAAACCAACTACTATAGTGGTGGCAGCGATTCGGGATTAAATGAGCGATGCTCTTAAATGATCGGTTCGGACTAAATTAGCGATTTGACACCGCTCAAATCGCTAATTTAATCCGAACCGATCATTTAAGAGCATCGCTCATTTAATCCCGATTCGCTGCCACCATTATAATAGTTGGGTTGGGTTGGGTTGGGTTGGGTTGGGTTGGGTTGGGTTGGGTTGGGTTGGGTTGGGTTGGGTTGGGTTGGGTTGGGTTGGGTTGGGTTGGGTTGGGTTGGGTTGTTTACTAAGATTAGCTAGTCAGAATTTTTTTTATAAACTCAATAATTTTTGACAGATTCACATATAAAAGTGCACTAAAGAATTGTTAAAATTTAATTAAATAAATATTTGGTGTTGAACAACAGCGATTTAAGTAACTTGGGCGTAGAGTATATCTTTTAGTGCACTTTGATATGTGAATCTGTCGAGAATTATTGAGTTTATAAAAAAACTCTGACAATCAAATCTAAGCAAACAACCCAACACAACCCAGCCCGACTCGACCCAACCCAACCCAACCCAACCCAACCCAACCCAACCCAACCCAACCCAACCCAACCCAACCCAACCCAACCCAACCCAACTATTATAATGGTGGCAGCGATTCGGGATTAAATGAGCGATGCTCCTAAATGATCGGTTCGGATTAAATTAGCGATTTGAGCTGTGTGATTAAATAACTAAAATGATTAAAATCAAATTGAAGAATTGTTAAAATTTAATTAAATTAATATTTGGTGCTGAACAACAGCGATTTAAGTAACTTGGGCGTAGAGTATATCTTTTAGTGCACTTTGATATGTGAATCTGTCGAGAATTATTGAGTTTATAAAAAAACTCTGACTATCTAATCTAAGTAAACAACCCAACCCAACCCAACCCAACCCAACCCAACCCAACCCAACCCAACCCAACCCAACCCAACCCAACCAACTACTATAGTGGTGGCAGCGATTCGGGATTAAATGAGCGATGCTCTTAAATGATCGGTTCGGATTAAATTAGCGATTTGAGCGGTGTGATTATATAACTAAAATGATTAAAATCAAATTGAAGAATTGTTAAAATTTAATCAAATTAATATTTGGTGTTGAACAACAGCGATTTAAGTAACTTGGGCGTAGAGTATATCTTTTAGTGCACTTTGATATGTGAATCTGTCGAGAATTATCGAGTTTATAAAAAAACTCTGCCTGGCTAATCTAAGTAAACAACCCAACCCAACCCAACCCAACCCAACCCAACCCAACCCAACCAACTACTATAGTGGTGGCAGCGATTCGGGATTAAATGAGCGATGCTCTTAAATGATCGGTTCGGATTAAATTAGCGATTTGAGCTGTGTGATTAAATAACTAAAATGATTAAAATCAAATTGAAGAATTGTTAGAATTTAATTAAATTAATATTTGGTGTTGAACAACAGCGATTTAAGTAACTTGGGAGTAGAGTATATCTTTTAGTGCACTTTGATATGTGAATCTGTCGAGAATTATTGAGTTTATAAAAAAACTCTGACTATCTAATCTAAGTAAACAACCCAACCCAACCCAACCCAACCCAACCCAACCCAACCCAACCCAACCCAACCAAACCAACTACTATAGTGGTGGCAGTGATTCGGGATTAAATGAGCGATGCTCTTAAATGATCCGTTCGGATTAAATTAGCGATTTCAGCGGTGTGATTAAATAAATAAAATGATTAAAATCAAATTGAAGAATTGTTAAAATTTAATTAAATAAATATTTGGTGTTAAACAACAGCGATTTAAGTAACTTGGTCGTAGAGTATATCTTTCAGTGCAATTTGATATGTGAATCTGTCGAGAATTATCGAGTTTATAAAAAAACTCTGCCTGGCTAATCTAAGTAAACAACCCAACCCAACCCAACCCAACCCAACCCAACCCAACCCAACCCAACCCAACCCAACCATCTACTATAGTGGTGGCAGCGATTCGGGATTAAATGAGCGATGCTCTTAAATGATCGGTTCGGATTAAATTAGCGATTTGAGCGGTGTGATTATATAACTAAAATGATTAAAATCAAATTGAAGAATTGTTAAAATTTAATTAAATAAATATTTGGTGTTGAACAACAGCGATTTAAGTAACCTGGGCGTAGAGTATATCTTTTAGTGCACTTTGATATGTGAATGTGTCGAGATTTATTGAGTTTATAAAAAAACTCTGACTGGCTAATCTAACTAAACAACCCAACCCAACCCAACCCAACCCAACCCAGCCTAACCCAACTATTATAATGGTGGCACCGATTCGGAATTAAATGAGCGATGCCCTTAAATGATCGGTTCGGATTGAATTAGCGATTTGAGCTGTGTGATTAAATAACTAAAATGATTAAAATCAAATTGAAGAATTGTTAAAATTTAATTAAATTAATATTTGGTGTTGAACAACAGCGATTTAAGTACCTTGGGCGTATAGTATATCTTTGAGTGCATTTTGATATGTGAATCTGTCGAGAATTATTGAGTTTATAAAAAAACTCTGACTATCTAATCTAAGTAAACAACCCAACCCAACCCAACCCAACCCAACCCAACCCAACCCAACCCAACCCAACCAAACCAACTACTATAGTGGTGGCAGCGATTCGGGATTAAATGAGCGATGCTCTTAAATGATCGGTTCGGATTAAATTAGCGATTTGAGCGGTGTGATTATATAACTAAAATGATTAAAATCAAATTGAAGAATTGTTAAAATTTAATTAAATTAATATTTGGTGTTGAACAACAGCGATTTAAGTAACTTGGGCGTAGAGTATATCTTTTAGTGCACTTTGATATGTGAATCTGTCGAGAATTATCGAGTTTATAAAAAAACTCTGCCTGGCTAATCTAAGTAAACAACCCAACCCAACCCAACCCAACCAACTACTATAGTGGTGGCAGCGATTCGGGATTAAATGAGCGATGCTCTTAAATGATCGGTTCGGATTAAATTAGCGATTTGAGCTGTGTGATTGAATAACTAAAATGACTAAAATCAAATTGAAGAATTGTTAGAATTTAATTAAATTAATATTTGGTGTTGAACAACAGCGATTTAAGTAACTTGGGCGTAGAGTATATCTTTTAGTGCACTTTGATATGTGAATCTGTCGAGAATTATTGAGTTTATAAAAATACTCTGACTATCTAATCTAAGTAAACAACCCAACCCAACCCAACCCAACCAAACCAACTACTATAGTGGTGGCAGCGATTCGGGATTAAATGAGCGATGCTCTTAAATGATCGGTTCGGATTAAATTAGCGATTTGAGCGGTGTGATTAAATAAATAAAATGATTAAAATCAAATTGAAGAATTCTTAAAATTTAATTAAATAAATATTTGGTGTTAAACAACAGCGATTTAAGTAACTTGGGCGTAGAGTATATCTTTCAGTGCACTTTGATATGTGAATCTGTCGAGAATTATCGAGTTTATAAAAAAACTCTGCCTGGCTAATCTAAGTAAACAACCCAACCCAACCCAACCCAACCATCTACTATAGTGGTGGCAGCGATTCGGGATTAAATGAGCGATGCTCTTAAATGATCGGTTCGGATTAAATTAGCGATTTGAGCGGTGTGATTATATAAATAAAATGATTAAAATCAAATTGAAGAATTGTTAGAATTTAATTAAATTAATATTTGGTGTTGAACAACAGCGATTTAAGTAACTTGGGCGTAGAGTATATCTTTTAGTGCACTTTGATATGTGAATCTGTCGAGAATTATTGAGTTTATAAAAAAACTCTGACTATCTAATCTAAGTAAACAACCCAACCCAACCCAACCCAACCCAACCCAACCCAACCCAACCAAACCAACTACTATAGTGGTGGCAGCGATTCGGGATTAAATGAGCGATGCTCTTAAATGATCGGTTCGGATTAAATTAGCGATTTGAGCGGTGTGATTAAATAAATAAAATGATTAAAATCAAATTGAAGAATTGTTAAAATTTAATTAAATTAATATTTGGTGCTGAACAACAGCGATTTAAGTAACTTGGGCGTAGAGTATATCTTTTAGTGCACTTTGATATGTGAATCTGTCGAGAATTATTGAGTTTATAAAAAAACTCTGACTATCTAATCTAAGTAAACAACCCAACCCAACCCAACCCAACCCAACCCAACCCAACCCAACCCAACCCAACCCAACCCAACCCAACCAACTACTATAGTGGTGGCAGCGATTCGGGATTAAATGAGCGATGCTCTTAAATGATCGGTTCGGATTAAATTAGCGATTTGAGCGGTGTGATTATATAACTAAAATGATTAAAATCAAATTGAAGAATTGTTAAAATTTAATCAAATTAATATTTGGTGTTGAACAACAGCGATTTAAGTAACTTGGGCGTAGAGTATATCTTTTAGTGCACTTTGATATGTGAATCTGTCGAGAATTATCGAGTTTATAAAAAAACTCTGCCTGGCTAATCTAAGTAAACAACCCAACCCAACCCAACCCAACCCAACCCAACCCAACCAACTACTATAGTGGTGGCAGCGATTCGGTATTAAATGAGCGATGCTCTTAAATGATCGGTTCGGATTAAATTAGCGATTTGAGCTGTGTGATTAAATAACTAAAATGATTAAAATCAAATTGAAGAATTGTTAGAATTTAATTAAATTAATATTTGGTGTTGAACAACAGCGATTTAAGTAACTTGGGAGTAGAGTATATCTTTTAGTGCACTTTGATATGTGAATCTGTCGAGAATTATTGAGTTTATAAAAAAACTCTGACTATCTAATCTAAGTAAACAACCCAACCCAACCCAACCCAACCCAACCCAACCCAACCCAACCCAACCCAACCCAACCAAACCAACTACTATAGTGGTGGCAGTGATTCGGGATTAAATGAGCGATGCTCTTAAATGATCCGTTCGGATTAAATTAGCGATTTCAGCGGTGTGATTAAATAAATAAAATGATTAAAATCAAATTGAAGAATTGTTAAAATTTAATTAAATAAATATTTGGTGTTAAACAACAGCGATTTAAGTAACTTGGTCGTAGAGTATATCTTTCAGTGCAATTTGATATGTGAATCTGTCGAGAATTATCGAGTTTATAAAAAAACTCTGCCTGGCTAATCTAAGTAAACAACCCAACCCAACCCAACCCAACCCAACCCAACCCAACCCAACCATCTACTATAGTGGTGGCAGCGATTCGGGATTAAATGAGCGATGCTCTTAAATGATCGGTTCGGATTAAATTAGCGATTTGAGCGGTGTGATTATATAACTAAAATGATTAAAATCAAATTGAAGAATTGTTAAAATTTAATTAAATAAATATTTGGTGTTGAACAACAGCGATTTAAGTAACTTGGGCGTAGAGTATATCTTTTAGTGCACTTTGATATGTGAATGTGTCGAGATTTATTGAGTTTATAAAAAAACTCTGACTGGCTAATCTAACTAAACAACCCAACCCAACCCAACCCAACCCAGCCTAACCCAACTATTATAATGGTGGCAGCGATTCGGAATTAAATGAGCGATGCTCTTAAATGATCGGTTCGGATTGAATTAGCGATTTGAGCTGTGTGATTAAATAACTAAAATGATTAAAATCAAATTGAAGAATTGTTAAAATTTAATTAAATTAATATTTGGTGTTGAACAACAGCGATTTAAGTACCTTGGGCGTATAGTATATCTTTGAGTGCATTTTGATATGTGAATCTGTCGAGAATTATTGAGTTTATAAAAAAACTCTGACTATCTAATCTAAGTAAACAACCCAACCCAACCCAACCCAACCCAACCCAACCCAACCCAACCCAACCCAACCCAACCCAACCCAACCAAACCAACTACTATAGTGGTGGCAGCGATTCGGGATTAAATGAGCGATGCTCTTAAATGATCGGTTCGGATTAAATTAGCGATTTGAGCGGTGTGATTATATAACTAAAATGATTAAAATCAAATTGAAGAATTGTTAAAATTTAATTAAATTAATATTTGGTGTTGAACAACAGCGATTTAAGTAACTTGGGCGTAGAGTATATCTTTTAGTGCACTTTGATATGTGAATCTGTCGAGAATTATCGAGTTTATAAAAAAACTCTGCCTGGCTAATCTAAGTAAACAACCCAACCCAACCCAACCCAACCAACTACTATAGTGGTGGCAGCGATTCGGGATTAAATGAGCGATGCTCTTAAATGATCGGTTCGGATTAAATTAGCGATTTGAGCTGTGTGATTGAATAACTAAAATGACTAAAATCAAATTGAAGAATTGTTAGAATTTAATTAAATTAATATTTGGTGTTGAACAACAGCGATTTAAGTAACTTGGGCGTAGAGTATATCTTTTAGTGCACTTTGATATGTGAATCTGTCGAGAATTATTGAGTTTATAAAAATACTCTGACTATCTAATCTAAGTAAACAACCCAACCCAACCCAACCCAACCAAACCAACTACTATAGTGGTGGCAGCGATTCGGGATTAAATGAGCGATGCTCTTAAATGATCGGTTCGGATTAAATTAGCGATTTGAGCGGTGTGATTAAATAAATAAAATGATTAAAATCAAATTGAAGAATTCTTAAAATTTAATTAAATAAATATTTGGTGTTAAACAACAGCGATTTAAGTAACTTGGGCGTAGAGTATATCTTTCAGTGCACTTTGATATGTGAATCTGTCGAGAATTATCGAGTTTATAAAAAAACTCTGCCTGGCTAATCTAAGTAAACAACCCAACCCAACCCAACCCAACCATCTACTATAGTGGTGGCAGCGATTCGGGATTAAATGAGCGATGCTCTTAAATGATCGGTTCGGATTAAATTAGCGATTTGAGCGGTGTGATTATATAAATAAAATGATTAAAATCAAATTGAAGAATTGTTAGAATTTAATTAAATTAATATTTGGTGTTGAACAACAGCGATTTAAGTAACTTGGGCGTAGAGTATATCTTTTAGTGCACTTTGATATGTGAATCTGTCGAGAATTATTGAGTTTATAAAAAAACTCTGACTATCTAATCTAAGTAAACAACCCAACCCAACCCAACCCAACCCAACCCAACCCAACCCAACCCAACCAAACCAACTACTATAGTGGTGGCAGCGATTCGGGATTAAATGAGCGATGCTCTTAAATGATCGGTTCGGATTAAATTAGCGATTTGAGCGGTGTGATTAAATAAATAAAATGATTAAAATCAAATTGAAGAATTGTTAAAATTTAATTAAATAAATATTTGGTGTTAAACAACAGCGATTTAAGTAACTTGGGCGTAGAGTATATCTTTCAGTGTACTTTGATATGTGAATGTGTCGAGATTTATTGAGTTTATAAAAAAACTCTGACTGGCTAATCTAACTAAATAACCCAACCCAACCCAACCCAGCCTAACCCAACTATTATAATGGTGGCAGCGATTCGGGATTAAATGAGCGATGCTCTTAAATGATCGGTTCGGATTAAATTAGCGATTTGAGCTGTGTGATTAAATAACTAAAATGATTAAAATCAAATTGAAGAATTGTTAAAATTTAATTAAATTAATAATTGGTGTTGAACAACAGCGATTTAAGTAACTTGGGCGTAGAGTATATCTTTTAGTGCACTTTGATATGTGAATCTGTCGAGAATTATTGAGTTTATAAAAAAACTCTGACTATCTAATCTAAGTAAACAACCCAACCCAACCCAACCCAACCAAACCAACTACTATAGTGGTGGCAGCGATTCGGGATTAAATGAGCGATGCTCTTAAATGATCGGTTCGGATTAAATTAGCGATTTGAGCTGTGTGATTAAATAACTAAAATGATTAAAATCAAATTGAAGAATTGTTAAAATTTAATTAAATAAATATTTGGTGTTAAACAACAGCGATTTAAGTAACTTGGGCGTAGAGTATATCTTTCAGTGCACTTTGATATGTGAATCTGTCGAGAATTATCGAGTTTATAAAAAAACTCTGCCTGGCTAATCTAAGTAAACAACCCAACCCAACCCAACCCAACCCAACCAACTACTATAGTGGTGGCAGCCATTCGGGATTAAATGAGCGATGCTCTTAAATGATCGGTTCGGATTAAATTAGCGATTTGAGCGGTGTGATTATATAACTAAAATGATCAAAATCAAATTGAAGAATTGTTAAAATTTAATTAAATAAATATTTGGTGTTGAACAACAGCGAGTTAAGTAACTTGGGCGTAGAGTATATCTTTTAGTGCACTTTGATATGTGAATGTGTCGAGAATTATTGAGTTTATAAAAAAACTCTGACTGGCTAATCTAACTAAACAACCCAACCCAACCCAACACAACCCAACCCAACCCAACCCAACCCAACCCAACCCAACCCAACCCAACCCAACCAACTACTATAGTGGTGGCAGCGATTCGGGATTAAATGAGCGATGCTCTTAAATGATCGGTTCGGATTAAATTAGCGATTTGAGCGGTGTGATTAAATAACTAAAATGATTAAAATCAAATTGAAGAATTGTTAAAATTTAATTAAATAAATATTTGGTATTGAACAACAGCGATTTAAGTAACATGGGCGTAGAGTATATGTTTTAGTGCACTTTGATATGTGAATGTGTCGAGAATTATTGAGTTTATAAAAAAATTCTAACTGGCTAATTTAAGTAAACAACCCAACCCAACCCAACTCAACCCAACCCAACTATTATAATGGTGGCAGCGATTCGGAATTAAATGAGCGATGCTCTTTAATGATCGGTTCGGATTGAATTAGCGATTTGAGCTGTGTGATTAAATACCTAAAATGATTAAAATCAAATTGAAGAATTGTTAGAATTTAATTAAATTAATATTTGGTGTTGAACAACAGCGATTTAAGTAACATGGGCGTAGAGTATATCTTTTAGTGTCTTTGATATGTGAATCTGTCGAGAATTATTGAGTTTATAAAAAAACTCTGACTATCTAATCTAAGTAAACAGCCCAACCCAACCCAACCCAACCCAACCCAACCCAACCCAACCCAACCCAACCAACTACTATAGTGGTGGCAGCGATTCGGAAATAAATGAGCGATGCTCTTAAATGATCGGTTCGGATTAAATTAGCGATTTGAGCGGTGTGATTATAATACTAAAATGATCAAAATCAAATTGAAGAATTGCTAAAATTTAATTAAATAAATATTTGGTGTTGAACAACAGCGAGTTAAGTAACTTGGGCGTAGAGTATATCTTTTAGTGCACTTTGATATGTGAATGTGTCGAGAATTATTGAGTTTATAAAAAAACTCTGACTGGCTAATCTAACTAAACAACCCAACCCAACCCAACCCAACCTAACCCAACTATTATAATGGTGGCAGCGATTCGGAATTGAATGAGCGATGCTCTTAAATGATCGGTTCGGATTGAATTAGCGATTTGAGCTGTGTGATTAAATAACTAAAATGATTAAAATCAAATTGAAGAATTGTTAAAATTTAATTAAATTAATATTTGGTGTTGAACAACAGCGATTTAAGTACCTTGGGCGTATAGTATATCTTTGAGTGCATTTTGATATGTGAATCTGTCGAGAATTATTGAGTTTATAAAAAAACTCTGACTATCTAATCTAAGTAAACAACCCAACCCAACCATCTACTATAGTGGTGGCAGCGATTCGGGATTAAATGAGCGATGCTCTTAAATGATCGGTTCGGATTAAATTAGCGATTTGAGCGGTGTGATTATATAACAAAAATGATTAAAATCAAATTGAAGAATTGTTAGAATTTAATTAAATTAATATTTGGTGTTGAACAACAGCGATTTAAGTAACTTGGTCGTAGAGTATATCTTTTAGTGCACTTTGATATGTGAATCTGTCGAGAATTATTGAGTTTATAAAAAAACTCTGACTATCTAATCTAAGTAAACAACCCAACCCAACCCAACCCAACCCAACCAAACCAACTACTATAGTGGTGGCAGCGATTCGGGATTAAATGAGCGATGCTCTTAAATGATCGGTTCGGATTAAATTAGCGATTTGAGCGGTGTGATTAAATAAATAAAATGATTAAAATCAAATTGAAGAATTGTTAAAATTTAATTAAATAAATATTTGGTGTTAAACAACAGCGATTTAAGTAACTTGGGCGTAGAGTATATCTTTCAGTGCACTTTGATATGTGAATGTGTCGAGATTTATTGAGTTTATAAAAAAACTCTGACTGGCTAATCTAACTAAATAACCCAACCCAACCCAACCCAGCCTAACCCAACTATTATAATGGTGGCAGCGATTCGGGATTAAATGAGCGATGCTCTTAAATGATCGGTTCGGATTAAATTAGCGATTTGAGCGGTGTGATTAAATAAATAAAATGATTAAAATCAAATTGAAGAATTGTTAAAATTTAATTAAATAAATATTTGGTGTTAAACAACAGCGATTTAAGTAACTTGGGCGTAGAGTATATCTTTCAGTGCACTTTGATATGTGAATCTGTCGAGAATTATCGAGTTTATAAAAAAACTCTGCCTGGCTAATCTAAGTAAACAACCCAACCCAACCCAACCCAACCCAACCCAACCCAACCAACTACTATAGTGGTGGCAGCCATTCGGGATTAAATGAGCGATGCTCTTAAATGATCGGTTCGGATTAAATTAGCGATTTGAGCGGTGTGATTATATAACTAAAATGATCAAAATCAAATTGAAGAATTGTTAAAATTTAATTAAATAAATATTTGGTGTTGAACAACAGCGAGTTAAGTAACTTGGGCGTAGAGTATATCTTTTAGTGCACTTTGATATGTGAATGTGTCGAGAATTATTGAGTTTATAAAAAAACTCTGACTGGCTAATCTAACTAAACAACCCAACCCAACCCAACCCAACCCAACCCAACCCAACCCAACCCAACCAACTACTATAGTGGTGGCAGCGATTCGGGATTAAATGAGCGATGCTCTTAAATGATCGGTTCGGATTAAATTAGCGATTTGAGCGGTGTGATTAAATAACTAAAATGATTAAAATCAAATTGAAGAATTGTTAAAATTTAATTAAATAAATATTTGGTATTGAACAACAGCGATTTAAGTAACATGGGCGTAGAGTATATGTTTTAGTGCACTTTGATATGTGAATGTGTCGAGAATTATTGAGTTTATAAAAAAATTCTAACTGGCTAATTTAAGTAAACAACCCAACCCAACCCAACTCAACCCAACCCAACTATTATAATGGTGGCAGCGATTCGGAATTAAATGAGCGATGCTCTTTAATGATCGGTTCGGATTGAATTAGCGATTTGAGCTGTGTGATTAAATACCTAAAATGATTAAAATCAAATTGAAGAATTGTTAGAATTTAATTAAATTAATATTTGGTGTTGAACAACAGCGATTTAAGTAACATGGGCGTAGAGTATATCTTTTAGTGTCTTTGATATGTGAATCTGTCGAGAATTATTGAGTTTATAAAAAAACTCTGACTATCTAATCTAAGTAAACAGCCCAACCCAACCCAACCCAACCCAACCCAACCCAACCCAACCCAACCCAACCCAACCCAACCCAACCCAACCAACTACTATAGTGGTGGCAGCGATTCGGAAATAAATGAGCGATGCTCTTAAATGATCGGTTCGGATTAAATTAGCGATTTGAGCGGTGTGATTATAATACTAAAATGATCAAAATCAAATTGAAGAATTGCTAAAATTTAATTAAATAAATATTTGGTGTTGAACAACAGCGAGTTAAGTAACTTGGGCGTAGAGTATATCTTTTAGTGCACTTTGATATGTGAATGTGTCGAGAATTATTGAGTTTATAAAAAAACTCTGACTGGCTAATCTAACTAAACAACCCAACCCAACCCAACCCAACCTAACCCAACTATTATAATGGTGGCAGCGATTCGGAATTGAATGAGCGATGCTCTTAAATGATCGGTTCGGATTGAATTAGCGATTTGAGCTGTGTGATTAAATAACTAAAATGATTAAAATCAAATTGAAGAATTGTTAAAATTTAATTAAATTAATATTTGGTGTTGAACAACAGCGATTTAAGTACCTTGGGCGTATAGTATATCTTTGAGTGCATTTTGATATGTGAATCTGTCGAGAATTATTGAGTTTATAAAAAAACTCTGACTATCTAATCTAAGTAAACAACCCAACCCATCCCAACCCAACCATCTACTATAGTGGTGGCAGCGATTCGGGATTAAATGAGCGATGCTCTTAAATGATCGGTTCGGATTAAATTAGCGATTTGAGCGGTGTGATTATATAACAAAAATGATTAAAATCAAATTGAAGAATTGTTAGAATTTAATTAAATTAATATTTGGTGTTGAACAACAGCGATTTAAGTAACTTGGTCGTAGAGTATATCTTTTAGTGCACTTTGATATGTGAATCTGTCGAGAATTATTGAGTTTATAAAAAAACTCTGACTATCTAATCTAAGTAAACAACCCAACCCAACCTAACCCAACCCAACCAAACCAACTACTATAGTGGTGGCAGCGATTCGGGATTAAATGAGCGATGCTCTTAAATGATCGGTTCGGATTAAATTAGCGATTTGAGCGGTGTGATTAAATAAATAAAATGATTAAAATCAAATTGAAGAATTGTTAAAATTTAATTAAATAAATATTTGGTGTTAAACAACAGCGATTTAAGTAACTTGGGCGTAGAGTATATCTTTCAGTGCACTTTGATATGTGAATGTGTCGAGATTTATTGAGTTTATAAAAAAACTCTGACTGGCTAATCTAACTAAATAACCCAACCCAACCCAACCCAGCCTAACCCAACTATTATAATGGTGGCAGCGATTCGGGATTAAATGAGCGATGCTCTTAAATGATCGGTTCGGATTAAATTAGCGATTTGAGCTGTGTGATTAAATAACTAAAATGATTAAAATCAAATTGAAGAATTGTTAAAATTTAATTAAATTAATATTTGGTGTTGAACAACAGCGATTTAAGTAACTTGGGCGTAGAGTATATCTTTTAGTGCACTTTGATATGTGAATCTGTCGAGAATTATTGAGTTTATAAAAAAACTCTGACTATCTAATCTAAGTAAACAACCCAACCCAACCCAACCAAACCAACTACTATAGTGGTGGCAGCGATTCGGGATTAAATGAGCGATGCTCTTAAATGATCGGTTCGGATTAAATTAGCGATTTGAGCTGTGTGATTAAATAACTAAAATGATTAAAATCAAATTGAAGAATTGTTAAAATTTAATTAAATAAATATTTGGTGTTAAACAACAGCGATTTAAGTAACTTGGGCGTAGAGTATATCTTTCAGTGCACTTTGATATGTGAATCTGTCGAGAATTATCGAGTTTATAAAAAAACTCTGCCTGGTTAATCTAAGTAAACAACCCAACCCAACCCAACCCAACCAACTACTATAGTGGTGGCAGCGATTCGGGATTAAATGAGCGATGCTCTTAAATGATCGGTTCGGATTAAATTAGCGATTTGAGCGGTGTGATTATATAACTAAAATGATCAAAATCAAATTGAAGAATTGTTAAAATTTAATTAAATAAATATTTGGTGTTGAACAACAGCGAGTTAAGTAACTTGGGCGTAGAGTATATCTTTTAGTGCACTTTGATATGTGAATGTGTCGAGAATTATTGAGTTTATAAAAAAACTCTGACTGGCTAATCTAACTAAACAACCCAACCCAACCCAACCCAACCCAACCCAACCCAACCCAACCCAACCCAACCCAACCTAACCTAACCCAACCGAACCCAACCTAACCCAACTATTATTATGGTGGCAGCGATTCGGAATTGAATGAGCGATGCTCTTAAATGATCGGTTCGGATTGAATTAGCGATTTGAGCTGTGTGATTAAATAACTAAAATGATTAAAATCAAATCGAAGAATTGTTAAAATTTAATTAAATTAATATTTGGTGTTGAACGACAGCGATTTAATTACCTTGGGCGTATAGTATATCTTTGAGTGCATTTTGATATGTGAATCTGTCGAGAATTATTGAGTTTATAAAAAAACTCTGACTATCTAATCCAAGTAAACAACCCAACCCATCCCAACCCAACCATTATAATGGTGGCAGCGATTCGGGATTAAATGAGCGATGCTCTTAAATGATCGGTTCGGATTGAATTAGCGATTTGAGCTGTGTGATTAATAACTAAAATGATTAAAATCAAATTGAAGAATTGTTAAAATTTAACCTCTGACTAGCTAATCTTAGTAAACAACCCAACCCAACCCAACCCAACCCAACTATCATAATGGTGGCAGCGATTCGGGATTAAATGAGCGATGCTCCTAAATGATCGGTTCGGATTAAATTAGCGATTTGAGCTGTGTGATTAAATAACTTAAATGATTAAAATCAAATTGAAGAATTGTTAAAATTTAACTAAATTAATATTTGATTTGAACAACAGCGATTTAAGTAACTTGGGCGTAGAGTATATCTTTTAGTGCACTTTGATATGTGAATCTGTCGAGAATTATTGAGTTTATAAAAAAACTCTGACTAATCTAAGTAGACAACCCAACCCAACCCAACCCAACCAACTACTATAGTGGTGGCAGCGATTCGGGATTAAATGAGCGATGCTCTTAAATGATCGGTTCGGATTAAATTAGCGATTTGAGCGGTGTGATTAAATAACTAAAATGATTAAAATCAAATTGAAGAATTGTTAAAATTTAATTAAATAAATATTTGGTGTTGAACAACAGCGATTTAAGTAACATGGGCGTAGAGTATATGTTTTAGTGCACTTTGATATGTGAATGTGTCGAGAATTATTGAGTTTATAAAAAAATTCTAACTGGCTAATTTAAGTAAACAACCCGACCCAATCCAACTCAACCCAACCCAACTATTATAATGGTGGCAGCGATTCGGAATTAAATGAGCGATGCTCTTAAATGATCGGTTCGGATTAAATTAGCGATTTGAGCGGTGTGATTAAACAACTAAAATGATTAAAATAAAATTGAAGAATTGTTAAAATTTAATTAAATAAATATTTGGTGTTGAACAACAACGATTTAAGTAACTTGGGCGTAGAGTATATCTTTTAGTGCACTTTGATATGTGAATCTGGCGAGAACTATTGAGTTTATAAAAAAACTCTGACTGGCTAATCTAAGTAAACAACCCAACCCAACCCAACCCAACTATTATAATGGTGGCAGCGATTCGGGATTAAATGAGCGATGCTCCTAAATGATCGGTTCGGATTAAATTAGCAATTTGAGCTGTGTGATTAAATAACTAAAATGATTAAAATCAAATTGAAGAATTGTTAAAATTTAATTAAATTAATATTTGGTGTTGAACAACGGCGATTTAAGTAACTTGGGCGTAGAGTATATCTTTTAGTGCACTTTGATATGTGAATCTGTCGAGAATTATTGAGTTTATAAAAAACTCTGACTATCTAATCTAAGTAAACAACCCAACCCAACCCAACCCAACCCAACCCAACCCAACCCAACCAAACCAACTACTATAGTGGTGGCAGCGATTCGGGATTAAATGAGCGATGCTCTTAAATGATCGGTTCGGATTAAATTAGCGATTTGAGCGGTGTGGTTATATAACTAAAATGATCAAAATCAAATTGAAGAATTGCTAAAATTTAATTAAATAAATATTTGGTGTTGAACAACAGCGAGTTAAGTAACTTGGGCGTAGAGTATATCGTTTAGTGCACTTTGATATGTGAATGTGTCGAGAATTATTGAGTTTATAAAAAAACTCTGACTGGCTAATCTAACTAAACAACCCAACCCAACCCAACCCAACCTAACCCAACTATTATAATGGTGGCAGCGATTCGGAATTGAATGAGCGATGCTCTTAAATGATCGGTTCGGATTGAGTTAGCGATTTGAGCTGTGTGATTAAATAACTAAAATGATTAAAATCAAATTGAAGAATTGTTAAAATTTAATTAAATTAATATTTGGTGTTGAACAACAGCGATTTAAGTACCTTGGGCGTATAGTATACCTTTGAGTGCATTTTGATATGTGAATCTGTCGAGAATTATTGAGTTTATAAAAAAACTCTGACTATCTAATCTAAGTAAACAACCCAACCCATCCCAACACAACCATTATAATGGTGGCAGCGATTCGGGATTAAATGAGCGATGCTCTTAAATGATCGGTTCGGATTAAATTAGCGATTTGAGCTGTGTGATTAAATAACTAAAATGATTAAAATCAAATTGAAGAATTGTTAAAATTTATTAAATTAATATTTGGTGTTGAACAACAGCGATTTAAGTAACTTGGGCGTAGAGTATATCTTTTAGTGCACTTTGATATGTGAATCTGTCGAGAATTATTGAGTTTATAAAAAAACTCTGACTATCTAATCTAGGTAAGCAACCCAACCCATCCCAACACAACTATTATAATGGTGGCAGCAATTCGGGATTAAATGAGCGATGCTCTTAAATGATCGGTTCGGATTGAATTAGCGATTTGAGCTGTGTGATTAATAACTAAAATGATTAAAATCAAATTGAAGAATAGTTAAAATTTAACCTCTGACTAGCTAATCTTAGTAAGCAACCCAACCCAACCCAACCCAACCCAACCCAACCCAACCCAACCCAACCCAACCCAACCCAACCCAACCAACTACTATAGTGGTGGCAGCGATTCGGAAATAAATGAGCGATGCTCTTAAATGATCGGTTCGGATTAAATTAGCGATTTGAGCGGTGTGATTAAACAACTAAAATGATTAAAATAAAATTGAAGAATTGTTAAAATTTAATTAAATAAATATTTGGTGTTGAACAACAACGATTTAAGTAACTTGGGCGTAGAGTATATCTTTTAGTGCACTTTGATATGTGAATCTGGCGAGAATTATTGAGTTTATAAAAAAACTCTGACTGGCTAATCTAAGTAAACAACCCAACCCAACCCAACCCAACTATTATAATTGTGGCAGCGATTCGGGATTAAATGAGCGATGCTCCTAAATGATCGGTTCGGATTAAATTAGCGATTTGAGCTGTGTGATTAAATAACTAAAATGATTAAAATCAAATTGAAGAATTGTTAAAATTTAATTAAATTAATATTTGGTGTTGAACAACGGCGATTTAAGTAACTTGGGCGTAGAGTATATCTTTTAGTGCACTTTGATATGTGAATCTGTCGAGAGTTATTGAGTTTATAAAAAACTCTGACTATCTAATCTAAGTAAACAACCCAACCCAACCCAACCAAACCAACTACTATAGTGGTGGCAGCGATTCGGGATTAAATGAGCGATGCTCTTAAATGATCGGTTCGGATTAAATTAGCGATTTGAGCGGTGTGATTATATAACTAAAATGATCAAAATCAAATTGAAGAATTGCTAAAATTTAATTAAATAAATATTTGGTGTTGAACAAAAGCGAGTTAAGTAACTTGGGCGTAGAGTATATCTTTTAGTGCACTTTGATATGTGAATGTGTCGAGAATTATTGAGTTTATAAAAAAACTCTGACTGGCTAATCTAACTAAACAACCCAACCCAACCCAACCCAAACTAACCCAACTATTATAATGGTGGCAGCGATTCGGAATTGAATGAGCGATGCTCTTAAATGATCGGTTCGGATTGAATTAGCGATTTGAGCTGTGTGATTAAATAACTAAAATTATTAAAATCAAATTGAAGAATTGTTAAAATTTAATTAAATTAATATTTGGTGTTGAACAACAGTGATTTAAGTACCTTGGGCGTATAGTATATCTTTGAGTGCATTTTGATATGTGAATCTGTCGAGAATTATTGAGTTTATAAAAAAACTCTGACTATCTAATCTAAGTAAACAACCCAACCCATCCCAACCCAACCATTACAATGGTGGAAGCGATTCGGGATTAAATGAGCGATGCTCTTAAATGATCGGTTCGGATTAAATTAGCGATTTGAGCTGTGTGATTAAATAACTAAAATGATTAAAATCAAATTGAAGAATTGTTAAAATTTATTAAATTAATATTTGGTGTTGAACAACAGCGATTTAAGTAACTTGGGCGTAGAGTATATCTTTTAGTGCACTTTGATATGTGAATCTGTCGAGAATTATTGAGTTTATAAAAAAACTCTGACTATCTAATCTAGGTAAACAACCCAACCCATCCCAACCCAACTATTATAATGGTGGCAGCAATTCGGGATTAAATGAGCGATGCTCTTAAATGATCGGTTCGGATTGAATTAGCGATTTGAGCTGTGTGATTAATAACTAAAATGATTAAAATCAAATTGAAGAATTGTTAAAATTTAACCTCTGACTAGCTAATCTTAGTAAGCAACCCAACCCAACCCAACCCAACCCAACCCAACTATCATAATGGTGGCAGCGATTCGGGATTAAATGAGCGATGCCCTTAAATGATCGGTTCGGATTAAATTAGCGATTTGAGCGGTGTGATTAAATAACTAAAATGATTAAAATCAAATTGAAGAATTGTTAAAATTTAATTAAATTAATATTTGATGTTGAACAACAGCGATTTAAGTAACTTGGGCGTAGAGTATATCTTTTGGTGCACTTTTATATGTGAATCTGTCGAAAATTATTGAGTTTATAAAAAACTCTGACTGGCTAATCTACGTAAACAACCCAACCCAACCGAACCCAACCCAACCCAACCCAACCCAACCCAACCCAACCCAACCCAACACAACCCAACTATTATAATGGTGGCAGCGATTCGGGATTAAATGAGCGATGCTCCTAAATGATCGGTTCGGATTAAATTAGCGATTTGAGCTGTGTGATTAAATAACAAAAATGATTAAAATCAAATTGAAGAATTGTTAAAATTTAATTAAATTAATATTTGGTGTTGAACAACAGTGATTTAAGTAACTTGGGCGTAGAGTATGTCCTTTAGTGCACTTTGATATGTGAATCTGTCGAGAATTATTGAGTTTAAAAAAAACTCTGACTGGCTAATGTAACTAAACAACCCAACCCAACCCAACCCAACCCAACCTAACCCAACTATTATAATGGTGGCAGCGATTCGGAAATAAATGAGCGATGCTCTTAAATGATCGGTTCGGATTAAATTAGCGATTTGAGCGGTGTGATTAAATAACTAAAATGATTAAAATCAAATTGAAGAATTGTTAAAATTTAATTAAATAAATATTTGGTGTTGAACAACAACGATTTAAGTAACTTGGGCGTAGAGTATATCTATTAGTGCACGTTGATATCTGAATCTGGCGAGAATTATTGAGTTTATAAAAAAAACTCTGACTGGGTAATCTAAGTAAACAACCCAACCCAACCCAACTATTATAATGGTGGCAGCGATTCGGGGTTAAATGAGCGATGCTCGTAAATGATCGGTTCGGATTAAATTAGCGATTTGAGCTGTGTGATTTAATAACTAAAATGATTAAAATCAAATTGAAGAATTGTTAAAATTTAATTAAATTAATATTTGGTGTTGAACAACAGCGATTTAAGTAACTTGGGCGTATATCTTTTAGTGCACTTTGATATGTGAATCTGTCGAGAATTATTGAGTTTATAAAAAAACTCTCACTAATCAAAGTAGACAACCCAACCCAACCCAACCCAACCCAACCCAACCCAACCCAACCCAACCCAACCAACTACTATAGTGGTGGCAGCGATTCGGGATTAAATGAGCGATGCTCTTAAATGATCGGTTCGGATTAAATTAGCGATTTGAGCGGTGTGATTAAATAACTAAAATGATTAAAATCAAATTGAAGAATTGTTAAAATTTAATTAAATAAATATTTGGTGTTGAACAACAGCGATTTAAGTAACTTAGGCGTAGAGTATATGTTTTAGTGCACTTTGATATGTGAATGTGTCGAGAATTATTGAGTTTATAAAAAAATTCTGACTGGTTAATTTAAGTAAACAACCCAACCCAACCCAACTCAACCCAACCCAACTATTATAATGGTGGCAGCGATTCGGAATTAAATGAGGGATGCTCTTTAATGATCGGTTCGGATTGAATTAGCGATTTGAGCTGTGTGATTAAATAACTAAAATGATTAAAATCAAATTGAAGAATTGTTAGAATTTAATTAAATTAATATTTGGTGTTGAACAACAGTGATTTAAGTAACATGGGCGTAGAGTATATCTTTTAGTGCACTTTGATATGTGAATCTGTCGAGAATTATTGAGTTTATAAAAAAACTCTGACTATCTAATCTAAGTAAACAGCCCAACACAACCCAACCCAACCAACTACTATAGTGGTGGCAGCGATTCGGAAATAAATGAGCGATCCTCTTAAATGATCGGTTCGGATTAAATTAGCGATTTGAGCGGTGTGATTAAATAACTAAAATGATTAAAATAAAATTGAAGAATTGTTAAAATTTAATTAAATAAATATTTGGTGTTGAACAACAACGATTTAAGTAACTTGGGCGTAGAGTATATCTTTTAGTGCACTTTGATATGTGAATCTGGCGAGAATTATTGAGTTTATAAAAAAACTCTGACTGGCTAATCTAAGTAAACAACCCAACCCAACCCAACCCAACTATTATAATGGTGGCAGCGATTCGGGATTAAATGAGCCATGCTCCTAAATGATCGGTTCGGATTAAATTAGCGATTTGAGCTGTGTGATTAAATAACTAAAATGATTAAAATCAAATTGAAGAATTGTTAAAATTTATTAAATTAATATTTGGTGTTGAACAACAGCGATTTAAGTAACTTGGGCGTAGAGTATATCTTTTAGTGCACTTTGATATGTGAATCTATCGAGAATTATTGAGTTTATAAAAAAACTCTGACTATCTAATCTAGGTAAGCAACCCAACCCATCCCAACACAACTATTATAATGGTGGCAGCAATTCGGGATTAAATGAGCGATGCTCTTAAATGATCGGTTCGGATTGAATTAGCGATTTGAGCTGTGTGATTAATAAGTAAAATGATTAAAATCAAATTGAAGAATAGTTAAAATTTAACCTCTGACTAGCTAATCTTAGTAAGCAACCCAACCCAACCCAACCCAACCCAACCCAACCCAACCCAACCCAACCCAACCCAACCCAACCCAACCCAACCCAACCAACTACTATAGTGGTGGCAGCGATTCGGAAATAAATGAGCGATGCTCTTAAATGATCGGTTCGGATTAAATTAGCGATTTGAGCGGTGTGATTAAACAACTAAAATGATTAAAATAAAATTGAAGAATTGTTAAAATTTAATTAAATAAATATTTGGTGTTGAACAACAACGATTTAAGTAACTTGGGCGTAGAGTATATCTTTTAGTGCACTTTGATATGTGAATCTGGCGAGAATTATTGAGTTTATAAAAAAACTCTGACTGGCTAATCTAAGTAAACAACCCAACCCAACCCAACCCAACTATTATAATTGTGGCAGCGATTCGGGATTAAATGAGCGATGCTCCTAAATGATCGGTTCGGATTAAATTAGCGATTTGAGCTGTGTGATTAAATAACTAAAATGATTAAAATCAAATTGAAGAATTGTTAAAATTTAATTAAATTAATATTTGGTGTTGAACAACGGCGATTTAAGTAACTTGGGCGTAGAGTATATCTTTTAGTGCACTTTGATATGTGAATCTGTCGAGAGTTATTGAGTTTATAAAAAACTCTGACTATCTAATCTAAGTAAACAACCCAACCCAACCCAACCCAACCAAACCAACTACTATAGTGGTGGCAGCGATTCGGGATTAAATGAGCGATGCTCTTAAATGATCGGTTCGGATTAAATTAGCGATTTGAGCGGTGTGATTATATAACTAAAATGATCAAAATCAAATTGAAGAATTGCTAAAATTTAATTAAATAAATATTTGGTGTTGAACAACAGCGAGTTAAGTAACTTGGGCGTAGAGTATACCTTTTAGTGCACTTTGATATGTGAATGTGTCGAGAATTATTGAGTTTATAAAAAAACTCTGACTGGCTAATCTAACTAAACAACCCAACCCAACCCAACCCAACCCAAACTAACCCAACTATTATAATGGTGGCAGCGATTCGGAATTGAATGAGCGATGCTCTTAAATGATCGGTTCGGATTGAATTAGCGATTTGAGCTGTGTGATTAAATAACTAAAATGATTAAAATCAAATTGAAGAATTGTTAAAATTTAATTAAATTAATATTTGGTGTTGAACAACAGCGATTTAAGTACCTTGGGCGTATAGTATATCTTTGAGTGCATTTTGATATGTGAATCTGTCGAGAATTATTGAGTTTATAAAAAAACTCTGACTATCTAATCTAAGTAAACAACCCAACCCATCCCAACCCAACCATTATAATGGTGGCAGCGATTCGGGATTAAATGAGCGATGCTCTTAAATGATCGGTTCGGATTAAATTAGCGATTTGAGCTGTGTGATTAAATAACTAAAATGATTAAAATCAAATTGAAGAATTGTTAAAATTTATTAAATTAATATTTGGTGTTGAACAACAGCGATTTAAGTAACTTGGGCGTAGAGTATATCTTTTAGTGCACTTTGATATGTGAATCTGTCGAGAATTATTGAGTTTATAAAAAAACTCTGACTATCTAATCTAGGTAAACAACCCAACCCATCCCAACCCAACTATTATAATGGTGGCAGCAATTCGGGATTAAATGAGCGATGCTCTTAAATGATCGGTTCGGATTGAATTAGCGATTTGAGCTGTGTGATTAATAACTAAAATGATTAAAATCAAATTGAAGAATTGTTAAAATTTAACCTCTGACTAGCTAATCTTAGTAAGCAACCCAACCCAACCCAACCCAACCCAACCCAACCCAACCCAACCCAACCCAACTATCATAATGGTGGCAGCGATTCGGGATTAAATGAGCGATGCTCCTAAATGATCGGTTCGGATTAAATTAGCGATTTGAGCTGTGTGATTAAATAACAAAAATGATTAAAATCAAATTGAAGAATTGTTAAAATTTAATTAAATTAATATTTGGTGTTGAACAACAGTGATTTAAGTAACTTGGGCGTAGAGTATGTCCTTTAGTGCACTTTGATATGTGAATCTGTCGAGAATTATTGAGTTTAAAAAAAACTCTGACTGGCTAATGTAACTAAACAACCCAACCGAACCCAACCCAACCCAACCCAACCCAACCCAACCCAACCCAACCTAACCCAACTATTATAATGGTGGCAGCGATTCGGAAATAAATGAGCGATGCTCTTAAATGATCGGTTCGGATTAAATTAGCGATTTGAGCGGTGTGATTAAATAACTAAAATGATTAAGATCAAATTGAAGAATTGTTAAAATTTAATTAAATAAATATTTGGTGTTGAACAACAACGATTTAAGTAACTTGGGCGTAGAGTATATCTATTAGTGCACGTTGATATCTGAATCTGGCGAGAATAATTGAGTTTATAAAAAAAACTCTGACTGGCTAATCTAAGTAAACAACCCAACCCAACCCAACTATTATAATGGTGGCAGCGATTCGGGGTTAAATGAGCGATGCTCGTAAATGATCGGTTCGGATTAAATTAGCGATTTGAGCTGTGTGATTAAATAACTAAAATGATTAAAATCAAATTGAAGAATTGTTAAAATTTAATTAAATTAATATTTGGTGTTGAACAACAGCGATTTAAGTAACTTGGGCGTAGAGTATATCTTTTAGTGCACTTTGATATGTGAATCTGTCGAGAATTATTGAGTTTATAAAAAAACTCTGACTAATCTAAGTAGACAACCCAACCCAACCCAACCCAACCCAACCAACTACTATAGTGGTGGCAGCGATTCGGGATTAAATGAGCGATGCTCTTAAATGATCGGTTCGGATTAAATTAGCGATTTGAGCGGTGTGATTAAATAACTAAAATGATTAAAATCAAATTGAAGAATTGTTAAAATTTAATTAAATAAATATTTGGTGTTGAACAACAGCGATTTAAGTAACTTAGGCGTAGAGTATATGTTTTAGTGCACTTTGATATGTGAATGTGTCGAGAATTATTGAGTTTATAAAAAAATTCTGACTGGTTAATTTAAGTAAACAACCCAACCCAACCCAACTCAACACAACCCAACTATTATAATGGTGGCAGCGATTCGGAATTAAATGAGCGATGCTCTTTAATGATCGGTTCGGATTGAATTAGCGATTTGAGCTGTGTGATTAAATAACTAAAATGATTAAAATCAAATTGAAGAATTGTTAGAATTTAATTAAATTAATATTTGGTGTTGAACAACAGTGATTTAAGTAACATGGGCGTAGAGTATATCTTTTAGTGCACTTTGATATGTGAATCTGTCGAGAATTATTGAGTTTATAAAAAAACTCTGACTATCTAATCTAAGTAAACAGCCCAACACAACCCAACCCAACCAACTACTATAGTGGTGGCAGCGATTCGGAAATAAATGAGCGATCCTCTTAAATGATCGTTTCGGATTAAATTAGCGATTTGAGCGGTGTGATTAAATAACTAAAATGATTAAAATAAAATTGAAGAATTGTTAAAATTTAATTAAATAAATATTTGGTGTTGAACAACAACGATTTAAGTAACTTGGGCGTAGAGTATATCTTTTAGTGCACTTTGATATGTGAATCTGGCGAGAATTATTGAGTTTATAAAAAAACTCTGACTGGCTAATCTAAGTAAACAACCCAACCCAACCCAACCCAACCCAACCCAACCCAACCCAACCCAACCCAACCCAACCCAACCCAACCCAACCCAACCAACTACTATAGTGGTGGCAGCGATTCGGGATTAAATGAGCGATGCTCTTAAGTGATCGGTTCGGATTAAATTAGCGATTTGAGCGGTGTGATTAAATAACTAAAATGATTAAAATCAAATTGAAGAATTGTTAAAATTTAATTAAATAAATATTTGGTGTTGAACAACAGCGATTTAAGTAACTTAGGCGTAGAGTATATGTTTTAGTGCACTTTGATATGTGAATGTGTCGAGAATTATTGAGTTTATAAAAAAATTCTGACTGGTTAATTTAAGTAAACAACCCAACCCAACCCAACTCAACCCAACCCAACTATTATAATGGTGGCAGCGATTCGGAATTAAATGAGCGATGCTCTTTAATGATCGGTTCGGATTGAATTAGCGATTTGAGCTGTGTGATTAAATAACTAAAATGATTAAAATCAAATTGAAGAATTGTTAGAATTTAATTAAATTAATATTTGGTGTTGAACAACAGTGATTTAAGTAACATGGGCGTAGAGTATATCTTTTAGTGCACTTTGATATGTGAATCTGTCGAGAATTATTGAGTTTATAAAAAAACTCTGACTATCTAATCTAAGTAAACAGCCCAACACAACCCAACCCAACCAACTACTATAGTGGTGGCAGCGATTCGGAAATAAATGAGCGATCCTCTTAAATGATCGTTTCGGATTAAATTAGCGATTTGAGCGGTGTGATTAAATAACTAAAATGATTAAAATAAAATTGAAGAATTGTTAAAATTTAATTAAATAAATATTTGGTGTTGAACAACAACGATTTAAGTAACTTGGGCGTAGAGTATATCTTTTAGAGCACTTTGATATGTGAATCTGGCGAGAATTATTGAGTTTATAAAAAAACTCTGACTGGCTAATCTAAGTAAACAACCCAACCCAACCCAACCCAACCCAACTATTATAATGGTGGCAGCGATTCGGGATTAAATGAGCCATGCTCCTAAATGATCGGTTCGGATTAAATTAGCGATTTGAGCTGTGTGATTAAATAACTAAAATGATTAAAATCAAATTGAAGAATTGTTAAAATTTAATTAAATTAATATTTGGTGTTGAACAACAGCGATTTAAGTAACTTGGACGTAGAGTATATCTCTTAGTGCTCTTTGATATGTGAATCTGTCGAGAATTATTGAGTTTATAAAAAAACTCTGACTATCTAATCTAAGTAAACAACCCAACCCAATCCAACCCAACCCAACCCAACTCAACCCAACCCAACACAACACAACCCAACCCAACCCAACCCAACCAAACCAACTACTATAGTGGTGGCAGCGATTCGGGATTAAATGAGCGATGCCCTTAAATGATCGGTTCGGATTAAATTAGCGATTTGAGCGGTGTGATTATATAACTAAAATGATCAAAATCAAATTGAAGAATTGTTAAAATTTAATTCAATAAATATTTGGTGTTGAACAACAGCGAGTTAAGTAACTTGGGCGTAGAGTATATCTTTTAGTGCACTTTGATATGTGAATGTGTCGAGAATTATTGAGTTTATAAAAAAACTCTGACTGGCTAATCTAACTAAACAACCCAACCCAACCCAACCCAACCCAACCCAACCTAACCCAACCTAACCCAACTATTATAATGGTGGCAGCGATTCGGAATTGAATGAGCGATGCTCTTAAATGATCGGTTCGGATTGAATTAGCGATTTGAGCTGTGTGATTAAATAACTAAAATGATTAAAATCAAATTGAAGAATTGTTAAAATTTAATTAAATTAATATTTGGTGTTGAACAACAGCGATTTAAGTACCTTGGGCGTATAGTATATCTTTGAGTGCATTTTGATATGTGAATCTGTCGAGAATTATTGAGTTTATAAAAAAACTCTGACTATCTAATCTAAGTAAACAACCCAACCCATCCCAACCCAACCATTATAATGGTGGCAGCGATTCGGGATTAAATGAGCGATGCTCTTAAATGATCGGTTCGGATTAAATTAGCGATTTGAGCTGTGTGATTAAATAACTAAAATGATTAAAATCAAATTGAAGAATTGTTAAAATTTATTAAATTAATATTTGGTGTCGAACAACAGCGATTTAAGTAACTTGGGCGTAGAGTATATCGTTTAGTGCACTTTGATATGTGAATCTGTCGAGAATTATTGAGTTTATAAAAAAACTCTGACTATCTAATCTAAGTAAACAACCCAACCCATCCCAACCCAACTATTATAATGGTGGCAGCAATTCGTGATTAAATGAGCGATGCTCTTAAATGATCGGTTCGGATTGAATTAGCGATTTGAGCTGTGTGATTAATAACTAAAATGATTAAAATCAAATTGAAGAATTGTTAAAATTTAACATCTGACTAGCTAATCTTAGTAAACAACCCAACCCAACCCAACCCAACCCAACCCAACCCAACCCAACTACCATAATGGTGGCAGCGATTCGGGATTAAATGAGCGATGCCCTTAAATGATCGGTTCGGATTAAATTAGCGATTTGAGCGGTGTGATTAAATAACTAAAATGATTAAAATCAAATTGAAGAATTGTTAAAATTTATTAAATTAATATTTGGTGTCGAACAACAGCGATTTAAGTAACTTGGGCGTAGAGTATATCTTTTAGTGCACTTTGATATGTGAATGTGTCGAGAATTATTGAGTTTATAAAAAAACTCTGACTGGCTAATCTAACTAAACAACCCAACCCAACCCAACCCAACCCAACCTAACCCAACCCAACCCAACCCAACCCAACCTAACCCAACTATTATAACGGTGGCAGCGATTCGGAATTGAATGAGCGATGCTCTTAAATGATCGGTTCGGATTGAATTAGCGATTTGAGCTGTATGATTAAATAACTAAAATGATTAAAATCAAATTGAAGAATTGTTAAAATTTAATTAAATTAATATTTGGTGTTGAACAACAGCGATTTAAGTACCTTGGGCGTATAGTATATCTTTGAGTGCATTTTGATATGTGAATCTGTCGAGAATTATTGAGTTTATAAAAAAACTCTGACTATCTAATCTAAGTAAACAACCCAACCCATCCCAACCCAACCATTATAATGGTGGCAGCGATTCGGGATTAAATGAGCGATGCTCTTAAATGATCGGTTCGGATTAAATTAGCGATTTGAGCTGTGTGATTAAATAACTAAAATGATTAAAATCAAATTGAAGAATTGTTAAAATTTATTAAATTAATATTTGGTGTCGAACAACAGCGATTTAAGTAACTTGGGCGTAGAGTATATCGTTTAGTGCACTTTGACATGTGAATCTGTCGAGAATTATTGAGTTTATAAAAAAACTCTGACTATCTAATCTAAGTAAACAACCCAACCCATCCCAACCCAACTATTATAACGGTGGCAGCAATTCGTGATTAAATGAGCGATGCTCTTAAATGATCGGTTCGGATTGAATTAGCGATTTGAGCTGTGTGATTAATAACTAAAATGATTAAAATCAAATTGAAGAATTGTTAAAATTTAACATCTGACTAGCTAATCTTAGTAAACAACCCAACCCAACCCAACCTAACCCAACCCAACCCAACCCAACCCAACCCAACCCAACCCAACCCAACCCAACCCAACCCAACCCAGCCCAACCCAACCCAACCCAACCCAACCCAACTATCATAATGGTGGCAGCGATTCGGGATTAAATGAGCGATGCCCTTAAATGATCGGTTCGGATTAAATTAGCGATTTGAGCGGTGTGATTAAATAACTAAAATGATTAAAATCAAATTGAAGAATTGTTAAAATTTAATTAAATTAATATTTGATGTTGAACAACAGCGATTTAAGTAACTTGGACGTAGAGTATATCTCTTAGTGCTCTTTGATATGTGAATCTGTCGAGAATTATTGAGTTTATAAAAAAACTCTGACTATCCAATCTAAGTAAACAACCCAACCCAATCCAACCCAACCCAACCCAACCCAACCCAACCCAACCCAACCCAACACAACCCAACCCAACCCAACCCAACCCAACCCAACCAAACCAACTACTATAGTGGTGGCAGCGATTCGGGATTAAATGAGCGATGCTCTTAAATGATCGGTTCGGATTAAATTAGCGATTTGAGCGGTGTGATTATATAACTAAAATGATCAAAATCAAATTGAAGAATTGTTAAAATTTAATTCAATAAATATTTGGTGTTGAACAACAGCGAGTTAAGTAACTTGGGCGTAGAGTATATCTTTTAGTGCACTTTGATATGTGAATGTGTGGAGAATTATTGAGTTTATAAAAAAACTCTGACTGGCTAATCTAACTAAACAACCCAACCCAACCCAACCCAACCCAACCTAACCCAACCTAACCCAACTATTATAATGGTGGCAGCGATTCGGAATTGAATGAGCGATGCTCTTAAATGATCGGTTCGGATTGAATTAGCGATTTGAGCTGTGTGATTAAATAACTAAAATGATTAAAATCAAATTGAAGAATTGTTAAAATTTAATTAAATTAATATTTGGTGTTGAACAACAGCGATTTAAGTACCTTGGGCGTATAGTATATCTTTGAGTGCATTTTGATATGTGAATCTGTCGAGAATTATTGAGTTTATAAAAAAACTCTGACTATCTAATCTAAGTAAACAACCCAACCCATCCCAACCCAACCATTATAATGGTGGCAGCGATTCGGGATTAAATGAGCGATGCTCTTAAATGATCGGTTCGGATTAAATTAGCGATTTGAGCTGTGTGATTAAATAACTAAAATGATTAAAATCAAATTGAAGAATTGTTAAAATTTATTAAATTAATATTTGGTGTCGAACAACAGAGATTTAAGTAACTTGGGCGTAGAGTATATCGTTTAGTGCACTTTGATATGTGAATCTGTCGAGAATTATTGAGTTTATAAAAAAACTCTGACTATCTAATCTAAGTAAACAACCCAACCCATCCCAACCCAACTATTATAATGGTGGCAGCAATTCGTGATTAAATGAGCGATGCTCTTAAATGATCGGTTCGGATTGAATTAGCGATTTGAGCTGTGTGATTAATAACTAAAATGATTAAAATCAAATTGAAGAATTGTTAAAATTTAACATCTGACTAGCTAATCTTAGTAAACAACCCAACCCAACCCAACCCAACCCAACCCAACCCAACCCAACCCAACCCAACCCAACCCAACTATCATAATGGTGGCAGCGATTCGGGATTAAATGAGCGATTAAATGTGAATCTGTCGAGAATTATTGAGTTTATAAAAAAACTCTGACTATCTAATCTAAGTAAACAACCCAACCCAATCCAACCCAACCCAACCCAACCCAACCCAACCCAACCAAACCAACTACTATAGTGGTGGCAGCGATTCGGGATTAAATGAGCGATGCTCTTAAATGATCGGTTCGGATTAAATTAGCGATTTGAGCGGTGTGATTATATAACTAAAATGATCAAAATCAAATTGAAGAATTGTTAAAATTTAATTCAATAAATATTTGGTGTTGAATAACAGCGAGTTAAGTAACTTGGGCGTAGAGTATATCTTTTAGTGCACTTTGATATGTGAATGTGTCGAGAATTATTGAGTTTATAAAAAAACTCTGACTGGCTAATCTAACTAAACAACCCAACCCAACCTAACCCAACCTAACCCAACTATTATAATGGTGGCAGCGATTCGGAGTTGAATGAGCGATGCTCTTAAATGATCGGTTCGGATTGAATTAGCGATTTGAGCTGTGTGATTAAATAACTAAAATGATTAAAATCAAATTGAAGAATTGTTAAAATTTAATTAAATTAATATTTGGTGTTGAACAACAGAGATTTAAGTACCTTGGGCGTATAGTATATCTTTGAGTGCATTTTGATATGTGAATCTGTCGAGAATTATTGAGTTTATAAAAAAACTCTGACTATCTAATCTAAGTAAACAACCCAACCCATCCCAACCCAACCATTATAATGGTGGCAGCGATTCGGGATTAAATGAGCGATGCTCTTAAATGATCGGTTCGGATTAAATTAGCGATTTGAGCTGTGTTATTAAATAACTAAAATGATTAAAATCAAATTGAAGAATTGTTAAAATTTATTAAATTAATATTTGGTGTCGAACAACAGCGATTTAAGTAACTTGGGCGTAGAGTATATCTTTTAGTGCACTTTGATATGCGAATGTGTCGAGAATTATTGAGTTTATAAAAAAACTCTGACTGACTAATCTAACTAAACAACCCAACCCAACCCAACCCAACCCAACCCAACCCAACCCAACCCAACCTAACCCAACCCAACCCAACCTAACCCAACTATTATAATGGTGGCAGCGATTCGGAATTGAATGAGCGATGCTCTTAAATGATCGGTTCGGATTGAATTAGCGATTTGAGCTGTGTGATTAAATAACTAAAATGATTAAAATCAAATTGAAGAATTGTTAAAATTTAATTAAATTAATATTTGGTGTTGAACAACAGCGATTTAAGTACCTTGGGCGTATAGTATATCTTTGAGTGCATTTTGATATGTGAATCTGTCGAGAATTATTGAGTTTATAAAAAAACTCTGACTATCTAATCTAAGTAAACAACCCAACCCATCCCAACCCAACCATTATAATGGTGGCAGCGATTCGGGATTAAATGAGCGATGCTCTTAAATGATCGGTTCGGATTAAATTAGCGATTTGAGCTGTGTGATTAAATAACTAAAATGATTAAAATCAAATTGAAGAATTGTTAAAATTTATTAAATTAATATTTGGTGTCGAACAACAGCGATTTAAGTAACTTGGGCGTAGAGTATATCTTTTAGTGCACTTTGATATGCGAATGTGTCGAGAATTATTGAGTTTATAAAAAAACTCTGACTGGCTAATCTAACTAAACAACCCAACCCAACCCAACCCAACCCAACCCAACCCAACCCAACCTAACCCAACCCAACCCAACCTAACCCAACTATTATAATGGTGGCAGCGATTCGGAATTGAATGAGCGATGCTCTTAAATGATCGGTTCGGATTGAATTAGCGATTTGAGCTGTGTGATTAAATAACTAAAATGATTAAAATCAAATTGAAGAATTGTTAAAATTTAATTAAATTAATATTTGGTGTTGAACAACAGCGATTTAAGTACCTTGGGCGTATAGTATATCTTTGAGTGCATTTTGATATGTGAATCTGTCGAGAATTATTGAGTTTATAAAAAAACTCTGACTATCTAATCTAAGTAAACAACCCAACCCATCCCAACCCAACCATTATAATGGTGGCAGCGATTCGGGATTAAATGAGCGATGCTCTTAAATGATCGGTTCGGATTAAATTAGCGATTTGAGCTGTGTGATTAAATAACTAAAATGATTAAAATCAAATTGAAGAATTGTTAAAATTTATTAAATTAATATTTGGTGTCGAACAACAGCGATTTAAGTAACTTGGGCGTAGAGTATATCTTTTAGTGCACTTTGATATGTGAATCTGTCGAGAATTATTGAGTTTATAAAAAAACTCTGACTATCTAATCTAAGTAAGCAACCCAACCCATCCCAACCCAACTATTATAATGGTGGCAGCAATTCGTGATTAAATGAGCGATGCTCTTAAATGATCGGTTCGGATTGAATTAGCGATTTGAGCTGTGTGATTAATAACTAAAATGATTAAAATCAAATTGAAGAATTGTTAAAATTTAACCTCTGACTAGCTAATCTTAGTAAACAACCCAACCCAACCCAACCCAACCCAACTATCATAATGGTGGCAGCGATTCGGGATTAAATGAGCGATGCCCTTAAATGATCGGTTCGGATTAAATTAGCGATTTGAGCGGTGTGATTAAATAACTAAAATGATTAAAATCAAATTGAAGAATTGTTAAAATTTAATTAAATTAATATTTGATGTTGAACAACAGCGATTTAAGTAACTTGGGCGTAGAGTATATCTTTTGGTGCACTTTTATATGTGAATCTGTCGAAAATTATTGAGTTTATAAAAAACTCTGACTGGCTAATCTACGTAAACAACCCAACCCAACCCAACCCAACCCAAACCAACCCAACCCAACCCAACCCAACCCAACCCAACCCAACCCAACCCAACCCAACCCAACCCAACCCAACCCAACCCAACCCAACCCAACCCAACCCAACCCAACCCAACCCAACTATTATAATGGTGGCAGCGATTTGGGATTAAATGAGCGATGCTCCTAAATGATCGGTTCGGATTAAATTAGCGATTTGAGCTGTGTGATTAAATAACTAAAATGATTAAGATCAAATTGAAGAATTGTTAAAATTTAATTAAATTAATATTTGGTGTTGAACAACAGTGATTTAAGTAACTTGGGCGTAGAGTATGTCTTTTAGTGCACTTTGATATGTGAATCTGTCGAGAATTATTGAGTTTATAAAAAAACTCTGACTGGCTAATGTAACTAAACAACCCAACCCAACCCAACCCAACCCAACCCAACCCAACCCAACCCAACCCAACCCAACCCAACCCAACCCAACCCAACCCAACCCAACCCAACCCAACCCAACCCAACCCAACCCAACCCAACCCAACCCAACCCAACCTAACCTAACCTAACCTAACCCAACTATTATAATGGTGGCAGCGATTCGGAAATAAATGAGCGATGCTCTTAAATGATCGGTTCGGATTAAATTAGCGATTTGAGCGGTGTGATTAAATAACTAAAATGATTAAAATCAAATTGAAGAATTGTTAAAATTTAATTAAATAAATATTTGGTGTTGAACAACAACGATTTAAGTAACTTGGGCATAGAGTATATCTTTTAGTGCACGTTGATATGTAAATCTGGCGAGAATTATTGAGCTTATAAAAAAAACTCTGACTGGCTAATCTAAGTAAACAACCCAACCCAACCCAACCAGCTACTATAGTGGTGGCAGCGAGTCGGGATTAAATGAGCGATGCTCTTAAATGATCGGTTCGGATTAAATTAGCGATTTGAGCTGTGTGATTAAATAACTAAAATGATTAAAATCAAATTGAAGAATTGTTAAAATTTAATTAAATTAATATTTGGTGTTGAACAACAGCGATTTAAGTAACTTGGGCGTAGAGTATATCTTTTAGTGCACTTTGATATGTGAATCTGTCGAGAATTATTGAGTTTATAAAAAAACTCTGACTAATCTAAGTAGACAACCCAACGCAACCCAACCCAACCTAACCAACTACTATAGTGGTGGCAGCGATTCGGGATTAAATGAGCGATGGTCTTAAATGATCGGTTCGGATTAAATTAGCGATTTGAGCGGTGTGATTAAATAACTAAAATGATTAAAATCAAATTGAAGAATTGTTAAAATTTAATTAAATAAATATTTGGTGTTGAACAACAGCGATTTAAGTAACTTGGGCGTAGAGTATATGTTTTAGTGCACTTTGATATGTGAATGTGTCGAAAATTATTGAGTTTATAAAAAAATTCTGACTGGCTAATTTAAGTAAACAACCCAACCCAACCCAACTCAACTCAACCCAACTATTATAATGGTGGCAGCGATTCGGAATTAAATGAGCGATGCTCTTTAATGATCGGTTCGGATTGAATTAGCGATTTGAGCTGTGTGATTAAATAACTAAAATGATTAAAATCAAATTGAAGAATTGTTAAAATTTAATTAAATTAATATTTGGTGTTGAACAACAGCGATTTAAGTAACATGGGCGTAGAGTATATCTTTTAGTGCACTTTGATATGTGAATCTGTCGAGAATTATTGAGTTTATAAAAAAACTCTGACTATCTAATCTAAGTAAACAGCCCAACCCAACCCAACCCAACCCAACCCAACCCAACCCAACCCAACCCAACCCAACCCAACCCAACCCAACCCAACCCAACCAACTACTATAGTGGTGGCAGCGATTCGGAAATAAATGAGCGATGCTCTTAAATGATCGGTTCGCATTAAATTAGCGATTTGAGCGGTGTGATTAAATAACTAAAATGATTAAAATAAAATTGAAGAATTGTTAAAATTTAATTAAATAAATATTTGGTGTTGAACAACAACGATTTAAGTAACTTGGGCGTAGAGTATATCTTTTAGTGCACTTTGATATGTGAATCTGGAGAGAATTATTGAGTTTATAAAAAAACTCTGACTGGCTAATCTAAGTAAACAACCCAACCGAACCCAAACCAACTACTATAGTGGTGGCAGCGATTCGGAATTAAATGAGCGATGCTCTTAAATGATCGGTTCGGATTAAATTAGCGATTTGAGCGGTGTGATTAAATAACTAAAATGATTAAAATCCAACCCAACCCAACCCAACCCAACCAACTACTATAGTGGTGGCAGCGATTCGGGATTAAATGAGCGATGCTCTTAAATGATCGGTTCGGATTAAATTAGCGATTTGAGCGGTGTGATTAAATAACTAAAATGATTAAAATCAAATTGAAGAATTGTTAAAATTTAATTAAATAAATATTTGGTGTTGAACAACAGCGATTTAAATAACTCGGGCATAGAGTATATGTTTTAGTGCACGTTTATATGTGAATCTGTCCAGCATTATTGAGTTTATAAAAAACCTCTGACTAGCTAATCTTAGTAAACAACCCAACCCAACCCAACAATATATATATATATATATATATATATATATATATATATATATATATATATATATATATATATATATATATATATATACAGGGTGCCATAGAACAAACTACCGTGCATAGCACCACGTGATAGAGGGCCGCAAAATAATAAAAAAAGTTCCTATACACTAATGTCCGATCGCTTTTTGTTTTCAAGTTACCGGCTGTTGAAGTTTTTTTGATAAATGTTATTTAGTATTACTTTAATTAGGCAGTAGAGGTAACAGGCTTTGATTTCATGAAACTGAACCTATGGTACTATCAAAGCAAGCTAAAGTCAAGTAGTTTAAGTAGTGTTTTTAAGTAGCTTTTAGATAATGATAAAGTTTGGAAAAAAATCATAATATCTTTATTTAATGTTTTCAAGAAAATCGTTCGGACACGTCAATTTTAATTATTAAATAGCCACCTTATGACGTAAACATTTTAACTATGAGGTCATTTATTTCGGAGCGATGAGGTCATCCTTATTTGTTTTAATCACAACCCCATTTTTTTGCTGTTTTTTCAGTAGAACTCGTTACTCCTTAAATGACGATGTAAAATAATTGGTACCTTGTAGTTGTTTTGGGTGCGGTTTATTCCGCTGCACCTAGGCCAATTCTTGGCCCTTTGTGCTTACCCATTTTTACATACTGTTTGATAACGACAACCAGAGGTGTTCAACTGGTTGCCGGCACCCACGGTTTTACGCCTCTTGCGAAAGGCGGTGGGACGAGGATCTTCAGCTGATGCCTGGATTTGAACCCAAGACTTCCTAGCAGGAGAGCAGCACTCTACCACTAGAGCCACTCGCCCCACTAATTGGTACCTTACATAACCTTTTTTTTTGGAAACTTTTTATGTTTTTTTTTTAACAAATGAAGTCTTAATTTTAATGGAAAAAATTATTATTAAACCCAAACAGACACTAAATTTAGCGCAAATGCACAAATTGTTCTCTTTTCTCAACATTTGTTGACAGATGCAGGCGTTTGGAACAGAAAAATTAAATAACATCAACAGCAGGTAACTTAAAAACAAAAAGCGATCGGACATTAGTGTATAGGAACTTTTCTTATTATTTTTTGGCCCTCTATCGCGTGGTGCTATGCATTGTAGTTTGTTCTATGTCACCCTGTATATATATATATATATATATATATATATATATATATATATATATATATATATATATATATATATATATATATATATATATATATATATATATATATATATATATATATATATATATATATATATATATATATATATATATAAATATAGTAAAAAGGATTATCTTTTTTTTGGGCATAACCGCTATCTTAAATGCAACCGTAGACACGTGTTTCGGACTTATTAGTCCTCGTCAGTACGGTATAGCCAAAGAGAAAGGATGGAAACTCAATGGAGAACTCAACAAAAGGGACCTTAATCAGGGAGACCAACGTCACCATTTGGAGCTTCAGTCACGACATCCTCGGATTTGAGGACAAGAAGTAACGTCGCGCCGAGGCAACAAGTACACCCCGAGGTGCAACCTTAGCCCTGGTACAATATAAAGGAAAAAAGGTATTGTTTGCGGTGAAATCTAAATATAAATATAGTAAAAAGGATTATCTTTTTTTTGGGCATAACCGCTATCTTAAATGCAACCGTAGACACGTGTTTCGGACTTATTAGTCCTCGTCAGTACGGTATAGCCAAAGAGAAAGGATGGAAACTCAATGGAGAACTCAACAAAAGGGACCTTAATCAGGGAGACCAACGTCACCATTTGGAGCTTCAGTCACGACATCCTCGGATTTGAGGACAAGAAGTAACGTCGCGCCGAGGCAACAAGTACACCCCGAGGTGCAACCTTAGCCCTGGTACAATATAAAGGAAAAAAGGTATTGTTTGCGGTGAAATCTAAATATAAATATAGTAAAAAGGATTATCTTTTTTTTGGGCATAACCGCTATCTTAAATGCAACCGTAGACACGTGTTTCGGACTTATTAGTCCTCGTCAGTACGGTATAGCCAAAGAGAAAGGATGGAAACTCAATGGAGAACTCAACAAAAGGGACCTTAATCAGGGAGACCAACGTCACCATTTGGAGCTTCAGTCACGACATCCTCGGATTTGAGGACAAGAAGTAACGTCGCGCCGAGGCAACAAGTACACCCCGAGGTGCAACCTTAGCCCTGGTACAATATAAAGGAAAAAAGGTATTGTTTGCGGTGAAATCTAAATATAAATATAGTAAAAAGGATTATCTTTTTTTTGGGCATAACCGCTATCTTAAATGCAACCGTAGACACGTGTTTCGGACTTATTAGTCCTCGTCAGTACGGTATAGCCAAAGAGAAAGGATGGAAACTCAATGGAGAACTCAACAAAAGGGACCTTAATCAGGGAGACCAACGTCACCATTTGGAGCTTCAGTCACGACATCCTCGGATTTGAGGACAAGAAGTAACGTCGCGCCGAGGCAACAAGTACACCCCGAGGTGCAACCTTAGCCCTGGTACAATATAAAGGAAAAATATATATATATATATATATATATATATATATATATATATATATATATATATATATATATATATATATATATATATATATATATATATATATATTATCAATATTGTAGACAGCTTGACGAGTGTATATACTTATGTATTTTCACACACAATAAAATTCTATTCTATTCATGTCATGTCAGTGGCACTGACGTTTTGCAAAATCTGACAATTCGCAACACAGCGGCGAAGGCTGCGGATTCTGTCAAACTGTTTCTATTGACTCTTATACCACCTAAACCGTTCATCCCATTGATCTGCAACTATGTATACGTATTTAAAGTCACTGGTGGATGAGCTGTTATAAGATGTTCATGTTCGTCTTCACAGACATACGCACATACATTTTCCAGAAATCATTGTAATCGGTTCAGGGGACGCCAAAACGAGTAGTTTCGCTGAATCTCGAATTTTTTCCATCGATTACAATACTTTCCTTCTAGGGTACTAGTCGGAAAGTAAAAATGAAATTTAGAAACAAAGGCGTTGTCGCTTTTGACGCACAAAGGCGAGTCATAATTCTAAATATTGCGAATCTAATATTCAATGTATCAACTGCAAACATTGAAATACAATAGCTATGTGTTAAAGGGGAAATGTGTAAATGAGTCTGTTAACTAACGGAAGATTAGATTATGGATATTTGCAAACAGCTTGTGCACGACTGATAAATAAGGAAACATATGTGTTAAAAATCTACCACTGCTGTATTTGTTCATTATTACTTTGTCTCTAGAAAGGAAAGTATTGTAATCGTCGGAAAAAATTGAGATTTTAGCGAAAATGCGCGTTTTGGGGTCCCCTGAATCCATAGCAATGACTTCTGGAAAATGTATGTATGTATACCCATATGTGTGTATGTACGTATGTATGTATGTGCGCTTATGACTTTTCACCCAGTAAATTTCAAAATATCGTGCAATGTGCAACACAGGTAAGTAAGAAAGCTTCCATTGACTTATTATTGGTGATTGTGGGTGTGCTGATAACACTAATTTATCAGTTGTTCACGCATTTGTATAGTATACACGATGAAAAAATGGCGAATTAGTGTATATACTCAACGCATTTCCATAACTAATTAAAATGTTTATGGTTTACCTGTGCATCGCATGATATTTTGATATTTACTGGGTGAAAAATCAATAAGCGCACCAAGAAAACGGTAATTGTTGTAATGATTTTAAAGATACGCCGGAAACGCTATCGAAATCGCGAGTAATATACGAAATTTGAACAAATATCTAAGAAACTGTTTAAGAAGGATCATTTCAAATCACTAGCAGCTACAGCACTGTTCTCATATAGTAAAAATTTAAAAAAATAAGTGTTTTTTTCTATCACAGGTAGCTGTGATTTCAAATCTGAGCGTAACTATAAATTCTAAGCAACATTCCCAAATAAAATGTTTCGATAATATTAATATTCCAGGTACTTTACTCTTATGCGCGTTTCACACCCAGTATATGGTGTAATATTTAAAGATTTTATGATGGTATTCTTGATTTAAGACGTACTGCCAACTTTCATAAAGAATAATTTTGAATCATAATTAAGGTATTTATGTGCTGATGTTGGTTTTGTGTACCATTTAGTGTAAATTTTGTTGTCCTTATGTATTAGAGTCATGTCAAGAAAATTGATGGTGTCTTCTGTATTTATTTCCATTGTAAATTGTAGCTTGTGATTGTAGCTGTTAAATTCTTTTAATACTTCTTGCTCTTGGCCCTTTGGTACCGCTACTATATAGTCGTCAACGTATCTTTTGAATAATGGAATTTCGACGGAAATAGATGATAATATTGCAGTTTCTAAATCTTCCATTACTATTTGTGCAACTACACAAAATGGTACACAAAACCAACATCAGCCCATAGATACCTTAATTATGATTCATCACAACCAATAAAATACATAAAGAGTGTTATCAGAAGCCTTACAGATCGAGCATTCCACCTGACCAGTCCACAATACCGTGCTGAAACTATGCGGAAAGTCAACAAAATTCTAAAACAAAACAACTATCCCCAAACACTAATAACGAAAACAATAAACAATATAAGGAAAACCAAGAAAAAAACACAAAACAAGGACGAACCTTCCGAACATGAAACGATTAAATTTATAGCTCTGCCTTATGTCAAGAATTTATCTGAAAAAATTGGACATATAATGAAGAATTACAACATAAACATTGCTCACAAGAACTCAAACAATTTTTCTAGGCTATATACAAAACTTAAAGCTCCCATTCCCACATTGAAACAAACACATTGTATTTATGAGATTCCGTGCAGCTGTAATAAGGTGTACATTGGTCAAACAGAGCAACTCTTGGAAGAAAGACTGAAAGGTCATAAATACGCTAAAAATGTCACCGCACTTAAAAAGCATCAAGATGAAACAGGACACAAATTTAAATTTGACGAAGTGAAAGTGTTGACTAAATAAAACAAACTAAAAGCAAGGTGTGTGTTAGAGACAATAGAGATATTAAAAAACAAGAATGCTGTAAATGACAGGTCTGATATAAACTTATCAAAATGTTATAAATCAATTATTAAATAGATAGCATAATTCCGAACATCTGCTGAGTGTCCAAATCTGGTTTGTTGAGTTTATGTTCACGTGTGTTTCTGTTTTCAAACCGCCACAATTTTTAGTATATCTGTGACCAAGAGGCGAAACGCTTCGAAACGTCAGACAATACAATCAATTTTAACATGTTTTGTGATGTTTTAAATGTGTAATTTTACCAGACTGTAAAGCCTCTACTCCCAAGTTAAATAAACAATTTTTAGTGAAAGTGAAAATTATGTTTCAATTAATATATATATATATATATATATATATATATATATATATATATATATATATATATATATATATATATATATATATATAGTTGCGGAAAATTTTTCGATCGATGAATTAAACAATTAGAATATTAGTCGGGTATACGATCACGAAAGAAAACTCTGTTCTTAAATTTGCAATATTTCGAAACTATAATTCGTTTCTTCTACAGGCAATTTCTACAACAACAAACATCAGATTACAATCAAAATACAAATAAAATCAATGGAATACTCACAAATTGAGTTATTAAAACTAACGGACATCGGGACAGGCGATACATGTTACACAGAACATAAAATCAACGACACCATTGCAGACAAGCACGCGTACACCTCCGTGATTGCGGGAACACAGAAACGAAGACAAGGTGACCCACAATGCGCCTCGAAAATTACAAAAAAAAGGTAAGTGCGACACCTGGTGACAACAGTCTGGTTGAAAATCAAAATTTAAAATTAAATACCTATATACTAGAAATATAATGATGAATTATCCTTAAATTGTATTGCTCTATTGTTGTCTAATTCTATCACAAAGGAATAAATATTGCTCAAATTGTCCACATCAGTCTTAAAATTAACAGTACACTCAGTGGTCTTGATATGGTACATCTCCAGAAACGAACGTCCATAGTAATTAGATTCTCTATCCAACACCCTGACATTTTCAAAATCAAATGTGTGACCAAGATTCAATGAGTGATTAGCCAATGCACATCTAGATTTACGTGTATTGCAATCGCTTTTATGAAGTGATAAGCGATTCTTTAACCATTGAGAGGTGATGCCAACATATTTACCATCACAATCATTGCAATCTATACAGTAAACTACGTTAGACTGGTATGGTAAAGGATCACGGTCTTTAATATTACTGAAAACTTTTTTGATTTTGTCAGGGTAATGAAGAACGATCTTTTTATTGTCAGGCAATACACTGCTAAACATTTGCTTTAACTTGTTGCTGACTACTGGGACTGAAGTTAACTTTAAATAGGCGGGAGTGGGTTTGTCCTCCATAGGTACATCAAAAATGCTCACGATATAATTATTGTCACTGTTAGCAGAGAACAGAAGCTTGTTTACTAATTTCATGGGAAAACTGTTATTAATAAAAATTGACTTTAACTTGGCCAAAGATGAACCATAAAATTCTGGGCTGCAAATTCTTTTAATCCTGTGCTTCATTCCCGTAATGGCATTAACTTTATGACTGAACGTATGGTTTGAGAAAAAATTAATGTACCTCCCCGAAAAAGTCGGCTTGGTATACCAGTCCGTCAACAATTTGTCACCCTCACGGCGTATCACCCTACAATCAAGGAAAGGGATACTACCGTTATCCTCGACCTCAACAGTAAATTGGATATGCGGATTGAAACCATTAAAAATGTTCAACGTTGTCTCAACCCCATCCCGCGGCACAACGGTGAAGAGATCGTCCACAAACTTGCAAATGAAGGGCAGTGGAAAGGGTAACAAGGGAACAACACTGTCAAGTACCAAATCCATGACTATAGTGGCCAAAATGGGACTTATGGGATCACCCATGGGCGTGCCAAATCTCTGACGGTATGTTCTGTTTTGAAATGTAAAGTAAGTATTGTCAAAAACAAATTTGCAAACTTCCAGGAATGAGTCAAGTGTGAATTTGCAGTTAATCCCAATAAGCTCCCAGTTGTCCCTGATAGTAGACGCGACCAAAGTCCAAGGAATATTAGTAAACAAACTGACCACGTCCAATGAAATCAATATGAAACCCCTGGGAACAATTACGTCCCTCAACCTATTCACAAAATCAAAGGTATCTCTTACATTGTATTGGGTGCGGCTACCCAAGGACTCACTCAGGATAGAGGCAAAAAAACTGGATACCCGATACGTAGCTGAACCGCAGGCAGATATTATGGGTCTCAGGGGAACATTAACTTTGTGGATCTTGGGCAAAAAATAACATTTACTCAGACAAGCATTATTGATGCACAAATTTTGATAGATATCTTTCTCTATGTAATTTTTGTTCTTAAGCTCTAATAACAATTTATTGGTTTTTCTTTGGAGAATTTGCAATGGATCTTTGTTTATTGCCTGATAAATTTGGGGATCATTTAACATATCAACACCCTTAGCGATATAAACATCTTTATCCATCACCACAGTCACAGAACCCTTATCAGCCGTTGTTACCAAAATATTGTCATTTTGCTGTAGGAACGTTTTAGTTTTCCTCAACAGGGTATTAAGATTGTTGTTCAGCCACGTATCGGTACGGTCACCAAGTAAAAAATTCGTCAAAATATTCGCTCCCCTAGCCCTTAAGCTATCCCTTCCCTCCTCCGGGCAAACCGATAACACACCCTCAAACTCCATCAACAATCTCCTAACATTTACATTCCTACTGTTGATTGGGAGACAAAACTTAGGCCCCAGTGAAAGAAAATCAAGAATATCAGCAGGAACAGGAGTCGAGGCCAAGTTAACCAGCCAACCCCTGTTGTTTCTGAAGATGTCCACAATCCCATTCGATTGATCGACCAGATTTTGAAATTTTTTAACATTAATCTTTTTAACCATATTGAACTCTTTGTTGTATCTGATTTTTAAAGTATCGTTAAACTGAGAATAAATATGAAACGGTACAACATGCCTAATATTATTATGAGAAGCCGATAACCAACTTTCTAATTTTTCTATGTTACTAATTGTAATTTGAATTTCGACACTAAGAGTTATTGATGTCAACCTGGAGCAAAAACCATCTATTCTCCTAACCAACCTGCCATTCGTGGTGTCTAAAAGGTTCGCAGTCTTCTTTGAACCATCCTGTATATGTCTTGGGATTATACCATATCTTCTACACCTGATCAAAAATGTTCGCCTGTTCCTCAATCTTGCCAGTTTGATGTTGTTTCTTGCAGTTAATTTCATTTGCACCACTGCATCTGTGCCATATTGTCGTTGTATGGTTGTAAAAAAACCCATTTTTTACACGTAAAGTTGCGGAAAATTTTTCGATCGATGAATTAAACAATTAGAATATTAGTCGGGTATACGATCACGAAAGAAAACTCTGTTCTTAAATTTGCAATATTTCGAAACTATAATTCGTTTCTTCTACAGGCAATTTCTACAACAACAAACATCAGATTACAATCAAAATACAAATAAAATCAATGGAATACTCACAAATTGAGTTATTAAAACTAACGGACATCGGGACAGGCGATACATGTTACACAGAACATAAAATCAACGACACCATTGCAGACAAGCACGCGTACACCTCCGTGATTGCGGGAACACAGAAACGAAGACAAGGTGACCCACAATGCGCCTCGAAAATTACAAAAAAAAGGTAAGTGCGACACCTGGTGACAACAGTCTGGTTGAAAATCAAAATTTAAAATTAAATACCTATATACTAGAAATATAATGATGAATTATCCTTAAATTGTATTGCTCTATTGTTGTCTAATTCTATCACAAAGGAATAAATATTGCTCAAATTGTCCACATCAGTCTTAAAATTAACAGTACACTCAGTGGTCTTGATATGGTACATCTCCAGAAACGAACGTCCATAGTAATTAGATTCTCTATCCAACACCCTGACATTTTCAAAATCAAATGTGTGACCAAGATTCAATGAGTGATTAGCCAATGCACATCTAGATTTACGTGTATTGCAATCGCTTTTATGAAGTGATAAGCGATTCTTTTACCATTGAGAGGTGATGCCAACATATTTACCATCACAATATTTACCATCACGAATTATAGTTTCGAAATATTGCAAATTTAAGAACAGAGTTTTCTTTCGTGATCGTATACCCGACTAATATTCTAATTATATATATATATATATATATATATATATATATATATATATATATATATATATATATATATATATATATATATATATATATATATATATATATATATATATATATGTATAATAATTGAAAATGAATTATTAGCGGTGAAATCTAAACAGTAAAAATGATTCTCTCGGGCACACCCGCTATCTTAATTGCAACCGTAGACACGTGTTTCGGACTTATTAGTCCTCGTCAGTACGGTATAGCCAAAGAGTAAGATGGAAACTCTAAGGAGAAGTAAACAAAACAAAAGGGACCTTAATCGGGGAGACTAATGTCACACAATTGATGCTTCGGTGGCAACATCCTCGGTATGGAGGACAAGAAGCCACGTCGCGTCGAGGTAACTAGTACACCCCAGGGTACACCTTTTAGCCCATGTATAATAATTGAAAATGAACTATTAGCGGTGAAATCTAAACAGTAAAAATGATTCTCTCGGGCACACCCGCTATCTTAATTGCAACCGTAGACACGTGTTTCGGATTTATTAGTCCTCGTCAGTACGGTAAAGCCAAAGAGTAAGATGGAAACTCTAAGGAGAAGTAAACAAAACAAAAGGGACCTTAATCGGGGAGACTAATGTCACACAATTGATGCTTCGGTGGCAACATCCTCGGTATGGAGGACAAGAAGCCACGTCGCGTCGAGGTAACTAGTACACCCCAGGGTACACCTTTTAGCCCATGTATAATAATTGAAAATGAATTATTAGCGGTGAAATCTAAACAGTAAAAATGATTCTCTCAGGCACACCCGCTATCTTAATTGCAACCGTAGACACGTGTTTCGGACTTATTAGTCCTCGTCAGTACGGTATAGCCAAAGAGTAAGATGGAAACTCTAAGGAGAAGTAAACAAAACAAAAGGGACCTTAATCGGGGAGACTAATGTCACACAATTGATGCTTCGGTGGCAACATCCTCGGTATGGAGGACAAGAAGCCACGTCGCGTCGAGGTAACTAGTACACCCCAGGGTACACCTTTTAGCCCATGTATAATAATTGAAAATGAATTATTAGCGGTGAAATCTAAACAGTAAAAATGATTCTCTCGGGCACACCCGCTATCTTAATTGCAACCGTAGACACGTGTTTCGGACTTATTAGTCCTCGTCAGTACGGTATAGCCAAAGAGTAAGATGGAAACTCTAAGGAGAAGTAAACAAAACAAAAGGGACCTTAATCGGGGAGACTAATGTCACACAATTGATGCTTCGGTGGCAACATCCTCGGTATGGAGGACAAGAAGCCACGTCGCGTCGAGGTAACTAGTACACCCCAGGGTACACCTTTTAGCCCATGTATAAAAATTGAAAATGAATTATTAGCGGTGAAATCTAAACAGTAAAAATGATTCTCTCGGGCACACCCGCTATCTTAATTGCAACCGTAGACACGTGTTTCGGACTTATTAGTCCGCTCGATCATTCTCCCCCCTTTTGAAAGGTTACTTTCAAACAAGTACTGTTACGCACAATATCTGTGCTAGAACTGGAGGTGTGCAACAAGTTTGTTATATATAGTTACATACAATTAATAGGAACAATACAAGTAATTCGAGATAATATATAACACAATTTTTATTTTTGTTCTTCGTCTATGCTTTCTGGGCTTGGCAAAACACAGATCCTTCCAATTGCCCTCTTTATTATGGCGCCCGAAGGTAGTGTCAGTGATACCACTCGAACGATTCCGTCATTTCCTGGATGAACTTCTTGGATACGTGCGATTCTCCATTTTAACGGTGGTAACGTATCATCCTTTATGATTGCGAGTTTGCCGATTTCAAGATTTTTCTGTTTCTTTTGCCATTTCGTACGGGTTTGTAACTCAGATACAAATTCGAGGGACCACCGTCGCCAAAAATGTTGCTGTAGTTGCTGTATATGTTGGTATCTCGTCAAACAGTTTATTGGTAAATCAGACAGATCTGGATCTGGTAGATACATTGAATTTCGCCCAATAAGAAAATGGGACGGAGTTAAAGCCTCGTAATCATTTGGTGACGTGGTTAATGAACATAACGGTCTAGAATTGAGCACACATTCTATTTGAGTAAGCAGGGTCAAAAAATCCTCGAAAGTTATTAATGAATTACCCAATACCCTTCTTAAATGATATTTGGACGATTTGATTCCAGCCTCCCAAATACCCCCAAAATGTGGACTATATGCTGGGATAAATTTCCAATCTACATTGTCTTTATGAATTTGAGTAGTCAACATTTTGTTGTGTTTTATCAAAAATTTACCTAAATCATTCAGTTTGGATGCAGCACCAACAAAATTAGTACCATTATCAGAGTGCACAGTTTTGGGTCTGCCTCTTCTTGAAACGAAACGTCTGAATGTTGCAATAAAAGCGTCTGACGTTAATTCTGTGACAGGTTCCAAATGTATAGCTCTTGTACTTAAGCAGATAAATAAGCAAATGTATGATTTAAATGTTTTACTACCTCTTCCACTATTTCTTTTAATTTGAAATGGGCCAGCGTAGTCAATACCGACATTATTAAAGGGATAAGTAACCTTTAGTCTATAGTCAGGTAAGCTGCCCATAAATGGATCAATAGACCTTGGTTTTACCTTGAAACACGTAACACATTTATTGACAATTGATCGTACTAAGTTTCTTCCCCCTATTGGCCAGTAGTGATTACTTATTGAAGCCAATATTAGTTGAGGTCCACCGTGTAATAATCTCAAGTGTTCATTTACAAGTAATAATTTAGTTAGATTATGTTTTCCGGATAATAATAATGGATGTTTTTTATCAAATGAAAAATCAGTGTTTTTTAATCGCCCTCCCACTCTGATTAATCCATCAGAATCTAAAAATGGCGAAAGTTGAATAATGTTAGTTTTAAGATGTATCTGATGTTTTCCTTGTAAACAGGAAATTACATCTGGAAAACTTTCATTTTGTGATAATTTTACTAATGTTTTCATTGCAAAGTTCAATTCCTTTAGTGTTAAGATTCCAAACTGTCTCTTTTCCTTTGCTTGTTTAGTGTTATTTAGAAATCTAAGAGAATATGCTGTTATCGTTTTAAGTTTTGTTAGTGAATTTGTATAGTTAAATGGAAATATTGAATTATTAGTAGCTATTAAGGAAGTTGTTATAGTTTTTAATTCTGGTAAAATTACCTTTGTATTTTTAAAAGATACCTGAGGCCAGTTTTCTCTTGTTGTGCTTAACCAATGCGGTCCTGACCACCATATAGAATGTTTAAGTTGTTCTGGATAAACTCCTCTAGATATTAAGTCCGCAGGATTATGCTTTGTAGAAACATAAAACCAATTATTAATATTTGTACTTTCTTGTATTTCCATAACTCTATGTGCAACAAAAATTTTCAAGTTAGAAGCATAAGTTTGCAACCAGTTAAGAACTATTGTAGAATCTGACAAATAATAGATATCGTCAAATTTCAAATTAGTTGCTGCAATTACCTTGTTCACTAGTTTTGTTGCTAATAAGGCAGCGCAGAGTTCCAGTCTTGGAATTGTTAACCTCTTTAATGGCGATACTCTTGATTTCGCACATAATAAACTAATTTGGATTTCATTCTCCTGTGTAATCATTCTTATATACAAACATGTCCCAATATATATATATATATATATATATATATATATATATATATATATATATATATATATATATATATATATATATATATATATATATATATATATATATATATATATATATACATATATATATATTGTAGACAGCGTGACGAGTGTATATACTTATGTATTTTCGCACATAATAAAATTCTATTCTATTCATGTCATGTCAGTGGCACTGACGTTTTGCAAAATCTGACAATTCGCAACACAGCGACGAAGGCTGCGGATTCTGTCAAACTATTTCTATTGACTCTTATACCACCTAAACCGTTCATCCCATTGACCTGCAACTATGTATACGTATTTAAAGTCACTGGTGGATGAGCGAACTGGCGAACTGGACGAACGGCGCGATGCCGTAAACATCGGAGGTAACAAATTCGGAATCTACTTGAAATTCTGCATCTAGTAATGGTATCAATACGACACTCTTACGACCCCTCTTACATAAGTAAAGCGGTAAATTGGTGTGCGGCTTATTATTTGAAGACACTATGCGCTGTTTTAGATGACGCGCTGGTAATTAAATCTTTTTTTTGCGAAACCGTTCGATACGTTTTGTGGGCAAAACTCTGCGTTATACTACTTGAATGTTCCATTAAGAAATTCGAAATTCGAAGTTATGGATATCTTTTATGGTCGTGTCCCAACTGGCGGCCCATTGCATATGGCATATTAGGTGCACATCAGGGGCATTTAAAGGGTGTTATCGAGTGAGCATAACACTGAGCATACCAGGATGGCTAGCTCTATTAATTAGCTACAATTTGACGTATGACTCAAAATTATGCAAGAACATTTACAGACGTTATTAATGTTTTTATCAGGGTGGCGGTTGCTTTGTTATTCAGTAGGTCCACATTATGACCATTTAAGGTTATTTAAGGAGTTATCGAGTGAGCATACTTCGAGCTTTTGAGGGTAGCTACCTCTATTAATTACCTACAATTTGACGTATGAATCAAAGTTATGCAAGAATATTTACAAAAGTTATTAATTATTTTATCTGTCTGCCGACGTATTCCTTGGTGCGGGGTAAGTCAACATTATTATCATTTAGGGTGTGTTATAGAGTGGGAAACACTCCGACCTTTTCAGTATCGTATTGCTACCATTACTAGATGCAGAATTTCATACAGATTCCGAATTTGTTATCCCCGATGTTCTACGGCATCGGTGGATGGCGTTGCTATTCTATTTCAGGACAACATGAGCTCTTTTAGATGACTCGCTGGTAATTAATTTTTTTTTGCTAAACGGTTCTATAGTTTTTGTGGGCAAAAGTCTGGGGTACACTACTTGAATAGCTCTATCGATTGACATATGTTTCATTAAGAAATTCGAACAAAAAAGCTTATGGATAGCTTTTATGGCTATCTTCTCCCCGGTATTTGTTACTCATCTAGGTGTGCGTGTAACAGTTAAAAGTCCTACACATAATATGAGGTTCAGAGTAAAACGGCAGAAATTCGAGTTACCGTGATTACCGTCCCCGTGGAATTGTCGTTGGTTTAGTCACCATGAGCTCTTTTGTCAGTGGGGATTTTGAACGCCTCTCTCCATATCGAAAGCGTGACTGAGGGGGACCTTTTAACGCCTCTTAAAATCGCCCACAGTCTAAATGGCCCTTGACATTACTGGGCTAAGTGCTAGAAACATTGTCGAATGACGTTAACAATTATAAAGCCAATAAATTGAAAATGCGCAATATAGGACATACAGTGTGTCCAGGAAAGTCAGCACCATAAGTCGAATATCTTTTATTATCCATTTCTCAGAAAAAATTATATATATATATATATATATATATATATATATATATATATATATATATATATATATATATATATATATATATATATATATATAATTATCAATATTGTAGACAGCGTGACGAGTGTATATACTTATGTATTTTCGCACATAATAAAATTCTATTCTATTCATGTCATGTCAGTGGCACTGACGTTTTGCAAAATCTGACAATTCGCAACACAGCGACGAAGGCTGCGGATTCTGTCAAACTGTTTCTATTGACTCTTATACCACCTAAACTATCCCATTGACCTGCAACTATGTATTTAAAGTCACTGGTGGATGAGCTGTTATAAGATGTTCATGTTCGTCTTCACAGACATACGCACATACATTTTCCAGAAATCATTGTAATCGGTTCAGGGGACGCCAAAACGAGTAGTTTCGCTGAATCTCGAATTTTTTTCCGTCGATTACAATACTTTCCTTCTAGGGTACTAGTCGGAAAGTAAAAATGAAATTTAGAAACAAAGGCGTTATCGCTTTTGACGTACAAAGGCGAGTCATAATTCTAAATTTTGCGAATCTAATATTCAATGTAATGGGGTCCCTTGAATCCATAGCAATGACTTCTGGAAAATGTATGTATGTATACCCATATGTGTGTATGTACGTATGTATGTATGTGCGCTTATGACTTTTCACCCAGTAAATTTCAAAATATCGTGCAATACGCAACACAGGTAAGTAAGAAAGCTTCCATTGACTTATTATTGGTGATTGTGGGTGTGCTGATAACACTAATTTATCAGTTGTTCACGTATTTGTATGGTATACACGATGAAAAAAATGGCGAATTAGTGTATATACACCACGCATTTCCATAACTAATTAAAAGGTTTATGGTTTACCTGTACATCGCATGATATTTTGATATTTACTGGGTGAAAAATCAATAAGCGCACCAAGAAAACGGTAATTGTTGTAATGATTTTAAAGATACGCTGGAAACGCTATCGAAATCGCGAGTAATATACGAAATTTGAACAAATATCTAAGAAACTGTTTTAGAAGAATCATTTCAAATCACTAGCAGCTACAGCACTGTTCTCATATAGTAAAAATTTAAAAAAATAAGTGTTTTTTTCTATCACAGGTAGCTGTGATTTCAAATCTGAGCCTAAGTATAAATTCTAAGCAACATTCCCAAATAAAATGTTTCGATAATATTAATATTCCAGGTACTTTACTCTTATGCGCGTTTCACACCCAGTATATGGTGTAATATTTAAAGATTTTATGATGGTATTCTTGATTTAAGACGTACTGCCAACTTTCATAAAGAATAATTTTTTCTGAGAAATGGATAATAAAAGATATTCGACTTATGGTGCTGACTTTCCTGGACACACTGTATGTCCTATATTGCGCATTTTCAATTTATTGGCTTTATAATTGTTAACGTCATTCGACAATGT
>OZ020224.1:12729648-12927148 GCA_963971325.1 Aphodius granarius | reverse complement strand
TATCTTCCCCCCGGTGTAACAAATGTCGCTTGGTCAGTTATACATTTTGATTCGGATTATGTTTACAAAGCATGATTCGTGAATTTATTATTTACAAATCGGGTAGAGATAACATTCACATAAATGGTGAAATTATTTGACGTACGAAATTATTTGAAACGTGTGTTGAAATTGCCCCTAATCTAGTATCAACTTTTTTTATCAAAACCATCGATTTCATTATCAGCTCGTGGCTTAATAATACCGCATGCCAACCTCATATACAACTGCAAATAACAGCGGTTATAACAATATCTTCCGCTGAATGATCGCAATACGTAGCTTTCAATAGACAATAATAGAAATGCTAAAAATCATCTGATTACCTTTTACAAAAAGTGCTCCAACCAGTTCCAAGCTAATCTGATATACCCAACTAACAAACATAATGACAACCGACTCGAGCTAGAGGGGGCACAATATCCACGCGAACTCAGTATCACATGCCAAATGATTGTTTCAATCTCCAACTTTCCAACAATTTATTATGTGATGGTTGTATTGACAAAACCAGATTCTTAGGAATATTACAGTAGCTATTTTAAAATTACCAACGATACATTCCTTTCATTATCCTCATTAATCCTTACCACTACTATTATTAGATAAGTATTTGAAATATATTCAATTATTAAAATATTGAGGAGTAATGAATAATTCAAGAATCTTATATTCTGTATAGGTACTTATCCAGTAGTCTATCTGATATATTGCATGTAGTATACGAGTGACCCAAATACACACACGTCTAGTATTGTGAACAGTCAGTCGGTCTTATCAGACTCAGGGGGATATCAGTAGACATATCAGTATTAATTGCTCTTGTAACTACTCTCAAATTACTGCATTTCAGCGCGATGTATTGATGTGGCGCTAAACCGCTGGCAATAAACTTGCAGAACCCATCTAGAATTTTCGGGCGCCAGATAGGCAAGACATTCTTGACATTTGGGGTTATTATTAGGATTAGGTGGTTTCCTCAAAATAAGGTTTTTTTTCTGAAACTCGGTAGCAGCTTTTTAACAAAAAAAATTAAGATTGCCCCCACCCAACCTTTCGACTACCTCATAGGCACGTTGAAGCGTCAAAACCTACAATATTTCAGTTTGGGAAGCCACAGCCACTCTGGATACCAATTTAATATCAGTCACAGAATAACATTAAATGTCATGTCCTGCAAATTTGCCAATTTGCAACCATGGCGATAAAGGTTGTGTATTCTGCCAGATAGCCTCTATAAACGTTTATAGCACCCAAACTGTTCAACCCATTTATGTGAAAATGTCATAGACGTACAAATAGTCACGGAAGGATGTTGCAGTTTGATCAAAATCGGTTAAATCAGCAAGGATATGCATGTAACATCTGCCACTTCCGACTGGATATTACCAAAAACAATCCAGTTTTTTTTTCAGGTAATTCTAAATATCTATACCAAATTTCAGACCGATCCGTTGTACAATTTGGGTGCACATGCACATTCACACATGCATATAGACATTTTTCAGAAAATACTGCAATGGATTCGGGGGCCCTCATTTTTTTTTTTTTTCGTCGATTACAATATTTTCCTTTTAGGGTACTAGGCAGAAAGTAAATATCCGAGGTGGCCCCCATCCAACTTTCCGACCACATAAAGGACACATTGTTGTCTAAACACATTTATAATTACTTATATACTCAATTCTGTAAAGCCGCAGCCACTCTGAACCCCAACCTAACATCAGTCATAGAATTACATCTAATGTCATGTTGTCAGTGGCCACTGATGTTTATAAAAATCTGCCAATTCGCAACTAGAGCAACTAAGGCTGTGAATTCTGTGAGACTGCTTTTGTAAAGGCTTATAGAGCATAAACCGCTCATTTTACTGGAGGATGAGCTGTTACCAGTTTGGTTAAAGTCGGACGAATCCCTAAGACGCATCTGACATTTGCCACTTGAATACTAAAATAAATACTATGACATGTCGAATGGTTTCAATGAATGCATCCATTAATTCGGAGTTATATTAATGAGGAAAGGGAAAAAATCCAACATCTGCGAACTAGTTTTTTATTTATAGCTCTGGTTATTAATTTCGAACAATTATGTTCATCATAAGACCAGCTGAAAAACAAAGAAAATATATAACAATGGTTTTTCATATATACAGGGTGACATAGAACAAACTACAATGCATAGCACCACGTGATAGAGGGCCGCAAAATAATAAAAAAAGTTCCTATACACTAATGTCCGATCGCTGTTTGTTTTCAAGTTGGCGGCTGTTGAAGATTTTTTCATAAATGTTATTTAGGGTTACTTTAATTAGGCAGTAGAGGTAAAAGGCTTTGATTTCATGAAACTAAACCTATGGTACTATCAAAGCAAGCTAAAGTCAAGTAGCTTAGGTAGTGTTTTTAATAAGCTTTCAAATACAAAGTAATGATAAAGTTTGGAAAAAAAATCATAATATCTTTATTTAATGTTTTCAAGAAAAACGCTCGGACACGTCAATTTTAACTATTAAATAGCCACCTTATGACGTAAAAGTTTTATCCATCACGTCACTTATTTCGGAGCGATGAGGTCATCCTTATTTTTTTTAATCACAACCCCTTTTTTTTCCTGTTTTTTCAGTAGAACACTTTACTCCTTAAATGACGATGTAAAATAATTGGTACCTTACATAACCTTTAAAAAAATAGCAATTTTTTTTTAACAAATAAAGACTTAATTTTAATGGAAAAAATTATTAATAAACCCAAACAAACACTAAACTTAGCGCAAATGCTCGAATTGTTCTCTTTTCTCAACATTTGTTGACGGATACAGCCCGTTTGGAACAGAAAAATTAAATAAATTCAACAGCCCGTAACTTGAAAACAAAAAGCGATCGGACATTTGTGTATAGGAACTTTTTTATTATTTTTTGGCCCTCTATGGCGTGGTGCTATGCATTGTAGTTTGTTCTATGTCACCCTGTATATTAGAAAAAGTTCTATTAAAGTATTTGTAAAAACTCACCGTCGCGTCGGGTTCAGCTTCGGAGAGTATGAGAGTCCAACATAAACACGTAACAACACTTAAAAGAAAGAAGATTTAACAGATTATTGTGTATTGACAGTCAATTAGAGTAGACGAATAAAATTTGCGTTCTGCGTATCTGTAAATAGTTAACAATATAAAATGGCAGACGCAAGGCAAATGCGCGTGCTCAGAGAAATGTCGGTAAGTAAGCAAGTTAGCCGAATCGGTTTATTGGTGAGCTAAAAGAGTGAGAAAATTCTCAAAGTCAAGACAGCCAGCCTCGAGATCAACTAAAGACAACACGAAGAAACAACAAAAATCACATAGTGGAAGGGAAGAAGCGTCGATCACAAGCAAAAGCTATATAAAGTTTCTATATAGTTGCAGGCCATTAAGATTAGTGACCTCATTCAGTAGACTTTGATCTCTTTTGTGTTTTTCTATATTATAAAATTCGTAAAAATCTATTATTACGGTTTTGATGAGGGCAGCGTGAGGTTTCTGATGTCGTACCTCGTCGGTGGCCTCCAGTGTACGCGTATGGGTGGCTTACTATCCTCTCTCAGGGCTGTGAAATGCGGTGTACCGCAGGGCTCTGTCTTGGGACCCGTGCTTTTACTAATATAAATTAATGACATCGTAGTGTGCAGTCACGATGGAAAACTTATCATTTTCGCGGACGATACTGGTTTGGTTGTGAGGGGTGGGTCCAGATGTTCGGTGGACGCCCGTCTGGGAGTGATAAGGCAAGGGGTGGAGGAATGGTTTCTCGCAAATCAGCTCTCCCTTAATGACCAGAAAACAAAGCAATTTTATTTTACAATCCGCAGAGATTACACTCTTTACCCGGCTGGCTCCATAAAGTTCTTGGGGTTGCATATCGATAGGGAGCTGCTGTGGCGTGCACATATTGACGCTGTCTGTAAAAAAAGTGTTATCGGCAATATATCTGTTAAGACGGTTAAGTGTGGTGACTGCAGAGGATGCAATGCTCACAGCCTACTATTCTGCAATTCAGTGCCATATAGCGTACGGTTTGATTGTTTGGGGTCATGTTTCTTCGGCATCCAGAATTTTTGCGTTGCAGAGAAGGGCGGTGAGAATTATTGGGGGCTGAGTTTTCGGGACGACTGCAGGGCAAATTTTATTCGTCTTGGGATTATGACCTGCCCGGCTCTCTATATCCTTCACTGCGTGCTGCATGCAAAACGTAATGCAACTAATTATAGTGCAAATGGTAAGCACGAATACTCACCAGAAATCGTGAAGACCTTAGTGTACCATTCAATCGCGTTAGTAGAACTAGGTCTGGGCTTCGTTACTACTCCCCGAAATTTTTTAACAAGTTGCCTGGTCACATACGAGACCTACCGGAGGTGCAATTTAAAGCTGTGATAAAGAGATTATTGACTGAAAAATGCTACTACTCACTAAATGAATATCTCGGCGATACCATACCAAATATTTAACATGTGAAACGGTAAATTTATTGTAATTGTAATTTGGGTTTGACCGGTGTATTATTTTGCCCTGTGATTCTGTTTATGTTGATTTACTTTACGATGTATGTACAAAATGACCTGTGTAAGCTGTGAAGGCTCTTGACACCAATGAATTATTATTGTTATTATTATATTATTATTATTATTAATAGGTATTTGTTTATTTGTTTCATCTTATTTATGGATGTAGTGTAACCTTATTTCTTAAGATGTTGTGCAAAGAATGATGGGTTATTGGTTCTTATGTGCCAGAGTTTGGCCTATATATTGTGAATCACAGTCACCACATTTCAGTTGGTATATGTCACTCTTTTTGTGTGTGTCAACTTTATCTTTGCAGTTGTTCAATGTTTTAAAAATCTTGGTGGTGTTGTAATTGGTAAGAGTTATGTTGTGATTATTTAATATTTGTCTCAATCCTCTGTGAATAGGTGGCAGGTAAGGAACCGAAATGTAGCGCGGTGTTATTTTGGAGTGAGGGTGTACAATTTGTGTAATTTTATTTCTTTTGAGGGTCTTTTGTACTTGGAGGAGTTCTGTTTCAGCATATCCGTTGGATGAACCAATTTATTTTATGATATTTAGTTCTCTCTGGTATGAGAGGTCGTCTAAGGGGGTGTTTTAGAGCCTATGGAAGAGATCTGAAGGAAGAGTGTTTGATGTTGGTTGGATGCTGGGTGTGCCTGGGGATGATTGTGTCAGTTGTGGTGGTCGTGTATATGTCATATTTGAGCTTATCTCCGTCTCTGACTGAAAATTTCGTTCATTTTTTGGAATAGTGAATCTAATTCAGATCTATTAAGTCGTCTATTGTGTTATCGTAAATGTTGTTAGAGTGCATGTAATTTGGGTGACTAATGAACTTCCTGATAATATTAAGTGTTTCTGGTATCGGTATGTTTGTATATAGATTTACGATGTCAAAAGAAATGAGCTTGGAGTTTTCAGGGATATTCAGGTGTTTAGTTTTATTTACAAAATCAGTCGAGTTCAACAATTTGTATGTTGGTTTGTAATCGAATGTTTTTATAATTGAATTCATGGCTCTAGCAAGTTTATGCATTGTGGAGCTTTATGAGGCCATAGGCTAGTGGGATTTGAGGGTTTTTCTCGATAATTTGTCTAGTGTAAAAACCAAATTTTATTAGTGTCCCTTCACATATATTTAGTGTATTCTTAAAGTGTTTGTTGTAACTATTCAGTGGATTGTGAGTCAGTGTGGTGGTCTCATTTTCTGAGAAAAATTGGACAGTTTTCTGAATATATAAGTCTCAATACACAATAATCTGTCAAATCCTCTTTCTTTTAATTATTGTTACGTGTTTATTATGTACTCTCATACTCTCCGAAGCTGAACCCGACGGTGAGTTTTTACAAACAGTTTAATAGAACTTTCTCTAATATACAGGGTGTCTCACGGAACTGGTTCATTAGAAATTTCTGACGTTTTACTTATTCGATATTCTTTAAATTTGGTAATGGTATTATATTCCATCTGAACTTTCAATCTAACATACTTTCAGTTCCACTGCCACTTCCGGTCACCGGAAGTCGACATCAACTTTGTTATTTTAAATGGAATACTATATTTTTTATGTCAAATTTGAATTCTGCGTATCAAAATGCATTGATTTTTATCAAGGTTCCCTATACCTAAATGTCACCGTTTTTTAGTTATTTTCATTTTTCTATAATTTTCGCTACTTTCGGGGTGAAGGTTATTGTTGAATATCTCGGTTAATATTAAAGCTACCACTTTCATATTTGGTAGGGAGGTACTGTAAGGGTGTACAATTAGAAAGGTATCTATTTTTACGTTATATCGTGTACAGGGTGTTCAGAATGTAAAAATTCATTTCGACATTTTGAAATGTCAAAAACTCATTTTTTTCAAATGGAACACCCTGTATATGAATACACCATTGGAAAGAGAATTGTTTTGTCTATCAATCGATATTAAGGTTCCCTATACTTATCCTCTGTAGTTCTTGAGATATGACAAACTTTTTCTGAAATCTATTAAAATTTATCTGACGTTGGCATCTGAAACTTGCAATCCATTAATATCATTTATTGAAATGAAATAGAAATTGAACCACAAATTATGGAAACCACATGACATATATCTAATGAGAGAAATCTAGCTAGGGGTACCGCCATCAAGAAGGCGCTATTTTGAAAAGTAGATGAACGGTGTGACGCGATGAAATAAAAGGAAGATTAATTTCAATCAATAGTTATAATACTGTTTGTTATGTTACAAATGTTCTATGTGTCCCCCATGCTGTTCTAAACACTTAAGTATTCTTTCCTCAACTTCGATTGTCGTAGCTCTTAGCACTTCTTCACGCTGAAGACCGTTAATAGTTGTCACTACTTTTACACGGTTTAAAAGATCCTGCCGAGTGTTTACAGGTGTAGAATACACCCCGGTTTTTACTTGACCCCAGAAATAAAAGTCCAACGGCGTCAAATCTGGGGAACGTGGTGGCCACCGCCAGGGTCCTCTATTCCCGATCCACCTGTCGTTGAACATCTGATCCAACTGCATTGAAACAGTATGCGACGAATGCGCCGGGGCACCATCCATTTGATACCAGCAATTTTGAAATACATTTAGAGGAAGCTCTTCACAAAAATTACAAACACAATCCCGTAAAATTTCTAAATATTTATTGCTATTTAAATTTTCATCATAAATTTCATATCTAATTTCGTTCCCCATAATTAAAACAAAAACATTAAAACCAAAAGTATTTTGAAAACTCGCCTCCCTGACAACTTTGGGATTTTCGGTGGCCCAATAATGTAAATTTTTTCTATTAATTATTCCCTCCCTTGAAAATTTTGATTCGTCACTCCAAATGATTTTAGATAAAAATAATGGGTCCTCCTGTATCTTTATTAGTAAAAATTCGCAAAACTCTGTCCTCCTAGCGTAATCGTCTGGGTGGAGAAATTGCAAGATGCTAAAAGAGTAGGGATGCATTTTGTGGTTTCTCAAAATTCTGTGGATGGATGCACGTGATAGACCTAACAAATGCAAAAAAACTATGTTGGTAGATGCGTACAAATTTAGGTTAGGACCTACCCAAATCAATGGAAGCGGCTCTCGTCGAGCTTTTTGGAAAAGCTACAAAATAAGCGCGAACATTAATTTCGTTGTCTTCATTCTTTGTGATGTATTTTTCAACTGTTTTCTTAGTTTTTATTCCATGTTGCAGAAAATTATTTTCAATTTTTCTGAATTTGCGTTTCGTCATAGGCGGTAGGTGTGGATATCTTCCGTTAAATGTCCGGCATGTTCGTTCCACAATTTTTCCACACTCTCCGTGAATATAAAATATGTTTAAAATATCACTATTGGAGTAATCTCCACCATTATTCATTTTCACAATGTTAAGATTTTAGGAAAAGAAGCAGTTGCGTTGTCAGCAAACGACAATAAGCCAATAAACAGATAAATGTCAAAATGAATTTCACAGCTTGCTATTAGAATTTCAGAATAAAATGAATAGTTGTATTTTGATCACGTAAAAGTAAAAATACACTTATTTAAACACGTACTTTACGCCATAGGAAATACTTTTTCTCTTACTTAAGACTTGCACAAATTTATAAATAATAATAATACCCAAAATATTAATCTACCTGATAAAAAATCAACAGCTGTGAATGCATTTTTGCAAAGATAGTAATATCTCAAGAACTACAGAGGATACGTATAGGGAACCTTAATATCGATTGATAGACAAAACAATTCTCTTTCCAATGGTGTATTCATATATAGCGTGTTCTATTTGAAAAAAATGAGTTTTTGACATTTCAAAATGTCGAAATGGATTTTTACATTCTGAACACCCTGTACACGATATAACGTAAACATGATACCTTTCTAATTGTACGCCCTTACAGTAGCTCCCTACCAAATATGAAAGTGGTAGCTTTAATATTAACCGAGATATTCAACAATAACCTTCACCCCGAAAATAACGAAAATTATAGAAAAATGAAAATAACTAAAAAACGGTGACATTTAGGTATAGGGAACCTTGACAAAAATCAATACATTTTGATACGCAGAATTCAAATTTGACATAAAAAATATAGTATTCCATTTAAAATAACAAAGTTGATGTCGACTTCCGGTGACCGGAAGTGGCAGTGGAACTGAAAGTATTTTAGATTGAAAGTTCAGATGGAATATAATACCATTACCAAATTTAAAGGATATCGAACAAGTGAAACGTCAGAAACTTCTAATGAACCAGTTCCGTGAGACACCCTGTATATGAAAAGCCATTGTCATATTAAGTCTTTGTCTTTCAGCTGGTCTGATGATGAACATAATTGTTCGAAATTAATAACCAGAGCTATTGTAAGAGGTTAGATCTGCGTCTATTTTTATTGGTAGCATGGAAACAGAGCGGTCAAAAGGTAATTTATTTTAACTCAAATTCACACGGAGGACGCGAGAACTTTCTTCCAAACCTTGAGGGTTTGGTATCGCTAGATTTTTAAAAGCCAAAAATAATAGCAAATGAACACAAAGTATAACCTTAGGGTGATTAAAAGTCAAATTCTAACCAAAACAAATATATTTACAAAATGAACAAAAAGATTAAAAACCCTTCAAATCGAGTGTACAAGAATCAGTGAACCTCTTGACATTAATGAAAATAGTTGGAGAGAAAACGGGTGACAGAGACATAATTACCATAAAAATTACCTAAACTGTTATTGGCAAATTTACATCAGCAGAGATGACATCACGGGCACACACAGAAACAAAACACAAGATAAGGGCCTATTGCCCTAAAACACGTAACGACTACATCTTTCGTCTTCTAAACCACGACCTCGACTGATATTCTCAATATACTTTAAAACCCAAGAAGGCTGTTTCACCCCCACACACAGAACCAAAGTTCGTTATTTTAGCAAAAAATCCTACTTTCGCCCCAGACCATACACAATGTAGAACTTCCAGAAAAAATCTGTATCCACAATTCACAAGCAAACTCGAAACAAACCCGATCAGGTCAACACGTTTCTTGAACAAATAAGTTTACCACCCTTGAGCCATCTGTTTACTATATTATATACAACCGTTTATTCTACTCAAACCCAAAGCAAAAGACAAAACCTCACGTATGACACTATAAATAAAAAACTAATTCGCAGAAGTTGTTTTTTTTTTCCTTTCCTCACTACTATGACATGTATTTTACATAAATTCCCGATATTTAGATAGTAATCTGACTCAGAACTAATACCATTTAGCTTTTTACATTTTATTGATATAATTGTAGTTTACAAATTCTATTGTTTTAATATTTTGTATGGTCGATAAAATCCACTGCAATTAATGTTAAAACGTGGACTACAATTTAAACTTAAACCGAAAATCAATATAAATTCATGAGCGGCAATTATCGTTGTTAAAACAACCACAATCATTGCAATTCACATAGGCTGTGCGTTTGAAATGGCCAGGCAAATAAACTCAAACTCTAATAACACGGATTTAATCAAATTTCGATACAGGTTACTAAAGTTATCTGTACACTTTTTCGAACTGGAGTACTAGTAAAACTTTTCGGTCGATATGTGACCAAATCGCTTCGAGTAAGGTTCCTTTCGGGTCAATCGCATCTTCGGCGGGCAGTCCCTAGTTACCAGAAAGTCGCTAACCTTGTTCAAGTGAAACTTTCTCAACTTTAAAGTTAGGGTGTCTTCATTTTGCATCGTTCCGTCGTCATAAGCTATGACATTTGTTTGACTTTGAGGTATTCTGAGAAGTATTTACCAATATTGAGGATCCTCTTCAACTGTTCATAATACATTCTAACAGAAATAGTTTATTAGAAAAAAATCTGCATTTTTCCTTAATTGAATATTTTTTTATTATTTCCCAGAGTGGTTGCCTATCAGTAAAGTTTGTCTTCAATAAGTAGTACTTAATATAAGTACTTAACATTGTTTGCATTTACATGAATAAGGGGAGAGTTGGGCAGTTTCGAACAAAATTTGTCGCTGTACGAAAAACGTATTAGTAACATTAATAATATACATAATAAAGATGTTGGTGTAAAAAAAAACATAAGCACAAATCTATTGTGGTTACCAAAAAAGAAAAAACTCTGGAAAAGACATTGCACCTGTCAAAAAGTTCTTTTAAACAGCAGTAGTATTGTTTTCAAAATAACATCAAAACCGTTTGACTTGAATCAACATAATGTATTGCCGTAAGTTTACAATAGTGTAAATTTTACCATATTTGATTCATTTCTTGTCTATATATATGATAATATGCAAGGTCCCGCACTAACTTGGACACAAATGGGAAAATTTTTTATTATCCATTTCTCAGAAAATTTTATTCTTTATGAAAGTTGGCGGTAGGTCTAAAATCTAAAATACCATCATAATATCTTTAAAATATCGCACCATATACCTGGTGTTTAAAAAAATATGAAACGCGCAAAGAGTAAAGTACTTGAAATATTAATATTATCGAAATATTTTATTAGGGAATGTTGATTACAATTAATAATTACGCTCAGATTTAAAATCGCAGTCACCTATGACAGAAAAAATATGTGTTGCTTCTTTTTTTAATTTTCACTATTTGAGAACACTTTTGTAGCGGCTTTGTATACGTAATTTTTGTCGCTTTTTCTAACAGGTTCCATTGTTGTAATCTGGAACCTAAAAGTTGAGCGTTGGATTTCGAAAGTTCGGAGATCATTAGGTTCAGATTGGTGGAGTGGACGTGGTTCTCTGGTTCAGCTAGATGAGCTGCTAGGATCAGATTCATTTGAGTTTGATTTTACAGATAGTGATTTGGTAATGTTGAGCTCGTTATCAATTTGCTCATCAAAAGGAGGAACTGGCACTGGTAGCTCTTTATTGCAAGGAATTGGCTTTGGACAGAAGAAAGATTCATTTTATTTTGTGTTTATTTTTTCTAGAGAATCCTTTGATATCTGTCATACAAAAATAGCGGTCACTTGTATGGTTTTGTTGCTCTCTCCAGATCATAGGACGACTAAATAATAATGATTTTTTAGTCTTAGGCAACCAGCCTTTTTCTCTTTCATCTAATTCCAAACCGAAATATTATAGGTAAGCCTTTTTTTATTAAAGGTGTCAATTTCTACGATGTATGGTTACTAAAAAATCACCACAAACATAACAAAAATTGTTTAGTGAATTGATACACAAACGTGACATTCTCTTGAACCTAAAACAATTGAAATAAATGGAATAGTTGTTTAAATGGTTTATTCGATAAAAATAAGTAATAAAATTATAACTGACTTACCAAAAACTCAATAAAAGCTACCACACAACTCTTGGCTTTTTGACGTTTGTACGTGCGTCGCTCACTTATTCAAGACAATCACTGTGCATGAGCCATGTCTCAGAGATAAATACAGAACACAACGAAATTACTGTACCAACGTCCACAAATACATGCATCGAAATTAATACAATTTTAAGCCAATCAAAAAATGCTTATTGCACCAAAATTGAACGTGCTAAATAAATTATAACTACATATTTGGATTTACCATGTCCATATGTATTGACTCCACATGTACAATGTTTTGCTCTCATTTTCATGCCGACCAGTGTTATTTTTGCTGTAAGTTGTTAACTGATATTTAATCTAGCTTACATTAACGTATGATTTTAATGTTGACATTTCTGGTACGTATTTCACATACGTAATAAAGCGGTTTTTTTTTCTTCCCTCGCCGTGCTCCGGTCACTCTTGTTTATTTATTTTTGGGTCTCCACGCGACGGACCCCGTTGGACTGAAGATTGTGTCCTTATTGTCCCGCTTTTTCTTATTTCTTCCTTAAAATGCCTGTCCAAGCATGAGATATAGGTGTTTTAAGAAAAACTTCAAGCATATCGAATGTATTCGTTTTGTTGGCAAATCTCCCACCAGCCTCATCACATTGTCTGCCCTTAAGGCGCTGGTTGCTGATCTCAGTAAGCAAGTATGGTAATTTTCTGAAACGCGTTGATCGGAATGGGCTAAATGACAACGTTAAAAATATTGTTCAGGGCATTATTTATGAGGTGAGCGAACGTAAACGTAGATTCCGAAATATGTTGATTTCAAATTTGTAAGAAAACTTTTATGGAGACTTGAACCACCAAGTAATTCCATCTTTCATGATATTGTACCAAATCAGCGATTTAAACTGCCTCGTGTTCAAAATAGCCCCGTCTCCCCTACTTTATATTCGTGACATATATGTACATTTTCTCCCCCGCTTCAGGACAAGCTGTAACGTGTGTGGACATAATTTGATTTAGATGCAAATAAAATCGATTTATATAACAGGATATAAAATCTGCTCTAGCGCATGGAAAATACGGTTCCCGACCGGTACTATGTTTATTATTTTATTTCTGTCAGGTTAATAAAAAATCACTGATGTTTTCCAAAAATCAAATATCAACAAGTGTTAAAAAAAAACAGATTCTTCTGTCGGGTCGGTCTGAACTGGGATTTCATAAAACACGTACAGTAACTTTGTCGTTTTCATAATTTTTCTCCATTTGGCAGCACTGACTTCGAACCTTGAGTGAAGGTGGAACACCGTTCATAAAAATGCCATAGTTTTGTTTGCATATAACATATGTTGTTTCCTAACTACCGCATAAGTTATTACGGTATGTATTCGCACATGATATTTTTGATAAACAATCAATCATCCATAGTGTGTTGGGTTAGGAAATGTATTTGTATATTTTAGAAAAAATAGATTGCAAGCCATCAATAAAATCAATCGAAATGAAGACAAGTAGTAAGTAGCTTGTCAAACAGACAAGCTGTAACGTGTGTCGACATAATTTGATTTAGATGCAAATAAAATCGATTTATATCACAGGATATAAAATCTGCTCTAGCGCATGGAAAATACGGTTCCCGACCGGTACAATGTTTATTATTTTATTTCTGTCAGGTTAATGAAAAATTATTATTTTCATTTTCTTTTACAAAAAGTAATGAAACAACTTTCTACAACGTGCCAATGATATCATATTGGTAAAAATAGATTGGGGTTTTCTGTTCACTAATTGAAAAGTACCAACCCCGTCTATTAGTCATTTAGTTTTTTTTTTTTTTTTTTTTTTTTTCAGTAGATACATACATAACCAGCAAAGTGTAGTTCCTGCGCCAACTCTCCTATAATAGAGCATAGTAGTTGCACTCTCATATTGGTGATTGTCACATGGAAATCGAAACAACTGTGTAAACGTCTAAAGGATGGGAATATAATTACAAATAATTTCATATCAGTAACTGTAACCACCAAATTTGTTTTTATATAGTGTATGAGTCATGTCTTAGTCTCAGATAGCGCGTCCCATAGGCAGTAAAGCCTCAACAACATACGCTGCATCCTCTTAAAATAATGTATGTAAGCAGTTAACTTCAACAAATTGCATAGATTAAGAGGGTGAAATCCTCCTTATATTTAATAATTAGAAGTTCGTCACGCACAGCAGGTATTTTTATCTTAGAAATATCGATAAATTCATAGGAGGTTAATTTTCGGTATGCACCATACAAAACAGGCATCCCTGTCGCGCCTTTGGCACGTAATTAAGTAGCTTTGGCAACCCTGCATCTAACCGCGAACTCGCCGGACACTTGCAATCACCACAGAAACGGCGTGAAGGTCGCTGCAAAGGCAATTAACCTGAATCCATTCGAATCAATCAATTTGCCTGAATCCTAGGTACCTTATGCCCAAGTGATAAAACTAACGACATCGGCTCCTAGACAGCAACTTGCTTTGGTAATACCATAGATAACCAGAAGCTGTTGTAGGCAATGATCAGCACACCGACTGGCACAAAAACAAAAAATAGTTTGTCTATATACCCAGCGTGTGCCAAAACCGTATGCTCAAACCGGCATTGCTTTTGTTTGCAATGAAATTCTTTATTCATATGAAAGCGCTCTCGTATAGGTATGCATTGAATATGCTGAACTCAGTATTTGCGGAGAGTGCTGAAAAAGTAAAAGTTACCTATAGCCCATGAATCGATTTTCATATATCCATTTTCTAAATTCTAACACTTCAGAAATTTTCAATGAAAGTTATAAATGGTTTGTCCAGTATAAAGTTTCAGTTCCATGCCGTCTAAACATCTTTTGACGAGCACATGTATGAAAGGATATATAGGCACAGCAGATAAAAATTTCAAATAGCAACTAACAAAACAAGTAATAAATCACACTGCGACGACCAAGGCAAATAAACAGGAAAATAAATACGAATAGCATGGTCACTACAATATCAAGAAAAACAAAACAGAAAAAAAAACATTTTTTTAGTTTTAACATTTATTGAGAGCTCCCCCTAAATTTGTCACATTGATCGTAAAAACGAATATCTGAAAATTTCAGCCAAATCCGATAATATTAACCCATACCGATTTAAACCCAAAGTTTTATAGGCACATCTATATAGCTATACCCTGCCGCGCCATACAACCATGCAATGACAAGAGCTTTCTTCACAGTTAGTTAGCTGCGCGTTCTGCTTCGTCTACATTTCTATATTAACGCCAAATAATACAACTGCTTCTTATACACTCTGGTGGTATGGGACATGTACACTATTTCAAAGAAAGAAGTAAGAAAATGTACTAGTTTTGATCCGATACCGTAATGAAAAAATTCTAACATTCTCAGGTTCGAACATTTGCTTATTTCAAAAATTATATGTACATTTTGGATACATACTAAGTTTTAATCTCGTTTTTACTTAAGAACATATCGAAAAATATCATTTTAATATATTTTGTATAGAAATAAGAATGTAGTCTCATTTTTATAAATTTATTTTTCTAAAACATCTAACATTTTATTCAATATCTGTGTTAAAAAATATTGTTAACTATAGAAGGACTATTGTAACAATTACTTTTTCGAGGAGAAATTCCGACTGAATGATAAGACACACTCTTTCATTTTGTTAAATCAGTAAAACTTTATGTGGATGTCGGCACGAGTTAATATTATACGATTTTGCTCAAATTTGCACCAGCTCTTTTTTATACCCTAAGGAATAAATTTGGGGGGAGTCTCAAAAATATACTTCTTTTTATTTTTCCTAACGAATAAGTGGCACCCTAGTGGGGTGAGTGGCTCTTCAGTTCAAACCGAGACATCAGCCGAATGTCTCCCATTGCCTTTCGCCAGAGGCGTAAAGCAGGCGTAAAGTCTTACTCAGTTGGTATAGTTGCCAAAGTATGCTGAGATGCAATGCCAAACAAATCGTTGAATGTATCAAAAATAACATCTCGCTGCCTGTAAACTGCTGAATCTTGATTGTGCCCAAACGGAACAACGGATCGGGCTGAAATTTGGTATGCATATTTAGGATACCCGTGGGACGAACTGGGGTGTTTTTGGTGACAATCTGACATCCGGAAGTGGCAGATGATACAAGCGTCTTCTTAAGGATTTATCCGATTTTGGCCAAACTGATATCAACTCACCGTCAAGTGACTTTAAATGTGTATCCCAATTTACAGATCACTGGGATAAACGCTTTAGGCGCTATAAGTTTTTACAGATGCGGTTTGACAGAATCCACAGCCTTCGTCGCCGTGTTGCAATTTGTCAGATTTTGATAAACGTCAGAGCCACTGACATGACATGACATGATAAAATGTCAGTATGACAAATGTCATTGTGTACTAGAAACTGACGTTAGGTCGGGTCCAGAGATGGTTCTGGCTTTACTAAATATTGAATAATTGCAAAAGTGTTCAGATCATAGATTAAATATATATATATACACTAATATAGATGGCGTGCTCGATCCATTTGCTGTTGACAGTGATTTTAGTACTTCCCTTGTCACCGTCGGCGCTCCCGACAATAACCCGCCATTTTCAAATGGTTCAGACCACAGACAAGACAGACACCGCAGCTAGATAGCAATAAGTGCACATCCCCCTGTCTTTTTTCATCCAATTAAATCGGTATATTGACATCTTTATCGTTTTTTGTGAAACCGTTATCGAGGGGGCGCTTGGTTGATGGACAGAGTTCCCATAGAAATCTATAAATTATATGTCATCAGTATGTCGTTTCACTGCTTATGACAAGTGTCAAATTTCAACATTTGCGTATTAGTAAAATGTTTTGGTATAATTTGTGGAAAAACCGATAAAGAGAAATTATTCTGTTTGCCGAAAAATCTGGATAGGTGCGTACTTATGTATACTTATGTGTACTTATGTACTTATGTGTAACCTCCAACATTTTTATTTCCGACTAATAAATTGTAATTTATTGTCTTTAATAAAATATTGTTTTATATATGTTTATTATTTATGTGGCCTAACATGATTTATTTATATGTTTTGTAGTATCCCGCAACTGCGTTCAGTTATATAAATTATCATTTTGCTATAATCAGTTATATTACATTAATATAATATGTGTAATAAATTCCTTTATATTTTTTATATATAATAATATGCAAGAAGTTAAATCTGCAATAACAAACATTTTATAATCTAAATTCTGACTAGCTTATTATTAATTCGAAAGATTTATTTCAAATATGGCGCCAACGTACCCCAAGCGCCCACGGTTTCATGCTTTTAGAGTGAAATAGACGATAGTTGAAGAGAGAAACGAGATATCGGGGGTCATGGAAGATAACGTTTACTGCGCTGTCTGTTTATTCTGTGGTTCAGACACTTCATTCTGCTAACGATGTAGTCGGAAAGTTGGGTGAGGGCCACCCCAGATATTTACTTTCCGACTAGTACCCTAGAAGGAAAGTAGGTATTGTAATCGACGGAAAAAAATTGAGATTTCCGCGGAAATACGTGTTTTGGGGTCCCCTGAATCCATTGCAAAGATTTCTGGAAAATGTATGTATGTGTGTGTGTATGTATGTATGTGTGTATGTACGTTTGTGTCCTGCGTCCAAACGGAACAACGTTTCCTATACATATTTAGAATTACCGGGAGACGCACTGGATAGTTTTTGATGACAATCTGACAACCGGAAGTGGCAAATGTTACAAGCGTCTTCTAAGGGATTTATCCGATTTTGGCCAAACTGATATCAGCTCATCCATCCAGTGACTTTAAATGTGTATATAAATTTGCAAATCAGTGGAATGAACGGTTTAGGCGCTATAAGGGTTTCTAGAAGCAGTTTGACAGAAACCACAGCCTTCACCGCTGTATTCGAAATTGTCAGATTTTGGCAAACGTCAGTGTCACTGACATGACATCAAATGTCAGTATGACAAATGGCTTTATGTCATAGAAACTGACGTTAGGTAGAGTCCAGAGATGGTCTAGAATGACTGTGGCTTTACAAAATTTAAGTGTTTAGACATTTCACCAACGTTGTAGTCGGAAAGTTTGGTGAGGGCCACCCCAGATATTTCTGTTATAGTACCCTTCTTGCAAATCGTTCCAAGGAACGTCGCACAGTGGGCAGAAATGACCTTTTGGGGACAAAATTCTGAAACTTTGTCATTTTTAGATGAATTCTTATAAAATTTTGTGTGCATAACAAGAAAGAACTAGGGTTTAATCTGAGTAAAAAAACATTAAAATGTTAATAATTTATTTATTATAAAATAACAAACAAAAATACTTTAAGGTGCAAGCTTGGTTTTGTGTCAATTATAATAAAAACTGTATATTTAACGTGTTTCTGTGTCACTAATTATAAATCCGTAGTCAGATTTAAAAAATTCAAAATGGTGGATGAAATATGGCAAAGTCAAAATCCAAAATGTAAACAATTATTGTAAATCTACGCGTGACGTTAAATCAAAACAAAAATGTTATTAATTCTACGATTATATTAAAACAATGTTAAATATTGTAGGAAATAATAATTTTAATCTTCTAGTAAATCGATGATTTCTTCATCGACATCTATGTGTTTTTGTGAAGGATAGTGCTCGTTATGCTCGTTATAAATGGATATGATGTGGACAGCAAATGATCTTCATTGGTCGCTGATCTAGAACATTTCCTAGAATGGCAAAGTCTAATTTTTTTATAATTTTTATTTCTAGCTTCTTGTGCATCTTCAGATAGCTGTCCAAGACGCAAAATAGAATGGTATCTGATTATATTCTCTCCATGAACAAGAACTTTGTGAACTGAAGAGGGAATGTAGTACCAACTATATTTGCTAACGTATAGGTTAGCTGTGTTGCGTGTGTAAATGTCAAATTTGGTTGCATCAATTTTCTTCTATCATAGAACAATAATACATAATATTGACGCTACTTAGTTTGCGGCTAATTATTTTTATCCCTAACACTACAAAAATAGGTAAAAAACAAAAACAGGTGGTTTGTGTGATTAGTTCTAACTTATCCAGCAATAATACTATTTTCGTATTGATAAAAGCTAAAAATATATTGTGTTAGATATCAATCTCTTGAACGATGTTAGGTTAGGCATTAGCTCTAAAGTAGTTTATGATAATGTTTTAGTATGTCTAGGAGTGGATAATTGATATAGACGAGAAGTACAGTTCCGTTAGAGAGTGTGGATCACCAATTTAGGAAAAAAACGAATATTAAAATGCATATGTATTATAATTATACTGTATTTATTTTAATACATAATTTCATTCTTAAATAACCAATCAGTTTTTTTTACACATGCATATCAAATAGACGTCAATCATTTAAACATTACATCTAATAACTCGCCGGATACTCCAGGACATTCGAAATTTGTTGAAAATATCAAGTTTTCCAAATGTTAGTAATATTGTATAAAAGAACGGAAAATAATTTAACGTAGAAAATAATTTCTACGTTGTAGGAGGTAGTTGGTGAAAACCATTTTTGTCCCTCTCGTATACAGCGGAGCCCCACTGTGCGTCGGTCCAGCAGATGCGCTTACGTTACGGAATCTGACATAAAACGAACGTTCAAAATTAACGTTACCGAATGAACGTCTCATCACTGTTTCAAATAAGACATTACGCAATGAAGTCTCTAAATTCAAAAATTGGATTCCAAAAAATATAGGATAGCCACACAACATGCGAAAGAGACCAAATTAGCAGATATAACCCAATATTACAAGGATTTGTACAAATGTAATCACTGGAACAATCAAGGAGAAATAACAGCCATATAACAGCATCGCCTGCTGTCAAGTCCGAAACATCAAATTCAAAAAAAAGACGAAATCGAAAGTAATAATGGAATTGCCAAATGACAAAGGCCCAGGAGAGAACTGATAAAGTCATTAGAAATACTTGGTTACCAGTGTTACCGACACATTGCTGCACAAGAAACGGGACAACATGATCATCATCATAAACAACTATCGGGCATTCAGTATGATATCCGCTATCTATAAAGTATTTTCAAGCGTGTTGCAAAAGAGAAAGGAAGGGGCTCTAGGGGAATATCAAAATGAGCTAGCCTTAAGGGGCCTTAATATAACGTAGAAAGAAGAGTTAGACAGGATGATCCATTATCACCGGATATGTTTGACTGCTTGTGGCGCTATTTGTTGAAAAAATCTGCATTTTGAAAAGCATAAATTGCATAAAAATAGAAGGAAAATACCTAAATAGCTTACAATTGGTGGACGATATCGTACTATTTTCAAGGGACGCGGTACAACTACAACAACAAATAAATAAATTGGAAAATTTAGGAAAAAAAAAAATAATGACGAATGCCGAAGAAGTACGAGTAAACAGTAAACATCTCCAATCAGCAAATTGAATATGTAAGCGAATACGTTTATTTGGGTCAAACGGTTTGATCCCAAGAAAGACTAGAAAAGGAGGTAAACGTGAGAACAGGAAAGGCCTGAAAAAAGTACTAATCATCGCAGAATATACCCAAGGGCAAGACAAGTATGGCAATAAAGAGAACAACGTACAACATGTGCGTCAGTCCGGTTATCACATATGGCTCACAAACTTGGTGCATCACAAAAAGCATCCTACAGAAAATCAAAATTGCGCAGAACAAAATGGAGAGAAGTTAAATGGAAAGATCGACTATCAGCAAGAAAGATGAAGAACGTTATAAAAGTCAAAATACTGAAATGGAGCTGGGAAGGCCATGTTATGAGAACGGCAGAGGGTTGGGATGAAATGATAACCGAATGCACACCCCTAGACCAGAATGTGAAAACCAAGATTGGCTATCGTCTATTGTTTTCGAGTTATAAGAGGAAACTCGATATTTTGATACTTGTCGATACCTTTGTTATTTGTTAAATCACACGAATGGCATTTGCACGTTCTTGATGCACTTTTTTGATTAAAATTTAATGAAATTGTTGAGTGGGGCCACCCCAGATTTTTTAAAACAGACCAGAATCTGTATTCCCGAAAGGATGAGTATAAATCAGCATGCGGAACCATCTAGCTCTCTTCATCTATTGGTGTAAGACAGAAGGAAATATATTGCTAGGACCCGTCTAGGGATCCCCAGTCACCGATTCGAGAATATCTTGGAGAGGGACCTATGTTTATATTTCTCGAGTACCTTAATAGTATATTAAATCTTTATAAATGGTGAATGCGCCGGGGTTTTCTTTTATAATTCTTATTCGCATATGAAAAAGCTTGCACTCAACTAGATGTGTAGTGGAACTATGAACAATTACGATAGTATTTGGCCTACATATGATGTAAGTAGCGATTTCATTACCTATAACCGATTAACGAGTAACCGGCTTTGTCCATCATTATTCTTATCTTTTTTCTTTTATAACTCTGATTCGCAGGTTTGCACCCAACTAGATGTGTAGTGGAAAGACGAACAATTGCGATAAAGTATTTGACCTACATATGAGGTAAGTAAGGATTTCATTACCTATAACCGACTAGCGAGTAACCGGTTTGGTCCGTCATTATTGTCAAAATCACCCGTAAATTTTAAAAGAAGTTACCGGTAATTTTGATGTAGTGGTATAGTAAAAGGATACAATATCTTTACAGTAGAATAGAGAATAGTTTAGCGTAGTAAGCATTATGTATAGGAATAAGTATAGTGATTAATGTATTTAGATCAATTACAGTGTGTCTAACTTGAATATCCTAATATTATCCCGTACCCCAGACAATACATGGCGATCCTGCCAGGATTCAAGTTAACAGTAACACCCTGAGCAAAAAAAGAGAAAGTAAAAATTACGTAAGAAGAAGCAGATTTCAGAAGAACGAAAAATGGGTAACTACCAGTCCAAGAAGGGGGAAGAAATAATCATCGCACAGACGGGAAACGGACAGTTTTGCTTATACTATTTGTGGTTCTAGCAGTACTAATATACGTTGTAAAAACCTGCAAAAAAATGAAGAAGATGATCCGCCAAGATATCACCCGAAATGATTTATCGAAATCCCAGGAAATCGCGTAAGGAACCACATACTACCAAAAATAAATTCAAAATTTGGGCAACACCTCGGTCAATGCACCACGACGTAAGCAGCTACGTCATTCACCCGGACGTCGCGTCACCGCGAGTTGGATCATATTACCGACGAGATAATCATGCAGCGTCACCGCCGAAATTGTATGTATTTGTGTTAGAAGGATTTTAAGGAATTTATTGGGTTTATTACTTATTATTAATTAATGGAAGATTTAAAATTATCAGATATTTATAATAGGATAAAAGGAATTAGAACATACTTAGTAAAAGTTGGTCTCGACAGGCGTGTAGGAGACATTATAATTAAATATTTGATTTAAATATCTGGGGTGGCACTCACCCAACTTTCCGACTACATCGTGGGCACAATGAAGTGTCTGAATACTTTTGCTATTACTCAATTTTGTGATGTCAAAGTCACTCTGTACCCCACCTAGCTTCAATTTCTATGAAATAATGACATTTGTCATACTGACATTTAATGTCATGTCATGTCAGTGGCACTGACGTTTGTCAAAATCTGACAATTCGCGAAACAACGATGAGGCCTGTGGATTCTGTCAACCCGCTTCTATAAACTCTTTTAGCACCTAAACCCTTGACCTAAACCTATCATCCCACTGATCTGAAAATTTGTATGCATCTTTAAAGTCACGGGAGGATGAGCAACTATCAAATTGGTCAAAATGGAATAAATCTCTACGAATATGTATGTAACATTTGCTACTTCCGGTTGTCAGATTGTGGCCAAAAACAATCCAGTTCGTCCTCTGGCAATTCTAAATAAGTATGCAAAAGTTCAGCCCGATCCTTTGTACCGTTTGGACGCGATCGTGTTCACAGACATACATACACACACACACACACACACACACACACACACACACACACACACACACACACACACACACACACACACACACACACACACACACACACACACACACACACACACACACACACACACACACACACACACACACACACACACACACACACACACACACACACACACACACACACACACACACACACACACACACACACACACACACACACACACACACACACACACACACACACACACACACACACACACACACCCACGCGCGCGCGCGCACACGCACACGCACACATACACACATACATATATTTTCCAGAAATCATTGCAATCGATTCAGGGGACCTCAAAACGCGTATTTCCGCTGAAATCCCGAAATTTTTTTTTCCGTCGATTACAATACTTTCCTTCTAGGGACTAGTCGGAAAGTAAAAAACGAGAGGAAGTACAATTAATATATAAGAAATTTGAGTTAGAGTTAGCGATAGTTAAAAGAAAAATATCTGATATAAAAGAGTCAGATACGGAAGTATTAAATAAATTAATAGAAAAACTAGATTATCTTCTCAAGCAAAACTCTGGTTGAATACAGTAAATGAATCAATTAATCTCTTAGCTGTCGATATAAGAAAAGACCTAATCACTAAAAGATCAGATACTGCACTACAACAATTAGCTAGAGCTCGTCAAGGTAATAAATCAGTAGCGCAATTTGGAAAAGAACTGGAGGATCTGTTTGTAAATTTGACTTTTTCGCAAGCGGATGGCGATGATAGTACATTCAAAACTTTATTCAGGGAACCTCAAAACGCGTATTTCCGCTGAAATCCCGAAATTTTTTTTCCGTCGATATAAAAGATTCAGATACGGAAGTATTAAATAAATTAATAGAAAACATACAACATACATATTCTGAAATTTTATCTTTAACTTTGCCTGAAGCACCAAAAAAACATATCCAACACCCCCTATATCATCATAATAAGCCCTATAAATGAACGTAATGCAATAAAGAGATTAATAGTCAACAAGATAGAGTAATGTTTATTGCAAAATATAATAACAGAGGTAGAGGTACATATAATTATTATAAAGGTCACAATAATTGCTACCAAAATAATTTTAAAAAATAATCAAAATAAAAACTTTAATTCAAATCCTGGAAGGCTGACCGAGATTTCAACGTCAGCAAAGGTATGCCAAATCAGCGAGTCAGACAGTTCAGGTCACACAGGTAGTGTTGAACCTGAGTTAAATATTTTTTTTCGTGAATTCAGTAATTAATAAATTTTATGATAACCGTTATGTATCTTTGGATTGGGCATCTTTTCACAATGATGAGGTTTTGAAAATGAATTTTTAAAAACCTAGTGTTGCTTCAGTATGAAGAGAATTCTCTTCGTAGCCGTTTTACTGTTACGTCCTGAAGATGCCTCTTGCAACAGAGTGCGAAACGTTGACTACTTTATCGTCGTTGACGCGGTCTTCTCCCGGAAAACTAGAACTTAGTGATTCGGACCGCGAAAGTTTCCAATCTAAATATATAAAGCGAATATTAATTATGAAGACTCTACTTTATCTCTAACAGATTTTGACGATACGGTCACAATCCCTTTAAAATCTCATTCTACCGATATTATCACAGTACCACCAAGAGGCGAATTTTTTTTATTTACATACTAATAGTAACCGAGATTGTGCTATTAAAACACAAGAACTATGTGAAAGAGTTTTTATAGCAGGCATTATAGCTCCTCCTTGTGAGGGAAAACTACCAGTTTAAATACTAAATACCGGAAAAAAAGAAGTTCATTTAAAAAACTGTAAACCTGAAGTCCAAGATTTATCTGATTTTGAAATCCGTTTCGGAAGAGTTCAAAAACTATTCGGTCTTCTTAACTTAAATTACCTGAATAAAGAGGAACAAATTTCAATAAAAGATATATGTGCAAAATTTTTCATTTACCAGAAGATAAGCTCACAACACACTTATATCAACACACAATTCAATTGAAAGAAAATAGCACACCAGTATATGTGAAACCATATAGGTTACCACTTGCTCATAAAGGTGAAGTTGACAAACAAATTCAGAAAATGCTTGACGACAATATAATTGAGGAGTCCCAAAGTGCATGGTCATCTCCTATATTACTCCTACCCAAAAAAGCAGACAGTACTGCAAACAAGAAATGGAACATAATAGTACATTTTAGATTGCTTAATCAGAAAGTTGTAAATGATAAATTTCCTTTGCCAAATATTACCGATATTTTAGATTCACTGTCAGGACCTCTATATTTTTCACATCGGGTCTCACATCTCAGTCAAGGATATTATCAATTGGCTTTAGATCCTGAAAGCAGGAAATGTACGAGCTTTTCCACAAATAAAGGTCAATACAAAATGACCAGATTACCAATGGGTTTAAAAACAAGTCCCACGCATTTTCTCGATTAATGACCATGGCAATGTCAGGTCTCACCTATGAAAAATGTTCTAAATCGTCTAGATATTATCTTTGGTAGAAATTTAAGTGATCATAGTAAAAACTTAATAGATGTGTTTAGTAGATTAAGAAAAGTAAATCTTAAATTAAATCCTAATAAGTGTGTATTTTGAAAGAAGGAACTATTATATTTAGGTCACATTATTACAGCAGATGGAATACAACCTGACCCTGCCAAAATTAGCGTTCTACAAAGTTACCCAGTACCCCTAAATGCAGACAAAGTCAAAAGATTTGTAGCATTTGCTAATTACTACAGGAAACTCATTCCTAGATTTGCCGAAGTAATTCCATTAAATAAATTATGCAGAAAAGAGGCCGAATTTCAAAGGTCAAGTGATTGCAAAATGTCATTTAACTTTCTGAAAAGTGCACTCATAAATCCACCCGTTTTGGAATACCCTGATTTATCAAAGGATGAGTTTATTTTACAAAGAGATGCATCAGGTTTAGCTATAGGTGCAGTTTTGTCAAATAGGAGTAACAAACCTATTGCTTATGCAAGTCCCAGTTTAAATAAAAGCGAATTGAAATATCCTACAATCCATAAAGAATTATTAGCGATTTTTTGGTCCGTACTCCATTTCCGACCCTACTTATATTCACGACATTTTAAAATTCTGACAGACCACAAACCGTTAGTATACTTATTTAGTTTCAGATCCTTCAAGTCGACTAACCAAATTTCGATTGCGTTTAGAAGAGTACGATTTTCACGTAGAGTAAAAGGTACACATAATGTAACTGCAGATGCATTGTCGCGTATAACACGAATTAAAAAATATGGATGAAAATGCATCAATGTACTAACAAGAGCACAATAAAAACATATTAACACTACCAACCATGACCTAAAAGCTCAACAAGTTGACAACGAAATTATTGCAAATGTGAGACCTGAGCAACCAAGCGTTGTAGAAATTCTAAAGAAACCAAAAAAAAGGTACAGAACTAAGAGTTCTTTCGGATATAGAGTTCAATAACATCATCATTTAAATTACGTGCCCACTAAAACTAATATATTTCGTTATAAGGATACTAGGAAAGTAATTTTAAACGATTTTCACTTACTACCTATAAGCAGACACGCAGGAATTTAATAGAATTACCAACAACATCAAAAAATACTATTTTTGGCCAGGTATCGCAAAAAATGTCACTGAATTTATTAAAAAATATGACAGGTGCAGAAAAGTTAAGGAGCCAATGATAATTACATCTACACCAAGTTCTTCGTTCGATAAAATATATTTAAACATCGTAGGACCAATAAGTAGAGACATACATGATTATAACTATATCTTAACACTTGAACAACAACACACCGAACATTTTATACTAAGATATGGAATTCCAAAGGAAATAGCTACTGACCGCGGAACTGAATTTCTATCGTCAACTATAGTTCTCTACGGCATATACATAAGTTCTTATTTATTTGAGTCTTCTTAATCATGGCTAAATATATGAATGTGCGTAAAAGAAAAATATACAGTGTAAAAAAAGATGATGGTTTCAGAAATTTACATCGTTTTGACCGCGAAAAAGTTGAGTGGTTTGCGAATTATTTGTTGAATGATACTGGTGAAATACTGCACTATCATCTATAAATAAGATGAAAGCCTTTCTGCGGCAGTTGTGGGATTCCGCCTTTCAAAATTACTGACTACTGTCTATAAGACATCCACTTCCGTAATACATGCAGTTTTGGAAAAGGTCAATGTTTTCATCAAATTTCCCAGAATTGGCGAAGATTTTGTAGAAGCTAAACGGTGCATGGGCGCGATAGACTGCACAGTGTGCACACATTCAGAATTTCAAAGTTTCATGAACTCGGTGATCAATATACATATAAACCGAAAAGGGTACCCCAGCAAAATGTACAGGCAACTTGTAATGTAAAAGAAACGTTTACTCGTGTAAACTGCTAATGGCCAGGCACTGTGCAGGATAGCAGAATTTTCAAAAATCTAACATAGGTAATATAGATCATTCTTAAAAACAGCGCAGAAGAACGTGTATTATTAGGAGACGATGGCTACCTACTCTATATCGCCTTGGATTATGAATCCTGCAACCCAAGAGCAGCAAAATTTTAATAATATTTTCTGCCGAGTACGTGTAATAATTGAACGATGTTTCGGACAGTTAAAAGCAAGGTTTTCTGTCTTTCAGTATAAAATTAAAAGTAAATTAGAAAAAAATACCATCGACGATAATTGCCTCTGTCATACCATCGCTAAGCGTTTAAGTGATGAAGATTTTCATTACTCAACGCAAGAAAATATGTTGAAATTAACATACAGAATGACGACAATTTGACATGAGCAAATAATCATGTAAGTATATAATTATTAATCTATATGTCGATATTTTCGTTGTCAAAGGCAAAAGGCTGCTCAAATGTACTGGTAAGCAATTGCTACAGAGATGTAGGAAAGGCAGCATTTGCTTCAAAATTTTATTAATTTTATTCATGTGACCATCTAGCGATTGCTTTTACTTATAGCATTTGCTAGTCAAGCAATTGCTAAATTTTTATTCATTAGGACCATGGATACCATATTTGTGCTTTTCTTATAATACTACCTACTGTTCACTCAGAAACAAAATATACACCATTTGAACTGGTATTTGGGAAAATATGTAATATTCCAAATAATATTGATAACAATGTAGATCCATTGTATAATTTCGATAATTATTCACAAGAATTAAGATACAAATTACAGTCAGCAAATAAGGACGTTAGACATAATTTAGTTAATAGTAAAGTGAAAAGGAAGGATGTTTATGATAAGGACATAAATCTAGTGAAATATAAAAAGGACGATTTAGTGTTGGTGAAAAACGAAACAAGTGTAAACTAAGTGTACTTTATGGCGATCCCTATACTGTTATCGAAGACATCCCACTTAACATCAAATTAGACAAAAACGGAACAATAAAGACTGTTCATAAAAACAGACCAAAACCTTATTATAATTAGGATATAATGTTATACTGTAACAGAATTAAGTTGAGAATTATAAAAAAAAAAAAACAAAAAACGTGGAAGGTGTAGTGGTATAGTAAAAGGATACAATTAGAGTAGCATGGAGAATAGTTCAGCGTAGTAAGCATTATGTATAGAAATAAGGAGTGATTAAACGTATTTAGATCAATGACGGGTACGTCGATGTACGAATAAACATGTTAAGTATGGTGCTCTGTGTGTAACTTGAATATCCTAAGATCATACACCCGGACAATGCATTGATATTTTGTTAAACTTTAAATTTAAATTTTTTAATCTTATTATTACATCACAAAAGAAATCCATACATCAGCTGAAGATTCTCGTCTCACAGCCTTTGGGGTGAGGCACAAAGCCGTCGGTCCCGGCAACCAGTTGAACACCTCTGGTTGTCGTTATCAAATAGTATGATACATGGGTAAGCGCAAAAGGCCGAGAGTGGCATAGGTGCAGCGGAATAAAACGCACCCAAAACTACTACAACAACAATTCATTTTAACACAACACAGAGATTCTTCAGTAGCAGTTTTTTGTTTTCATTTTATTATTGATATTGTCCAAGGCACAACTTATGTGATTGTCCCACCTGAGGATAAGTGTTTTTGACGATCCCTGGCCATCTATGGACACAATATGTAATGCTTCCCTATCGAGTAAGTTAACCTTTGCCACATCCATAAGTTGGCTGCTCGTGACGGGTATATAATACCGGATGGGCATGGAGGCTACCACAAAGGGTGCACTAGGACCTAAGCGCCGTTTACGCCTGCCATAGTGGCTCCCAACCCGACATGCATACATACATTTTCCATACGACGTGAGTAATTAAGAAATATTTTTACTTTATTCCAAATATATTGCAGGAAAATCCCAAAAAATATTATGAAGCATTCACAAACAGGAAGAGTCTGCATTTCCTTCATTAAATTACAATTGATTTATATTAACTTGGTTAGTGCAGGTCTTGCATGGAATAATTTTGCTGTGCTCGTATATTGATAGCTACAACATTACACTCATGTTTATTAAAACTCTTTGTAAGTAAACATTATGTGTTTGTTTACAGGTAAGCCAAAAAATTTTATTTAATTGCTGACAGATTGTCTTGAATAAATAACCTAGTATTTATAACTAGAATGGATATAACAAATAGCAGTAATTTTAAAATGAATTCTATATTATTTTAAAATATTTTTCGAACACCGTTAATGTAATGAAACACCACGTTTACACCATGATTGAAAGAAATCATAGAAGCAAGCGAACAGAATATTACATTCGAGTGCCATCATAACAAAAAAAATGTACTAAAATGGCCATATTTTTTAATTTAATACAAGAAAACCTTTTACCTGTTTGTATAAATGTGCCATAAAAATAATCGTTATCTTTTACTTTTCGACTAGTACCCTAAAATTGTAATCGACGGAAAATGACGTTTCGAGACAGCTTTCGCCAATTACAGGGGGCATCGGCAGGCCAGAGTATTATTATTATTATCGCCCGCGCCTGTTTAGGAGCTATTAGCTTTTATCGAAGCGGTTTGACAGCAATCGCGGTGTTGCAAATTGTCAGATTTTGACAAATTCCATTATGTCATAGAAACTGATGTTAAGTATGGTACAGAGTGGCTCTGACTTCACAAAATTCAATAATTGCCAAAGCGTTCAGACACTTTATTGAGCCAACGGTGTAGTCGGAAAGTTGGGTGAGGGCCACCCTAGATAATTACTACTAGTACGCTAGAAGGAAAGTATTGTAATCGATGGAAAAAAAATCGAGATTTCCACGGAAATACGCGTTTTGCGATCCTCTTAATTCATTGCAATGATTTCTGGAAAATGTACGTATTTGTGTATGTTGTGGGTATGTGTGTATGTCGGTGAACACGATTGCGCCTAAACGGAACAATGGATCGGGTTGAAATTTGGTATACATATTTAGAATTACCGGGGGATGAACTGGACTTTTTTTGGTGACAATCTTACAACCGGCAAATGTTAACATGCGTCTTCTGAAAATTTTATCCGATTGAGACCAAATTCACGCCAACTCATCCTTCAGTGACTTTCGATATATATACAAATATGCAGATCACTGGGAAGAATGGTTTAGGAGCTATAAGAGTTTATAGAAGCAATTTGACAGAATCCATAGTCTTCGTCGTTGTGTTAAGAATTGTCAGATTTTGACAAACGTCAGTGCCACTGACATGAAATGACATTAAATGTCAGTATGACAAATGTCATTATGTCATAGAAACTGAAGTTAAATAGGGTCCACATAGTGGCTCTGTTTTAACAAAATTAAATAATTGCAAAAGTTGACACTTTATTGTGCCTCAGATATTTTAACATATTGTTTTCATAATAGAAATAAATGAAATTGTCGGGTTTTAAATGAATGGAAGGGTTTGTAATTGCTATAAGCGAAGCAATTAGACTCACGTATACAATATGCAAATACCTTCGGACAATATGCAAATGTCTTGGGTCTATTCCTCAGAAACGCCTCATTTTTACTTTCCGACTCCTAGAAGGAAAGTATTGTAATCGACGGAATAAAGTTGAGATTTTAGCGGAAATACGCGTTGTGGGGTCCCTTGAATCCATTGCAATGATTTCTGGAAAATGTATGTGTGTATGTGTGTATGTGTGTATGTGTGTATGTGTGTATGTGTGTATGTGTGTATGTGTGTATGTGTGTATGTGTGTATGTGTGTATGTGTGTATGTGTGTGTGTGTGTGTGTGTGTGTGTGTATGTGTGTATGTGTGATGTGTGATGTGTGATGTGTGATGTGTGATGTGTGTATGTGTGTATGTGTGTATGTGTGTATGTGTGTATGTGTGTATGTGTGTATGTGTGTATGTGTGTATGTGTGTATGTGTGTATGTGTGTATGTGTGTATGTGTGTATGTGTGTATGTGTGTATGTGTGTATGTGTGTATGTGTGTATGTGTGTATGTGTGTATGTGTGTATGTGTGTATGTGTGTATGTGTGTATGTGTGTATGTGTGTATGTGTGTATGTGTGTATGTGTGTATGTGTGTATGTGTGTATGTGTGTATGTGTGTATGTGTGTATGTGTGTATGTGTGTATGTGTGTATGTGTGGATGTGTGTATGTGTGTATGTGTGTATGTGTGATGTGTGATGTGTGATGTGTGATGTGTGATGTGTGATGTGTGATGTGTGATGTGTGATGTGTGATGTGTGATGTGTGATGTGTGATGTGTGTATGTGTGTATGTGTGTATGTGTGTATGTGTGTATGTGTGTATGTGTGTATGTGTGTATGTGTGTATGTGTGTATGTGTGTATGTGTGTATGTGTGTATGTGTGTATGTGTGTATGTGTGTATGTGTGTATGTGTGTATGTGTGTATGTGTGTATGTGTGTATGTGTGGATGTGTGTATGTGTGTATGTGTGTATGTGTGTATGTGTGATGTGTGATGTGTGATGTGTGATGTGTGATGTGTGATGTGTGATGTGTGATGTGTGATGTGTGTATGTATGATGTGTGTATGTGTGTATGTGTGTATGTGTGTATGTGTGTATGTGTGTATGTGTGTATGTGTGTATGTGTGTATGTGTGTATGTGTGTATGTGTGTATGTGTGTATGTGTGTATGTGTGTATGTGTGTATGTGTGTATGTGTGGATGTGTGTATGTGTGTATGTGTGTATGTGTGTATGTGTGTATGTGTGTATGTGTGTATGTGTGTATGTGTGTATGTGTGTATGTGTGGATGTGTGTATGTGTGTATGTGTGTATGTGTGTATGTGTGTATGTGTGTATGTGTGTATGTGTGTATGTGTGTATGTGTGTATGTGTGTATGTGTGTATGTGTGTATGTGTGTATGTGTGTATGTGTGTATGTGTGTATGTGTGTATGTGTGTATGTGTGTATGTGTGTATGTGTGTATGTGTGTATGTGTGTATGTGTGTATGTGTGTATGTGTGTATGTGTGTATGTGTGTATGTGTGTATGTGTGTATGTGTGTATGTGTGTATGTGTGTATGTGTGGATGTGTGTATGTGTGTATGTGTGTATGTGTGTATGTGTGTATGTGTGTATGTGTGTATGTGTGTATGTGTGTATGTGTGTATGTGTGTATGTGTGTATGTGTGTATGTGTGTATGTGTGTATGTGTGTATGTGTGTATGTGTGTATGTGTGTATGTGTGTATGTGTGTATGTGTGTATGTGTGTATGTGTGTATGTGTGTATGTGTGTATGTGTGTATGTGTGTATGTGTGTGTGTGTGTGTGTGTGTGTGTGTGTGTGTGTGTGTATGTGTGTATGTGTGATGTGTGATGTGTGATGTGTGATGTGTGATGTGTGTATGTGTGTATGTGTGTATGTGTGTATGTGTGTATGTGTGTATGTGTGTATGTGTGTATGTGTGTATGTGTGTATGTGTGTATGTGTGTATGTGTGTATGTGTGTATGTGTGTATGTGTGTATGTGTGTATGTGTGTATGTGTGTATGTGTGTATGTGTGTATGTGTGTATGTGTGTATGTGTGTATGTGTGTATGTGTGTATGTGTGTATGTGTGTATGTGTGTATGTGTGTATGTGTGTATGTGTGTATGTGTGTATGTGTGGATGTGTGGATGTGTGTATGTGTGTATGTGTGATGTGTGATGTGTGATGTGTGATGTGTGATGTGTGATGTGTGATGTGTGATGTGTGATGTGTGATGTGTGATGTGTGTATGTGTGATGTGTGTATGTGTGTATGTGTGTATGTGTGTATGTGTGTATGTGTGTATGTGTGTATGTGTGTATGTGTGTATGTGTGTATGTGTGTATGTGTGTATGTGTGTATGTGTGTATGTGTGTATGTGTGTATGTGTGTATGTGTGTATGTGTGTATGTGTGTATGTGTGTATGTGTGTATGTGTGGATGTGTGGATGTGTGTATGTGTGTATGTGTGTATGTGTGTATGTGTGATGTGTGATGTGTGATGTGTGATGTGTGATGTGTGATGTGTGATGTGTGATGTGTGATGTGTGTATGTGTGATGTGTGTATGTGTGTATGTGTGTATGTGTGTATGTGTGTATGTGTGTATGTGTGTATGTGTGTATGTGCGTATGTGCGTATGTGCGTATGTGCGTATGTGCGTATGTGCGTATGTGCGTATGTGCGTATGTGCGTATGTGCGTATGTGCGTATGTGCGTATGTGCGTATGTGCGTATGTGCGTATGTGCGTATGTGCGTATGTGCGTATGTGCGTATGTGCGTATGTGCGTATGTGCGTATGTGCGTATGTGCGTATGTGCGTATGTGCGTATGTGCGTATGTGCGTATGTGCGTATGTGCGTATGTGCGTATGTGCGTATGTGCGTATGTGCGTATGTGCGTATGTGCGTATGTGCGTATGTGCGTATGTGCGTATGTGCGTATGTGCGTATGTGCGTATGTGCGTATGTGCGTATGTGCGTATGTGCGTATGTGCGTATGTGCGTATGTGCGTATGTGCGTATGTGCGTATGTGCGTATGTGCGTATGTGCGTATGTGCGTATGTGCGTATGTGCGTATGTGCGTATGTGCGTATGTGCGTATGTGCGTATGTGCGTATGTGCGTATGTGCGTATGTGCGTATGTGCGTATGTGCGTATGTGCGTATGTGCGTATGTGCGTATGTGCGTATGTGCGTATGTGCGTATGTGCGTATGTGCGTATGTGCGTATGTGCGTATGTGCGTATGTGCGTATGTGCGTATGTGCGTATGTGCGTATGTGCGTATGTGCGTATGTGCGTATGTGCGTATGTGCGTATGTGCGTATGTGCGTATGTGCGTATGTGCGTATGTGCGTATGTGCGTATGTGCGTATGTGCGTATGTGCGTATGTGCGTATGTGCGTATGTGCGTATGTGCGTATGTGCGTATGTGCGTATGTGCGTATGTGCGTATGTGCGTATGTGCGTATGTGCGTATGTGCGTATGTGCGTATGTGCGTATGTGCGTATGTGCGTATGTGCGTATGTGCGTATGTGTGTATGTGTGTATGTGTGTATGTGTGATGTGTGATGTGTGATGTGTGATGTGTGATGTGTGTATGTGTGCATGTGTGCATGTGTGCATGTGTGTATGTGTGTATGTGCGTATGTGTGTATGTGTGTATGTGTGTATGTGTGTATATGTGTATGTGTGTATGTGTGTACGGTATACGTATTTCCGTGAACACTTTGGACCCTACCTAATGTCAGTTTCTATGGCATAATGACATTTGTCATAATGATATTTAATATCATGTCCTGTCCGTGGCATTGACGTTTGTCAAAATCTGACAATTTGCAACGCAGCGACGAAGGCTGAGGATTCTGTCAAGATGCTTCTGTAAACGGTTATAGCGCCTAAACTGTTCATCCTACTGGTCAACAAATTTGTATACATATTTAGAGTCATTGGAGAAAGGAAGGAGAAAGGTACAAAAGCGTAGGAACTAAGAAAACTGTCTCCATCGCAAGCTTATTTCTGTTCTTGTGTGCAATAAAACGTCCCAAATGGATAGTAATTAAAATCAGAAACAGTTTGCCGCACAAAAAAACACTGAAAGTTGATATTTAGAAGTCCTCTTAATTACAGTAGTGTAAGCAATTAAAAATCAATATTAGAATCTTTTTGCCGTCCACAGTGTGGTCCTGAAAAAAAACTATGTAATATCGGCATCCTTTGTGCAAACGGTGCGCCACCTGGTGTTGGGATAAAAACGTTACGAGTTCTACTAATGGGAACAAAGAATAAGGATCAATAGACAGGGTGGAAGGGACGAAGATAGAAAATACGGTTCTTAGAAGGGGATGATGTCAGTGATAAGTAGATTACTATTCCGCAATCAAGTTATACGAGTCTAGTGTGCCAAATGGGACCTCGATAATTGATCGAAGTGACCCTATCATAGGAGTAGAAGAGACTGGGCTGAAAGTCATTTTGTGGGTTAGGAGTTGCACTTTATTATTGAATGCTGTTTGAATAGTAAACTGAGACTTAAGGGTATTACTTGAAACTACAACTATACATCATTTGTTTATCCTTGTTTGTAATGCTGTTGGAAATAAAGTGGTTCTTAAAACAAGTACCAGCTATTAATTTTTGGTCAGTTTGAACGCAGGTACAACTCATAACAGTACAGTATATTACAACAGAACATTCAGCAGATATAAGATAACACAGTTGTTTTTACTTTCCTCCTGTACCCTGGAAGGAAAGTATTGTAATCGACCGGAAAATTGTTTCTTGATTTCAGCGGAAATACGCGTTTTGAGGTCTCCTGAATCGAGTGCAATGATTTGTGGAAAATGTATGTATGGCCGTGAACACGATTGCGCCCAAACACAACAACGGATCGGGCTGAAATTTGGTATACATATTTAGAGTTACCGGGGGACGAACTGGATTGTTTCTGGTGACAATCTGACAACCGGTGGTTTCAGTGGCAAATGTTACAAGCGTCTTCTTAGGGATTTATCCGACCAAACTGATATCAGCTCACCATCCAGTTACTTTAAATATGTATACAAATTTACAGATCAGTAGGATGAACGGTTTAGGCGTTATAAGGATTTCTAGAATCTGCTTGAATGAATCCACAGCCTTCGGCGCTGTGTTGCAAATTGTCTGATTTTGACAAACGTCAATGCCACTGACATAACATGAAATTAAATGTCAGGATGACAAATGTAATTCTGTCATAGAAACTGACGTTACGTAGCGTCCAGAGATGGCACTGGCTTTACTAAATTGAATAATTGCAAAAGTGTTCAGACACTTCATTGTGTCAACATGTAGTCGGAAAGTTGGGTGGGAGCCACCTCAGATATTTAGTTTAGAATCTTTCGTATTATAAAGGGCGAAGTATGGACGGGGCTCTGATCGCATAATACATTGTCTTTGGGTATCTAAAGTGGGACAAATGATGTAGTTTTACTGGTATCATTAGGGAGAAGCCCGGTAGAGTTGACTTTGCTTTGTCAATAATCATCACCATAGTATGAGATATAATATAGAATAGCGATTAAGAATGTTGTGGAAGTTACACATAATAGTCCCCATCCACGATCTTATTCAGAATAATTAGGAGACTAGGTACAGAGGTCTTTCTACATGTACGCAACATAGCTGCAGCTACAACCACGATTTTAACTTGTCGCAGGTTTAAATTAAATAATGCATTTCTCTGGCTGCTTTTCGAAATACGTTATTGGCAATCCTGTAGTAATAATAATATATAATATATAATATATAATATATAATATATAATATATAATATATAATATATAATATATAATATATAATATATAATATATAATATATAATATATAATATATAATATATAATATATAATATATAATATATAATATATAATATATAATATATAATATATAATATATAATATATAATATATAATATATAATATATAATATATAATATATAAAAATAAAATTTGATTAAATATTTACAGGCATTGGAGTACGAGATGGTTAAAGTTTGGCAAAAATTGGAGAAATCTCTAAGAAGATGCTTGTAACATTTGCCACTTCCGGTTGTCAGATTGTCACCAAAAACAATCAAGTTCGTTCCCCAGTAATTATAAATATGTACACCAAATTTCAGCTCGATGTTGTACCGCTTGGACGCTATTGTTTTCACAAACCCACACACACACACACACACACACAGACACGCACATACACACACACACGCGCACGCACGCACACACCCACGCACGCACGCACTTACATGCACACGCACGCACATGCACGCGCCCACACACACACGCCCACGCACACACACGCGCTCGCGCGCGCGCGCACACACACACACACACATACATTTTCCAGAAATCATTGCAATGGATTCAGGGGATCCTAAAACGCGTATTTCCGCTGAAATCTCATTTTTCAATATATTTTCATCAATTTTATGCTGTATCGGAATAGTGTGAGTTGTACCCCCCCCCCCCCCTATGTACAACAAAAAAATAAATAATTCTATTTGTATGCACAAGAAAAAAATACACAAAATGTGTGGTTCTCCCCTCTGTCTTCACCTGGGGGTAAGGTTCCACCTCCGGCTAATGGTATTGAGGGTGTCCGAGGTTCGTAGATGTTGGTCGTGTCTAGCTGTTCATTAGTATACTTTTTATTTTTGCTTTGAAAGGGACTGTTGTACAGGGTAATTGAATCGGTTAGTAGTGTCTGTTTGTGGTTCTTTTTCCTATATTTTTGCGTTCTAATGTTTGTGCCGTTTCTTGTGTTGTGGTCATGGTAGTCGTTGTTTGTTTTTAGTTGTATGTTTGTTTTTATCTGGTTGTGTCGTATTTTGTGGATATATGAGATTGTACAGATTGATCGTTTTCCGTATGTCAAGTTCTCTGGTAATGCTGTAGAGCTGCTTTGTAGGAATTAATCTGTCTATGCCGTGTAGTATTTTTAGGGTGTTGTTCTGCTGTATTTGAATTTGGTTGATCTGCTTCTGTGTTGTGTCTCCCCATATATTTAGGAGGTAACTGTAGAACCGAAGTAGAAATTGCATGGTAGTTTTGGTTCTTATATGATGTTGGTACCAGATTCTTAATTCTGTGCATGACGGCAATTGCTTTTGCGTTTATTTTGCTTAGTTTGTGCACGTGTGAATTTAACTGAAGGTGGTCTTGAATAGTTACTCCCAGGTACTTAACTTCTTTACTCTTCTTATTGCTTCTCCGTTTATTCTGATGTTGATGGTAGTGTGGTCTCTTTCTTTTGTAAATACTAAGTATTGTGTTTTTTTCTCATTGACTGTAAGTAGATTATTGTTGAACCAATCAGATAGTTTTTCTAAGTCCTCTTCAATATGTCGTTGTAGTTCTTCCGCTGTTCTGGCCGTGTAGAGCAAACCCATGTCGTCAGCGTACAGGTATCGGGTTGCATGTAAATTGAGTTCTGTTAAGTCGTTTGTGTAGAGAATGTACAGTGTAGATGGGATATTTCCTCCTTGTAGAATGCCAAATGGTTCCGAGACTCTACAATCGCTTCACTTCCGTCATCTGCCTTCTATTGTCCAAGTAGCTTTTTATCAGGTTCAAATTGTTTCCTGTGATTCCCATTGCTTGAAGTTTTCAGCTTTACAGCATTTCTTTGGAAATGGTCAAATCGAAAGCTTTCTTGAAATCGATGAATAGCACAGCAACTATCATTCCTCGGTCTAAGTTGGGTATACCTCGTTATTAGATCATACACTGCTGAAGAGGTGGCCGAATTTCGTTGGTAGGCATATTGTTAAGAGCTGATTATTTTATGTTTTTCGATGTGGCTTACTATTCTTCTTTGCACTACTTTTTCCAGTATTTTATTTAAGGATGACAGTAGTGCTATGGGTCGATAGCTTTCTGTTTTGCGTTTATTTCCATCTTATTAGATTGGTTTTATCAGTGTGGTTTTCAGGTAATCAGGGTAGTGTCCGGTTTCTAGAACATCGTTTGTTATATTTGTGATTATTGGCACCAAAGTGGATTTATTGTTCTTTATTATTTCTGTTGTAATTTTGTCAAAACCCGGAGCCGTGTTGTTTTTTAGTGTGCTCATAATCTCGCTTATCTCGGCTTCCATTGTTTTCATAAATATTGCTGGTTTCTTTTTTGGGAATGGTTGCCTTTGGCTTTGGTCTTGATGTTTTTATTTGTTCTTCTGCTAAACACTTACCAATGGTGATGAAGTAGTTGTTAATTTCGTTCGCTATCATATCGTAATTCAGACCGCATAATTGTTGAGTTCTGATCTTCATACATATGCTTATTTTGAACTACATCTACATCCCTGAATTTGTAATTATCCACAAATACTGAAATATTTCGCTAGGATAAAAGTTGAAACCGTAAATTACATTTGTATGGAATTTGTCACTCGAATTCAAGTACGTAGTTGGGAATAACGATTTATTATCAACTCTAATTAGCATTATACATCGTTATCATTATTCTCAAGCATCTTCTGTAACCATATATGACCCAATTATGACTCGTCATAAAACATATATTTCATACTTCATCGAATAGATAACATTTTATTCAAAAACATCGGAAAAAACAACATGGTTTCATCTAAAATTGCAAACATCATTTGCAGAAAAAGTATATTTCCATTACTTCAACATGGTATAAAATGGCATTTTAGTGTATTAAAGCTACTGCAAATTTTATTTTTTTACGTTCATAAATAAAACAATATACGCACGTACCTGTGTAAAGTGCTTTAAACAATGGACGAAGCAAACATTGTGGCTTATAATTTATTTATACATATATTTATGTTTGCTTAACAAATTGCATTTACTAAACTGTTTGGACAGATACATACTATTTACAGCAAAACAAATAAATTGTACGTTTATTACATTGCACATATCCAGAATTGTTAGTCTACTTTACAATATAATGCGATGTTAATAATTAATAACACATTTTAACAATTATACCAAAATTTGCAAATAATATAATTCACTACAAAAGAATGCTAATTTGGACTTCAGTGACTTTCGCCAGATCGTCGAAAATACTAAAGATCCAGCAACCAGTGAAACCGTCCACTCACCGCTGTTACCTCAACTAAAACGAGGTTTAAATGTAAAACCTCGAAATTAAATTTCAGACTACCTTCATAATTTTGTTGAGAATACTACAAAGCAACTAATATTCAATAATTAGAACCGATATCCATATGTTTGCATAACATTTCCCGTTATGATTTTGCAACCAAACTAGATTCCGCATACGGTTGCCCTGGTGCTTATACAAGCAGACTAACCCACATTTTTTTATGCGTATGAAAATGTTTCAGCTAACATACAGTGTGTACAGGACAGTCCGCACCATATGGGAATATCTTTTATTATCCATTTCACAGAAAATTTTATTCGTTATAAACGTTGGCGGTAGGTCTAAAATCAAGAATAACGTCTAAGATCTTAAAAATATCGCATCGTGTACCGGGTGTTTAAAAACATGAAACGTGCATGAGAGTAAAGTATCTGGAATATTAATATCATCGCAAATTTTATTTGGGAATGTTGCTTAGAATTAATAATTACACTCAGATTTGAACTCAGATTAGGTCGTTAGTGCATTCCGTGCTTATATCTTCAGCTTGCTCAGATATGCTATCTTTGGTGAGACTTTGGAGAGAATGGCGAAAAGCAAATATTGACAAACAAATAAAGATGGCAAATGTGCCAGTAGAACAATATTGGACAAGAGTTTATCAAGGGAGATTTAATCAAAAACTGACCTCAAGTATATTATTATTACCCATAGTGGTGCCTAGTGGTTTTTTTGGTTGGACAGTTCGTACAGAAGTTTGTTTTCTACAGTGTGTCCAGGAAAGTCCGCACCATATTGTAAACACTTTTATTATCCATTTCTCAGAAAATTTTATTCTTTATGAAAGTTGGCGGTAGGTCTAAAATCAATAATACCATCATAAGATCTTAAAAACATCGCACCTTGTACCGGGTGTTTAAAAAAAAGTGAAACGCACATAAGAGTAAAGTACCTTGAATATTAACATTATCGAAAAATGTTATTTGGGAATGTTGCTTAGAATTAATAATTACGCTCAGATTTGAAATCACAGCCACCTACGACAGAACAAATTTTTTTCGCTTCCTTTTTAAATTTCCACTATTTGAGAACAATTTTGTATCTGCTAGTGATTTGAAATGATTCTCCTTAAACAGTTTCTTAGATATTTGTTCAAATTTCCTATAATACTCGCTATTTTGATATCGTTTCAAGCGCATCTTTAAAATCATTGCAAAAATTACCTTTTCCTTGGTGCATTTCTGATTTTTCACCCAGTAAATATCAAAATGTCATGCAATACGCAACACAGGTAAGCAAAATAGCTTCCTTTGACTTATAATTGGTGATTGGGTGTGTGCTGATAACACAAATTTACCAGCTGTTCACGTATTTGTATGGTATACACCTCAAAAAAATGACGAATCCGAACGGAAAGCATAGCAGCGTCATGAAATTGTTTTATGAGTGTGTATACTCCATGCGTTTCCACAATGACTACTAATTTTTATGGTTTACCTGTGTGTCACATGATATTTTGATATTTACTGGGTGAAAAATCATAAATGCACCAAGCAAAAGATAACTTTTGTAATGATTTTAAAGAAGCGCTGGAAACGCTATCGAAATGGCGAGTATTATAAGAAATTTGAACAAATATCTTAAAACCCATTTAAGGGGAATCATTTCGAATCACTAGCCGCTACAAAACTGTTCAAATAGTAAAACTCAAATAGTAAAAATTTTGTCACAGGAAGAGTAGTTTTAAACTAAGAAGATCACCGTGACATATGCAACCAATTATACCCAGTGTATGGTTCATAAATTGACCCGCGTATATTTGGTTGCATTACAACTGTGATCTTCTTAGGTTTAAACATCTATAGCTGTGATTTCAAATCTGAAAGTAATTATTAATTCTAAGCAACATTCCCAAGTAAAATTTTTCGATAATATTAATATTCCAGATACTTTACCCTTATGCGCGTTTCACATTTTTTAAACACCCAGTATGTATGTAATAGTTGGGTGCGGTTTATTCCGCTGCACCTAGGCCAGTCTTGGCCCTTTGCGCTTACCCATTTCATACTGTTTGATAACGACAACCAGAGGTGTTCAACTGGTTGCCGGCACCCACGGTTTAACGCCTCTTGCGAAAGGCGATGGGACGAGGATATTCGGCTGATGCCTGGATTTGAACCCAAGACTTCCTAGCAGGAGAGCACCGCTCTACCGCTAGAGCCACTCGCCCTACAAACACCCAGTATATGGTGCAATATCTTTAAGATCTTATGATCGTCTTCTTGACTTCAGACCTACCGCCAACTTTCATAAAGAATAAAATTTTCTGAGAAGTGGATAATAAAAGATTTTCCCATATGATGCTGACATTTCTGGACACACTGTATATGTTAATATTTAGAATATTTCATATATACACATCTACATTACATTTATACTATTATATAAAGACAAATATTCAAAGGTCTATGATTCACATAGGGACAAGGAGTAACCAATAGCAGCAACAACAAACTGTAGTATAGTTAACTCCTCCACAGTTGTCTGTATTTGTCTGGTATGTGTGGTGGTGTTGTCTGGTATCTGTGCTTTATTTATATTGCAATATGTAAAAGTTCTTTTATTTACAGGGGAAAGTATTTTGGTCCGCCAAATCAGGTATGCGTCTATACATTCTGTCCTGTAACCTGCGAACATACATTCTGGTGTGTGTGGGCATAAATTCTTGGAAACACGTTTTTCGAACAATAATTACATTTCAATAAGCATATTAATTCGTAATTATAGTAATATTGACTTCTTTTCGTGTACATTATTATTATCAACTACGCCTGTGGAACGTCTTATGATGTATGGCTTTCAGCATTTGCCAAAAAGTGAGGAAAAGCACCTAACAACCACATACAATAACACAGTAACAGTAATAATAATGACACGATGACCAATGCATATGGAATATTATTTATATGCCAATGGTTTTATGATTATGATTATGCGCGAGTATGATATTGGTAATTAATTATTGTTTGCAAAATATTCGCTTCACGTCTACTTGCACAAAAGTTATACTAAGTCAATTCATTAGTTATGTAACAATTCAACAGCTATCTTGAAAAAAAAGGCGACGGGAAAAAGTCGTATTAAACGCATAACCCCAAATATTAAAATCATACTTGGTGCTTATGTATATGCTGTTAGTTATCTTGCAAAAGTAAATTTTTATTATGTCAATAGAAAAAATGAACGGGCCAGGAAGGAGACATAAAGTGCCAATCGAACAGAAAATAAATCTTTTCAAAGAATATGTAATGCAAGCTGGACACTGCCTCTAAGCTTTCCCGTATACCAAGAGTTGCCTCAACTCAAAGCAACTGCGACTGGAACCCGACTTCAACGCAACCCCTCTCACCTATTTGCATACAACTAGAAAACTACTCGGTGCCGGTGGGTACGACGTCGGCTTCTAGTCGGAACCGGTTTAGGCTTTTCAAACCTGTAGTGCAATACTGAAACGTTAATTCTAGTAATTTTGCACACTTTTCAATAAATTATTGATTCGAATCAGTTCGGTGGTGTGTGAAAAAGGCGATTTCCAGTGCTGTCATTAGGAATTTGTTTGGATGTGCAAAAAGCAGAAGGGATTGTGGTTACTGCAGCCATTTTACACATTATTGCATGCATGCGGGACAAACTGCCACAGGTGGATGTGGATGTGAAGAACGCAATTGCGCTTGCCAATGTCGATATGGACAGTGACAACCATAATGAAGATGGTGTTAGAAATACATTACTGCAACAGTATTTCCAAGCTTGTTGATAATTAATTTAGTAATTAATATTTTCTCCTGTTGTTATTGTTTATGTATAATAAATATATTGTTGTTAACAGGACACATAACTCTTTTTATACATTTTTATTATTTAATCAATTCTCTTCAATTACTTCCAGTGGTGACGGTGCACAGAATACGAATAAAAATGGACGTGCAATGGGAACGGCAATACCTATGCATCCTTAAAAGTCCTTTGTCCTTATTAATTTACGGCGGGCGCGGGCGGTGTAAAAAGACTCCCACTAAATAGAAATAAGATTATAATTGAGAAGTTAACAATGAACTTCTTTTTAATTTTACTTTAATAAACGATAATAATTCTTTTCGATTTTTAATTTACTGGCATTATTTAAAGGCATGGACAATTTGTAGCAATTTAGGTTAGAGCATTATTTTTGATTTTGTTGTTTTAAGATTTTATATTAGTTTTTGAATAAATTATTTTTTTATATATGTTCGTTTCCTTTTATAAATACAATTTTAAAACAAAGGCTGAACATTTTCTGGAGCAGCACCCCCATTAATTTTAGCTACGAGCCGCCACTGGGACGAATTTACCAAAGAAATGTCACCACATGCTATGGCAAAAACAAAACTGGACATAATAGGGATGAAGAGAAGTTCATGGTGTCAAAAATTGTGAATGATCAACAGATACTAAATAATGCACTCTATTACTGTACAACTAAACGTTGTAAAGTAATTAAGATTACAACGCGTTTTGCTAACCACACAACCGTTGAATTCGATTAACGCGCCCAATGAAACATGGCCTGTATGTAGCGAACTTATAAAAATTACTGCAAGTAAGTTTCTGAGTAATCCGTGCATAGTGAATGTAGGAGTTAATTAATCAGTACAATCATAAATCGGGTATCAATTGCCGTCATTCTGTTTCCTGTATAAAATAAGTATATATTTTAACTATATTATTGCACAGGTGTTTCATTAAATGAAATTCTCCAGTTTTGTGAGTCGTTTATTTTGTAATCTGGCCAAATAAAAAAGTTGGATAAAAGAGAAGCGTGCAGTATGACAAAAAAGCGGACAAAACTTTTCCATCGTGGCGAGTTGTAAGTAGGCTTTGACTGTAGTTACCAACAATAAACACCTTTTCCATGTTTCATTCTGTTCCTCCCTTATTGACACTGTTTCTAACTTTTACAAGGCGTCTGGTGTGTTTTACGTAGCATTAATACCCGCTCGGGAAAACTTTTTCCCATTCCAATTTATTCGCCGTTGAAAACAAAACACATTACGCCCGAAGCAAAGTGAAGATGGTAATATGGTCTCGAATGAAAATGGAAAATAATATAATAAAATCTCCTGAAATATGCATGTAATATGCATGTAGGGTGTTGAAACACTTTTGTTGTGAATAAAATTATATAGAAATAGTAAGTTTAGAGATATATTTCCTGATCACCGGCGGTTTTTATCACTGTCCAAAAGATTGACTTGTTGACTAGTGTTGCAGCAACTCAACCGCTGAGGAGTTGGACTCTGGAAGTGACAGAGCCATATGTCTGCCTGTCAGTGACATTGACAGGCATATAGTGTCATCCTGTCAGTATCCCGCTCTCGGAATTCGGTTCCAACGTTTTCGCATATAACAATGGCAAGCGCCATTTACATCAGAATGAGCACAATGGCCACAAAGCGTGCTGCACTTTAGCATTCCATATTTTACCAGAATTAAATCAGCAATTAACTGCAAATCGTATTTCAACAGTTGTTACTTTTATCACAACAATGGATAATAATTGGTCTTTGGTTGATTATGAAGCCAGTGTTTACCGCACTCTGCTATCATTCCTCGGCAAGTGTGCCAGGAGATAAGAATAAGAAAACACAGTTTTATTTCCGCGATACCAAGTGTACAGAAAGTCAAGTACAAAATATTCATAGATTTACTAACAAAAAAACCCAAAAGCAAAACTCAGTAACAATAAAAAATATCTGGGGTGGCCCCCACCCAACTTTCCGACGACATTATTGGTACAATACAGTGTCTGAGCACTTTGCAATTATTCTATTTTGTGTCAGAGCCACTCTGGACCCTGCCTAAGGTCAGTTTCTATGACATTGTATTTAATAGCAATTAAATTGGTGCCCCGACAAGAGAATAACAATTCAAAAATTGCTACTGAACATTTCAGTGATGTAGTTGCAAGAATTGCCTTTAAATTGCCACAATTTTGGCGCGAGGATGTGCAAACTTGGTTCACACAGTGCGAATCACCGTTTTTCTTGGCAAACATCACCACAGAAATAACTAAATTTCACCACGTTTTCAGCGTGTTAGAAACCGCAACTGCAACGACTATTTCCTATATGTTAAGGAAGCCTTTATCAGAGGCTCCGTATGCAGACTTAAAAGGACGGCTGATAAAAGAATTTGAGGAAAGCGGTGCAAAGAAAATAAGTAGACTGTTAAATGAGGTGACTTTGGGCGACCGAAGACAGTCAGCCCTTTTAAAACAAATGAGGGATTTTGCTGGCTCACAGTTGAGATTTTCTTAGAACATTATTCTTGCAACGTTTGCCAGAAAATATAACTACTATTCTAGCTGCAGAGGACAATATTGTTACATTAGACAAGTTAGCTGCCAAGGCTGATCGCATATTAGATTATTCCGCAACTCATCTAAACACGGTCAGCTCAACATCATCTTTGGAACATCTAACCGAGAAGGTTAAATTTTTGATATGACATGGAGGGGCTCTAGAAAAGCTTAACTTCAAATTGTCGACCAAGATTTCCTATGTGCATTTGCCGCCATCTTGAAAAAAGGGTTAAATTCAGCTTTTTACAATAACGCGGTTCTCCGTTGACATACGATAATTTTAAATAAATAATTTTTTGTTGCTTTTTTACGCTCTACAATTTAGTTGCTCTACATTTTTTACCTATCGTTCATCCTTATTGAGATTTGTGTTTTGCTATTTTCTCTTAGATATCGAAAAAATGTCTATTATGAAACTTTTAGAGCATGTTCAGACCTACTACTTCGCTTTTTTATTTTTTCCCATCGACCAACATTACGATCAGGGATGGTCGAAACATCATCATCATCGTCGTCGTCGTCGTCGTTGAATAGAATGTCGACTCTGTGTTTGTCCACTACAATGCAGGCAAATAACGGAGCAACTAATTCCTGCTTTTCTGCACCCACAAGCAGCCTCACACTTTCCCTTACGTTTGCACGAAAGGAGTTTTAAAAGTTCAGGTGTGTTGTGGTGCAAATTGGTTCCAGCCCGTAGTTAGTCTGTCGCCAACCCCATTCCTGAGGATCTTTGAAAAATCCGACCCACGTTTGTACTTGTAGATATATCCGGAAAAGTGTTGGCGGACTGCGCTTTTTATTGGTGGTAGTAGTGAGAGGTGATGCAACTCAGTTGTTGACTGACTTTGCAAAGCGGTGGGATCGGTAAAAAATGTATAGGACCTAAATTACAGAGCGCGAAAAAAGCAACAAAAAAGTATTCATTCACAATTATCGAATCTTAACTGGAAAATAGCATAAAACAAAATTTAACAACCTTAAATTTTGATTTTTTTGATCGATATCTCAATAACGATGAGCGATAGGTAAAAAATGTATAGAACCTAAATTGTAGAGCGTAAAAAAGCAACAAAAAAGTATTCTTTCAAAATTATCGTATCTCAACGGCAAACCGAGTTATTGTAAAAAACTGAGTTTAACCCTTTTTTCAAGATGGCGGAAAATGCACATAGGAAATCTTTGTCGACAATTTGAAGTTAAGCTTTTGTAGGCACCCCCAAGGTCATATCAAAAATTTAGCCTTCTCGGTTCATTTGCATTTCTAACCCGCTTTTTCCGACGTAATGACTGGACTATACGGGAATTGGAGGAAAGGATTGCTACTCTGACGTCTAGCACAATTGGAGAACAACAATCAAGATCTAGAAGACAAAACCAACGATACTTGGAATATGCCACCTGATGGTACCATTACAAATTTGGGAAACGAGCCAGAAAGTGTATTCAACCCTGCAAATTTCGCATTCAGGAAAACTCCAAGGCCAAGCACTGAAGACGGCCAGTGCAGTAGACCAATTTGGCAGCCGTCGACTTGTCATACAAGACAAGATAAGCCCTCTACGTTTTTTTATCGATACTGGCGATGATGTCTCTGTTATACCCGCAAGACCTCAAGACAGAAAAATAAAATCATCGAGAACGCTTTGCGTTGCCAATGGATCGTCGATTCCTACATTTGGTGAACGACTAAATATTGGTTTGCGTCGAGAAATTGTTTGGCCGTTTGTAATTGCAGATGTTCGAACACAAATTATTGGGGCTGACCTCCTGAGTAACCATGGGCTCCTAATAGACATGAAACGAAAATATCTAATGGATGACAAAACACATTCAAGGGCACATGGTTTTCACAAGATTGTCAAAAAGCATTAGTCACTTTATCTTATGCAACCAAATGAGAAATACCAGAAACTCCTCAATAAATATAAAAATGTATTTTTAAAACAATGTGTCAGCAAGACGTTTGTCGGCCATCAAATAGTGCTTGGGCATCTCCACTACACATGGTGAAAAAGTCGGACGGAACTTGGAAACCCTATGGTGACTGCAGGTCGTTAAATGCGATAACCGTCCCAGACAGATACCCGGTATCTAATATATCCGACTTCAACAACGAATTGGCAAAAAAGTCAATTTTCTCAAAACTGGATCTGGTTAAGGCCTATTATAATATACTTATGGCACCTGATGACATCAAAAAAATAGCCATTATTACACCTTTTGGACTGTACGAATTCTTGAAGATACCATTTGGTCTTCGAAACGCGACACAAATCTTTCAACGTTTTATGCAACTCAATTTTTCGAGATCTTCCATTTGCAATTCACATAATTGGATAATGTATTGATCGCGTCAACAAACATCAAAAGCATCTGGAGGCAATATTTGAAATATTAGATAAATATGGTTTGACCGTAAACTCTTCAAAATCTCAATTTGTACTTACCGAGATCCAATTTCTGCGATTTGTAGTAAATAAGGAAGGAGTACGTCCAACAAAGGAAAAAGTTCTGGCTATTAAAAGTTTTTCACAACCAAAAGAAGTACATGAACTCAGACGATTTCTGGGACTTGTAAACTTTTATCGCAGATGTATGCCAAACGCCGCAATACACCAGGAAGTGTTATTTAAATTAATTCCTGACAACAACAAGAAAGATAGACGTCTGGTCAACTGCTCTGATAAAGCCTTCCGCGCCTTCAATGAGGTAAAAAAGAGTATGAGCAAAGCTACTCTGCTCGCACACTCAGATCCTAAGAAGCCGATGTTTTTAACCGTAGACGCATCGCAATCGGCTATTGGAGCAGCCTTGCAGCAACCACAAAACGGGAAAATGGTACCTCTTGCATTTTTTTCAAGAGCACTAACACCAGCATAAACCAAGTACTCAACCTACGATAGAGAACTCCTGGCGGCTTATTCTGCTGTTAAATATTTCAGACCACGTGGAGGGTTAAGACTTTATAATTTACACCGATCAGCAACCATTAACAACTGCTTTCAACCAGCAACCTGATAGAGCAAGTCCACATCAACAACGCCACCTAGATTATATTGGACAATTCACCACCGATATTCGCTATCTACCAGGAGAGCAAAACACAGTAGCGGATACATTATCCAGAATTGCTGAATTGATAATATCATTAAACGATACTGAACGTTTTAAAGATCTGGCTTCAGCGCAGAAAATTGACATGGAGCTGAAACAGTTTAGAAAGTCTCAAACGTCGCTACAACTACAAGACATTCCTCTCTTTGGATCCGACTGTGTGATTTGTCCAACGGTATCGGAGGAATCCGATTAACACAAGTACCGAGGGGAAGGAGGAGGGCCCCCATGGCTTGCCATGGCCTCTTTCATCTGGTGTAGGACTCTCGGGGGCAGCTACGTTTCATGGATGGGGGGTCCGGTGGAAGCTGAATGCCGAAAGGCGGGCCAGCGCGGCGACCCCTATGGGGCGTCAACCCACATTCTAATGTGTGATTAATTGCGATACTTCTACAGGGAAGACCTTTTGTGTCTAAAGAGTTCGGAAAAGGATTTTTGACAAGATACACAGCACCGCACATCCAGATACAAGAGCCTCTGCAAAACTGGTCACAAAATATTATGTATGGACATACGTTAAAAAAGACTGTGTTGAATGGGCTAGGTCAACTGTCAAAAATAATACGACACGTAAAAGCTCCGCTGGAAAAAGTTGCTAATTGTTGTTAATTCACATAGACATAGTGGGACCATTGGAAATGACACAAGGCTACCGTTACCTTTTAACGATGATTGACCGTTTCACTAGATGGGCAGAAGCAACACCACTTCAGGACATCCACGACATCAGCGATTATCACGGATTGTCTAAATTTTACGGTTTTACGAGAAACCGCACTACTGCCTATCACCCGCAAAGCAACAGCATGGTGGAAAGGTTTCATCGAACTTTGAAAGCATCACTTATGTCAGCTTTTCAAACGCAAAAACAATCATGGGTATCGGCATTGCCAACGGTTCGTTTGGGTCTCCGAACCGCAGTTAAAGAAGACATTGCAGCAGCTCCATGCGAAATGATTTATGAGCAACAGCTGATGGTTCCTGGAGAATTTTTAACCCCATCCAAATGCAGCGAGAGCCGATATGAATTTCTGCAAACCCGCAAAAAAGCATGAATGAAATTCGACCTTCGCAACCACGCAATAAAAGCTATAATGCCGATTGTTGGCAAAAGGCTAAAGGACGCAACACGTATTCTTGCGAGTCGACGCAGTCAAACCACCCTTGACTCCACCATATTATGGCCCATATCTAGTTTTGAAGCGTAATGATAAATTCTTTAAAATTATGGTCAAAGGCAAGGAAATCAATGCTTCTGTAGATCGCTTGAAAGCCTGCCATTTGCTACGCGAAATGGATGAACAACCACACCAAAAATTGTACATCGAACATGTGCACAAGAACGACCAATGTACGACTGAGCAACAAACTACAAAACCCAAGACAACACGTTATGGAAGAACCTTGTGATTTCCAGCACTCTTTTAAAAGTTGGGGGAGGTGACTGTAGCGGGTTGTTGGTGATGCGGATTTTTAAAAGTACGTCGCTATGGAAATATATAGATTCTCTCTCATGAATTAATGTCATCCGATTCAACGTCATTCTTTGTCAAAAATATATAAGCACTTTTTCCCTTGTTAATAGTTGTTATAAATAAAGTATTTAATAGCAACTAAAACATAATGTCATTTGGCACACTAACATTTAATGTCATTTAATGCCACAGAAATATTTTAAGATCACAGGTCACTAATGTTATAACTAATTATTATAGACTCAAACGTGATCAATTCACCGAAAAAAAACGAGAAAATTTCGTCAACTAAATCCTGATGTGTTGGTTAACGTGTTGATAAGGCTGATAAGGGAACAGAGATGAATATCTACAAACAGCTACTGTATTGCTTAACGCGGCCAATACTTCAATCAACCCCACTTCATCATCTCAAAATAAACTCAATAAACAATTAAAGCAATTTAACATTGGCAAGCATATTAGTGCCAAGGAATGTATGAGACTCACAACTAAAAATTATAATGCCTTCAGCAGGGCATATTTCCTTCCCAAAATACATAAGGATGGAACTCCTTTAAGACCCATTCCAGCATGTCAACTAATTATGAACTCTCAAAATTGTTGGCTAATATTTTATCACAATCATTTCTAAATAGTTCAAATGATAATTTCACGGATTTCTTTGATTTTGTAGAAAAAAATTTATGACATTACTATACTCCTGGTTTTGCTTTGGTATCTTTTGATATTATAAATCTCTTTACTAATATACCTCTGGATATGATCATTCATATTGTGAGAGAACAATAGGACAAATTAAAGAAAATTTGGGATTTCACTTTGGATGCCTTCATTGATACATTAACATATTTATTCACTAATGTTTACTTTACTTTCAACAATCAAAGTCTCAGCAATCTCCAGCTGTTTGGTAACCCGATGCGTTCCCTATTCCCCATTGGGCCATTAGCACTTATGACAATTGATTTTGTCCTCGATAACATAATTTTACAGTTAAACTTTACTGTCCCGTTTTTATATAAATTCGTGGACGATATCATTACGTGTATCCATGTAGACATGGTGAACGATAACTTCTCAATCTTTAATGGATACTCATATACTCATATACTCATATACTCATATACTCATATACTCATATACTCATATACTCATATACTCATATACTCATATACTCATATACTCATATACTCATATACTCATATACTCATATACTCATATACTCAAATACTCAAATACTCATATCCTCATATCCTCATATCCTCATATACTCATATCCTCATATACTCATATACTCATATACTCATATACTCATATACTCATATACTCATATACTCATATACTCATATACTCATATACTCATATACTCATATACTCATATACTCATATACTCATATACTCATATACTCATATACTCATATACTCATATACTCATATACTCATATACTCATATACCCATATACCCATATACCCATATACCCATATACCCATATACCCATATACCCATATACCCATATACCCATATACCCATATACCCATATACCCATATACTCATATACTCATATACTCATATACTCATATACTCATATACTCATATACTCATATACTCATATACTCATATACTCATATACTCATATACTCATATACTCATATACTCATATACTCATATACTCATATACTCATATACTCATATACTCATATACTCATATACTCATATACTCATATACTCATATACTCATATACTCATATACTCATATACTCATATACTCATATACTCATATACTCATATACTCATATACTCATATACTCATATACTCATATACTCATATACTCATATACTCATATACTCATATACTCATATACTCATATACTCATATACTCATATACTCATATACTCATATACTCATATACTCATATACTCATATACTCATATACTCATATACTCATATACTCATATACTCATATACTCATATACTCATATACTCATATACTCATATACTCATATACTCATATACTCATATACTCATATACTCATATACTCATATACTCATATACTCATATACTCATATACTCATATACTCATATACTCATATACTCATATACTCATATACTCATATACTCATATACTCATATACTCATATACTCATATACTCATATACTCATATACTCATATACTCATATACTCATATACTCATATACTCATATACTCATATACTCATATACTCATATACTCATATACTCATATACTCATATACTCATATACTCATATACTCATATACTCATATACTCATATACTCATATACTCATATACTCATATACTCATATACTCATATACTCATATACTCATATACTCATATACTCATATACTCATATACTCATATACTCATATACTCATATACTCATATACTCATATACTCATATACTCATATACTCATATACTCATATACTCATATACTCATATACTCATATACTCATATACTCATATACTCATATACTCATATACTCATATACTCATATACTCATATACTCATATACTCATATACTCATATACTAACAAAATTGGTTAATATAATTTCTCTACTCCAAGATTACCAAACTTCGGTTGTAAGTTCATAAAAACAACCCAGTTCGTCCCCTGGCAATAAATAAGTATACTAAATTGCAGCTCGATCACTTGTATCGTTTCGCCACTATCATGTTCACAGACATACACACTATTACACACATACATACAGACAGACATACACACATGCTCACAGACATTTTTCAGAAATGTTTGTAATGGATTCTTTCTTGGGTACTGGTCGGATATTAGAAAGTTGAATTCTGAAAAAAAGTCAAATAAAAATGACTTATTTCTAAGCGTCAATAGTCTAAGCATAAATAACGACTTAGGTTTTACACCATAACTATTAAAGAAGATTCTTGACATATTTTTACTCGTTATTCATCCGATGGCTGATTTCAGTAAAAAGTTAATCAGTTCATGCAAAATACGTTAAAAACAAGTGAATAGAAAATTTTCATATCATTAGGTGCAACATTTGTGGAAATTTGCGACCAGACGCACACATGCACAGACATCACAGAATTTCTAGTAGTTTTAGATTCATGGGATCCAAAAAGTGTATTTCTGTTGAAAAAATGGGTCAAATATGTTGTAATGTTTACATCGTTATAAACTCATCTTTTGCGTTGATGAAAAAGTAATGAAAATTTGCTGATATTTATTGAATAATGTCTAAAAGTTGACTCTATATTTTTATATTTTAACGGAGGCGCCTCGGAGATATTCTTTTTCTGACGATATCCAAATATTAATAATACTTTTCAAAATTTTGGCAATACAAACCTGTTTATATTTTCAAAAGTAAGGAATCATCGTTCAGGAAATAAGTAAGCAATAAAGATCTTGTTAAACTTTAAGTAATTTGAAAAGTCTCACTGAAGTGTGAACATCTTTTCTCCCTCGCAGCGGCGCTTGCCTCGTTCTGGCGGACAGGGAAACACATTAATACTGCCTTAACGATTCCACCGGGTAAGCTTACGTCAATTTGTTATGTAAATTGAGGAAAGTTAATTCCATCGACGCTTTAATTTTTAATGAAGAAGGTCGGGCGACACTTTAATAAGCAGCAGCGAAGTTAAAATCATAAAAATCTGAGACAAGGTAGGCTTGACGTATAAATTTCAAAATATAATGTTCTACTGGCAATGATATTTGCTGCAAATTTGACATCTTAAAAATATTCATACGACATCTTTTGCAATTATAGAGGAGTCAATAACCTGTAGTTTTGTAGTACTTTGCCGCACTGTGCGGCAAAGTACAGAATACGAATCTAAAATAAACTAAGATAATCAATTCAATTGCTTGTTGATCATTAACACATTCTCCACTAATACACACTATACCACTTTCACTGAAACAATTGTCATACATATCGTTCAGCTGGCGCAGAGCGGTGCAGTCAGTTGTTCATTAAAATGCAGCATAATTTAGGTTGCATTTTTCAGAGTGCCCTATTAATGACTTGGCCCATAACGGACATATCTAAAAGATATGTTACTGAGGAAGGGTTAAGACAATGTTAGGGATTTTCTGCTAACTGACAAGGAGTATTGCACGCAAATTTTCATAGTGTAATAAATTATATCGTAATGTTTAAATCACGCACAGAGGGCGTTTTTATTACAGTTTAACTTACAGTACAACTGTTTCGATCACAAACCAGCAATACTCTGCCATTTAACAGGGGATAAGGTTTTGTAATTTGCTGAATGAAAGTGTCAAACGATTGCCGTTATGTAAGTCAGAGTGTGCATGGAAAGAAAGTTAATGGAAGGTGCGTTTAATACTGTCGCGTCGATGAAATTGTAAACTCTTAAAATTAGATTGTAATGTATTTTGTTACATGAGGCTTAATATTTCATCGCACAAGGTTATCCACATCAGTTATGATTGGAACACAAAACTACGTATGGATCTGGTAAAACACTTAACTGAGACTGAAAACGGCGATTCCAGGTTGAAATAGGACAAAGTTCTGTTCGCCACTAATTTCTATTACTCGATGTTAATATTGATTTCTCAACAAAATTCCCCAACTAGCTTTGTATGATGTAGTATTTAAGGAACGTAAGGCTGTTATGGCTGCCACAAATTGAATTTGAATACCCGTCCGTCGGATACGTGTCCAAGAGTGTTGCAAACCCGTAGAATGTTCGCGGTAACTCAATCCTGAAATGCTGCTGTACATTGGCGATGCGATATGCCTCGGTAGACTGGGAGAAAGCTGTGTAGCACTCCGGCGCTCGACTTTCGGCCCAACTGAAGCTACTTCATGTGGAAACTATATCGGCCTCCGGCGATTGCCTTTATTTACTCTCCTAAAATTAAATTTCTCTGTGACGCATCAGCAACTATATCGACTTGAGTCTATGAAGAAGAGAAGAAAAAGAGAGCGGACACGGATAATTTTACGTAATATTTTTCCGTTATATTGACGATGAGTCATTGGATAAAGCGTGCACAATATACTCTCCTTCTACTTCTACTTATAGTTCTCTCATAAGAAAAAAAAAATCAATGAAATAATAATTTTTGGAGTGTCCAACAATTTATATACTTATGCCCGTTTGCACCGTAATTATCGAGAATGACTTAAATTTAAGAACAGCTTATCTTTATGCCTAACTTAAGTCAGGCATTATTTGCACCGGTTGCATGTCAGCCTGTCCTAACTTAAGTATTACTTAAGGGTTTCTGACGTTTGCAACACTGTAAAGTTCTAGTTATATTTGGAAATACTTGGTTCTAAAATCAACAGTATTGCGTCTCTTGTCAAAACTTTCAGTAGGATAATGTGGTGGCCAATTTGAATTACTTTCATAACTACAAAAATTGCGGCACAAAAAAGAATTTATGATCAAAATGAAACCATTATTTCTAATACACAACAAAACTGTAAATTTACATTACAAACTCCTAAAATCGCTTGTAAGCATGATAAATTGACACATACAAGTACTATCTTGACACTTCTTAAAACGACGTTTCATGTGCACTGTATGTCTATATCACAATCAACCAATCACAGCTAAGCTTATGTTTACGCCGGTTTTAAGCCGTCGATTTTCTAGGCTTAAGATATGCGACGGTGCAAACAAAGTCGATGACATAAGTACGATCTCATACTTAAGCCTTTCTTAACACAAACGGTGCAAACGGGCATTAGAGGGTTACAGACAGAACATATTTTTGTGAGAATTAGCATTTTAACATTTATACTGAAATATCCATGTTTCATGCGTGGTGCTTTAACCAATTAAGCTAACGTATAGGATCATTATACATTTTCTGATAGATTTCAACTTGGTAAAAGCGTAAAAAATACAAAACAGTCTAGATAGATAGATAGATAGATAGATAGATAGATAGATAGATAGATAGATAGATAGCCATTTATTGTTACCAAACATTCACAAATTAATACAATATATCATCAAGTATCTCAATATGTATTTCTATTCAAAAATTAACGAAATAAAGCAAATTAAAGTGTGATTCTAATGTATGATTGGAGACAATTTCGGGGTTAGCCGTGGCATTCCCATTATGGAATTTGGTTCGTATGCTCATGTGTGTCTAATCCGGGTATAGCCATACATCTTTGTATATGTCTCTCATTCTATTCCATTCCTGTCGGTCCCAAGCTACTCTGTGCCAGGTTACTCCTCCACAGCTTCTTTTGAATTCGTCCTCCCAGCTGGCAGTTGGTCTCCCTTTTCTTCTCTTCTTATCCCTCGGGTACCATTCTATTATTTTTCATCTCTTATCCTTCACTCTTATAATATGTCCAGTCCAGTTCCATTTTCTTTCTAGTATTATTTTTCCTATATCTTCTATCTTTATTTGCTCTCTAATCCATTTTTTCGTTTTCTTGTCTTTTCTTTTAATTCCAATCATTTCTCTATGCATTGCCCTAGCTGTCACTCTGACTTTTTTAATTATTTTGCTCGTTAGCGTCCATGTCTCACATCCGTACAGCATGACAGGGAGGACACACATTACCCACAGTTTTTTCTTTTTTTCCATTTCTATATTTGATTTCCATATATTCTTGTATTTGTTGTACGTTTGCCACTCCATTGCTATTCTTCTTGCTATTTCTTCTCCTTTGTTGCTGGTGGTAATTTTTTGTCCGAGGTATATGAAATGATCAACTTTTTCAATTTCATTTCCTTGTATGCTTATTTTTTCTTGTTGGTCACAGTTTATGTACATTGCTTTTGTCTTTCGTGTGTTGATTCGTAGTCCAACTTCCTTTCCCCTTCGCAAAATTATTTCCATCATTTCTCTTATTTCTGCTTCATTCTTCCCGATTAGTACTATGTCGTCGACAAACTTCAGTCTATTCAGCCATTGCCCATTTACTCTTATCCCCTTGTTTTCCCATTCCTCTTCGACAAATATTTTCTCAAGTACAGCATTGAATAATTTTGCTGATACCGTATCGCCTTGCTATAGCCCGTTTTCTAGTCTTATAGTTCTTATAATGTTGTTCAGCTCGATAATTAGCGTTGAGTTCTTATATATATATATATATATATATATATATATATATATATATATATATATATATATATATATATATATATATATATATATATATATATATATATATATATATATTTTAATATGTGAATATATTGTTCATCCATACCAGAATTTTGTATGATACACATAGAGTATATACACATAGAGTTTCTAAGAATTCTATGCCTTAGAGATAAACAAAAATACGGGAGAATTCAAATCATACAAGTATATGCACCAACATCAACCGCCAATGAGGAAGAGAGAGATGAATTTTATGAAAATGTCCAGACAGCAATCGATGACGACAAATGTAAATACACTATTGTAATGGGCGCTTTTAATGCTAAAGTAGGAAAAAATAAGGGCGAGTCTTGTATGGGACATTTTGGAACTGGTACAAGAAACCAAAGTGGAGAAAAGCTGGTGGAGTTTGCTGAGGGTAATAATTTCTACATTATGAACACTTTTTACAACAAATCAAAGCATAAGAAATGGACATGGATTAGCCCCGATGGAAAAACGATGAACGAAATCGACTACTTCATGGCAAACAAAAAAGAAATTATCCGAAATGTAGATGTTGACCAAAAAATAGACGTAGGCAGCGACCACAGAGCATTAAAGATGTTACTACAGATAAAAATGAAAAAGGTGTGGTACAAACAAAATACCAAAGGTTACAAAAATACAGATGAATTAAAATCTGAAAACTTTGAAGAACGAATAAAGCACAAAGTAAGATTTGAAGAAATACAAACTAGCACAGACATAGAAAACCAAACACTTATAGTAAACAAAGCTGTGACAGCAGTTCTAAGAGATATTGAAAAAGTCACACAAAACGAAGTGAAAAATGCACGAATACCCCGCGATATCCATCGACTATTAAATAAAAGAAGAACATTGAAGAAATCAGGAAGGGAAAAGATCGAGTACACAGAAATATCCAAACTAATAAGGAAAAAATGGAAAGAGTGGTCATATAGTAAAAAGATAAACGAATTGCAAGAAGCCCTTACTACGAACGGAAGTATAAAGAAAAGTATGAGAATGCAATCACTGGGATACAATAAAATAATTGCAATGAAAGACAAGAATGGGATGAGTAAGAAGGAAGAAGCAGAGATAATGGATATTATATGTGATTTTTATACAGAACTGTACAATAAGACAGACCAAGAAGAACACAGAGAAGCTACAGAGACAGATAATATAGAAACGCACACGGAAGAAAATAGACATATGAAATACGACATAATGACGGACGAGATAACTAACGTCATATCAAAACTGAAGGAAGGAAAAGCTGGGGGGATAGACGGAATAAGAAATGAGGAGATAAAAGCAGGAGGAAACTATATAGTAAAGATATTGAAGGAAATCTTTAACAGCTGTCTGAAACAAAAAAAAATACCCGATGATTGGCTGATAGCAAAACTCGCATTGATATATAAAAAGGGTGATAGAGAACAGATAAGTAATTACAGGCCAATAAGTCTGCTCCCAGTATTGTACAAGATATTTATGTCCATAATTACAAAGAGAGTAGAGCAATACTTAACTTCATCCGAAGATCAAACAGGCTTCAAGAAAAATTTTTCCACGCTGGATAACATTCTTGTGGTGCAGCAACTCATAAAAAAATCAAACGACTATGACTTCCCTATGATTATGGTATTTATTGACTTTGAAAAGGCCTTCGATAGTGTAAAGACAGAAACAATTTTACAAAACAGTCTATCACATTAATTTATTTTTATTTTTTGTTTGTATTTAGCCTAAAATTCCTAGTTAACTTAAAATTTAGTATTACCTTTTTATACTTAAATATCGTAGGCACAATGAAGTGTCTGAACACTTTTGCAATTATAGAATTTTCTGAAACGATAAAGAATATTATATATATATATATAGTATTGTAATCGACGGAAAAAAAATCGGGATTTCAGCGGAAATACGCGTTTTGGGGACCCCGATTGTATTGCGATAATTTCTGGAAAATGTATGTATGTGTCTGTGGGTATGTGTGTATGTCTGTGAACACGATTGTGTCTGACGGGATGAAGTGGATTGTTTTGCTGGCCATCGGAAGTGGCAAATGTTACATACGTCTTCTGAGGGATTTATCGAATTCAAATCAAATCCATACCAATCCTCCAGTGACTTTAAATATGTATACAAATCCACAGCCTTCGTCGCGGTGTTGCGAATTGTCAGATTTTGACAAACGTCATTGCCACTGACATGACATGACATGACATAAAATGTCAGTATGACAAATGTAATTATGCCATAGAAACTGACGTTATGTAGAGCTCATAGTGGCTCACAAAATTGAATAATTGCAAAAGTGGTCAGACGCTTCATTGTGCCAACGATGTAGTCGGAAAGCTGGGTGAGGGCCACCCCAGATATTTTGTTACGTTACTAGTTGTTCTGTCATTGTATACAGTTTGGGTACCAGTAAACGGCTTTGTTAAACTGCACATCAGTTGAGTGGGTATTGTTATATGAAACTTCTAGTTAAATTTGCTTTTACCGCTTCTAATTTCGGTAAGTTCATATGCCCTATCGGCATATTAAAATAAGAACGGCTTATGCTCATGTGGTTAGAGTACATCTTGTCATTCTCCGCCTGGGTTAATTAATAAATGGTTCTAATATACAAATGCAAGGAAACAGATTAAAAGAAAGTGGTAAAACAAGAAGAAATAAGTGATAAGCAAAGAAGGGAAGAGCGAAATATTTTGATAAAAAAAAAACACGAGACGGGAAAGTATGGAGTAGAAGGCTGTAGAAAATACTCAAGAAAAAGAACGTAAACGAAATAAACGTTTGTAATACAGAGAGTTAGAAAACGAATAAATAAAAATACGCGTACAGGAATGGCGGATGGATCATAAATACAGGGATCGAGAAAAAGAAAGTGCAGGCACAGGAAAGGAGGATGAATAATCAACTCAGGGAATCAGAAAACGGGAAAATGAAATTATGCGCACAGAAACGAAGGATAGATAGACGATGAATACAGGGAATCACAAAATGTAAAAATAAAATTACGCGCACAGGAATGGCGAATGGATGATGAATACAGGGAATCAGAAAAAGAGAAACAGAAATTACGCGCACAGAAACGGGAATTTAGAGAGATCATTAGAAAAAGAGGGAAATAACAAGTACATAAAAATGAAATTTTGGATCGTCAATAGTTAGAAAACGGAGGATTCTCTTTCAGAATGTTATAAACTCTGATAATATAGACCCACATCCTACGCCACTTGAAAGTAAATTTTTGCAACGCTGTCGGCTTGAAATTCTATTTTCCTTCACCATATTGAAAATATCTGGGGTGGCTCTCACCCAACTTTCCGACTACATCGTGATCACAATGAAATCTATATTTAATGGCATGTCATGTCAGTGGCACTGACGTTTGTCAAAATCTGACAATTCACAACACAACGATGAAGGCTGTGGATTCTGTCAACCCGCTTCTATAAATTCTTATAGCACCTAAACCGTTCATCTCACTGATCTGAAAATTTGTATACATGTTTAAAGTCACGGGAGGATGAGCAACCATCAAATTGGTCAAAATCGGATAAATCTCGAAGAATATGTATGTAACATGTGCCACTTCCGTTTGTCAGATTGTGGCTAAAAGCAATCCAGTTCGTCCCCTGGCAATTCTAAATAAGTATGCAAAATTTCAGCTCGATCCGTTGTACCGTTTGGACGCTATCGTGTTCACAGACATACATACATACACACACACATACATACATACATACATTTTCCAGAAACCATTGCAATCGATTCAGGGGACCCCAAAACGCGTATTTCCACTGAAATCCCGAAATTTTTTTTTCCGTCGATTACAATACTTTCCTTCTAGGGACTAGTCGGAAAGTAAAAAGCTAAGCTCTCATGGCGTTAGACCATCTCTCTATTATATCAAAAACGGTGTGGAACATCATAAGAAAAGAGACGTCGGCTGTCTCCGACGGTGGTCCCATCCGGCTCATCAGTGAGCGATAGGAGTCAAAGAGTAAAGGTTGCTGGAAAAACCGGATCAACATCATCAATATTGAAAGCGGGTGTACCGCAGGGGTCGATCTTGGGGCCACTACTATTTCTAATTTACATGAACGACTTACGAGAGCATGTGAGGTTGGGGAGGTTGTGTCAGTTCGTAGACGACATAAATCTAATCATTTCGCATTGGGATATCTCCGGAATATCAAGATTGGTGACTGAGGCAAATCAAATGATAATGCGCTGGTGTGATCGAAATGGTATGCGACTGAACCCCTCAAAGACATGTCTTATTCGGATTTCATTGGAGGTACCAGATAATTCGGTATTAGTCAGGGGCTTCGGTAATACGTTGCAATCGGATTTTTCGACGAAATTTTTAAGTGTTTACCTGCAGAGTGATCTGAAATGGGATAAGCATATTAATTATACTGTAACAAAAATAAACAGAGCGTTTTATGCAATGTATAAATTAAGGGATATTGCTCCATTAGGAGCACTCAAATCTTATTACTACTCCTGTGTAGAATCAGTGTTGGCGTACGGCATCATTCTGTGGGGTTTATCACCGGCTGCTCTTTCATTATTTCGCCTACAGAAGCGGATTGTGAGGTGCATGCTGGGTTTGGGTTACAGGGAGTCATGCAGAAGCCATTTTAAAGAGCTGGGTATCTTGACACTACCTTGTCTATACATATATCGTCTACTCTCATATTACATCAAGAATGCAGGGGTTTTTAGTCGAAACTGTGATGTATCAGCATCAATGCGGACTCGCGGGGCTACTCGTCTCACCATTCCTCGCCATACATTATCAGTTTTCGAGGGCGGGCCATATTATATGATAGTGAAAACTTTCAATGCATTACCACCGGGCATCCTGGCTGAGTCAAACAAAGGGGCGTTTAAGCGGGAGGTTAAGAAATACTTGATTGCCCATTCTTTCTACTCTGTCGATGAATATTTGAATCACCGAAATACAGACTAGAACTGATAATTTTTTATTCTTATTTTGTGCAGCTTTTAATTAGATATTTTATTAACTGTATGTCTGTGTAATGTAATATACATAAGTGTACTTGTGCTAGTGCTTTAAAGTCGCAATCATGTAAAAACTGACCATTGTCCATATCTACCAGATCTTACGACAAATAAACCGATATTTTATTTTATTTTATTTTATATAGTGATCTCAAGACAATTTTCATTGACAAAAGAGGCGTGTATATTGGCACCTATCTGATATTTGCAAATGATTGCCATTTTAAGTGAGAGTGTACTGAAGCTTGCTCCATAGAAAATAATATTTCTGAAGGTTTATAAGGAGACTGACAGGTGAAGACCTTAAGCAATTAAATATAATGTCATTTTCTGATAAAACTGAGTTATCTAAGAGGAGATCAACTCAGAAGATAACGCCATGGGCCCGGGGCCGTTATCTTCTGAGTGCAATGTGCAACATCACACAGATAAAATGTCAGCCAGAAAACTTTAAATTCAACGGGAAGATACTATGTGCAAGGCTGCATTAGAAGCGTCAAAATTCAAAGTGAAATGCTGCTTGTCGACACAAAGTTCGAGGTACTTAATACAGATAGAGCACGATCTATAATAGCGTGAGTTTACAGATACCGTTCAACACTTTAAAAGCCTTACCAATGTTAGTGCATATCAAACACATTTTACATCATTTCTTAAGATCGAGCAAAAGAAGAGAGACAGATGCAACCGAGCTCACACATCATCGCCTTAAAATCTTAATCGGCTTAAGTTTGACTGATTTTGCTCATTGTTCGCCTTCTACTGGTAAAATTTAGTAGGTAGGTGTGTTGAACGGCCGCATTTGTTACACGGAAATAGCATGTCTGCACAGTGCACGATCGCAGTGATCGCAAGTGCAGTGAGAGTATCTTGATGGTCGCTGGCGTGGTTGCACACATTGAGCTATGTTTTATTATTATTTATTGTACCTTTATCATTGGCCGCCTGTATGCTCGTCTTTAAATAATGAAAAGAATACATGTTAATTATCGGGAGAAGCTTTTTCTAAATTTGTACAGGACAAACAAGAACTTAACGTATAAAAGAACTAACTTACCTTGTTGAACCTTTATGCAAAACGAACCTGCTCGCTATAATACATAATAAGTTAACACTTAATACTTTTCTCAAATTTGTATTACAGAGAAATTACTTCTAGTATTTATATAAGTTTTTCATTTACGTTTATAAGTTTTCTAACCGCTTTATTTCTGTATATCAGTCACAAACCCCGTATTTGTTAAAGACATTTTCAATATTTTTAATATAATTATAATATTTATCTGTATGCACACTCTCGTTGTTTGAGGCTTATTGAGTGTGCCTTTTCAGGTACTTTTTGTTATTCGTTTCCTGTATGCGATGCACTGGCAAAATCAGCATGAATAAAAGCAATCTGTCGTTGGCAAATGTTGCTCTACCTGTGCACGTTTTAGCAAGGAGACGCCGAGTAGTTATGGGAACACACGGAAACGTTTTAGTGTAAAGCAGAAAATCTGAAATATAAACAAACAAAGTGCTTTTACATGTACAGTTTACGAGCTGCCGTTTCTGTATTCGGCGTCGCGACGTCGACTGACGATGCGTTTGGATGGCACCCGCGTTCTTATGCCTGGGATTTGTGTCTTTGTGTGTATGTGTGTACCAATGTCTGTGAACACCTTCTATCATGTTCACAGACATTGATACACACATAGTACAACGGAACGGGTTGAAATTTGGTTTGGTGGTCGTAGCATTAGTCGCCCTTGTTGCGAAATCACAAATTTTAAGAAACGTCAGTGGCCAATATTTGGATCTCAGAATGACTGTTTTCTGGAAAGTGAACTACGGCAGGAAACGGAGGATTAAATGCAATAGGAATATGCTATGTGCAAAGCTGCATTAAAAATAAAGAAATGTAGGGCTCCATTCCAACAGATAATTGATTAGATTAAAAGAAATAAATATCTGCGGTGGCCCTCACCCGACTTTCCGACTACATCGTTGGCACAATGACGTGTCTGAACACTTTTGCAATTATTCAATTTAGTAAAGCCAGGGCTATCTCTGGACGCTACGAAACAGTTTCATGACAGAATTACATTTGTCATCCTGACTTTTAATGTCATGTCGTTTGTCGTTTGTCAAAACCTGACAATTTGCAATGCAGCGACCAACGTTGTGGATTCTGTCAAACTGCTTCTAGAAACCCATATAGCACCTAAACCGTTCATCCCACTGATCTGCACATTTGTATACATATTTAAAGGCACTGGATGGTGAGCTGATATCAGTTTGGCCAAAATCGGATAAATCCCTAAGAAGACGCTTGTAACATTTGCCACTTCCGATGGTCAGATTGTCACCAAAAACAATCCAGTTCGTCCCCAGGTAATTCTAAATATGTATATCAAATTTCAGCCCGATCCGACACATACACACATATATACATTTTCCAGAAATCATTGCAATCAATGACCCATATTTCCGCTGAAACCCCGATTTTTTGAGGTCCCCTGAATCGATTACAATGATTTCTGGAAAATGTATGTATGTATGTATATGTGTGTGTGTGTGTGTATGTATGTTTGTGAACACGATAGCGTCCAAACGGTACAATGGATCGGGCTGAAATTTTTCATACTTATTTAGAATTGCCAGGGGACGAACTGGATTGTTTTTGGCCACAATCTGACAACCGGAAGTAGCAAATGTTACATACCTATTCTTAGAGATTTATTCGATTTTGACCAATTTGATAGTTGCTCATCCTCCCGTGACTTTAAAGATGCATACAAATTTTCAGATCAGTGGGATGATAGGTTTAGGTGCTAAAAGAGTTTATAGAAGCGGGTTGACAGAATCCACAGCCTTCATCGTTGTGTTGCGAATTGTCAGATTTTGACAAACGTCAGTGCCACTGACATGACATGACATTAAATATCAGTATGACAAATGTCATTATTTCATAGAAGTGGCTTTGACATCACAAAATTGAGAAATGGCAAAAGTATTCAGACACTTCATTGTGCCCACGATGTAGTCGGAAAGTTGGGTGAAGGCCACCCCAGATGTTTTTCCGTTGATTACATTCCTTCTAGGGTACTAGTCGGAAAGTAAAATAGGCTTCTCATGTTTAATATATATTTATTACACGATTCTTGGGGGTACATATTTCGGATATTTTCAGGCCACGCTATAAACAAATAAAGGAAAATACATTACAATTTTGTATAAATTAGCACATAATTATTAGGCAAATAATTAAACATTTATCAAAGCCGAGTAACAATATTTCATATGGAGGGTTAACAAAGTTTGGTGTATTACTTCTCACAAAATATCACTTTAAATCTAAAAACAAAACCAGAAACTTACATCAAATCAAAATATGCATCTAACCTACAATAAACAATATAGTTACTGAAACTTAATTAAAAATACATAAAATTTACCTAATTGAATTACATCTAACTAAAACATGTGTCATGCTACAAGTATGAAAGTTAATACATGTTTCAGTCGTCAATCGTCATCATGAAGTGGAGCTATGGTAGTTATTAAGGCGGGGTTTCTGAGCAATTTTAAAAACAATCTGTTCGGATTGATTTCTATTATTTGGTTAAGCAACATGTCTGGTGATTCAAATAGCAAAGTACCCCCTGCGATACCTCAATTGATAGGTTTCTTTTTCTGAATACAACAAAAAAAAATAAAATAAAAAATCCGTTGACAAATAACAGGGATTAACAAAATTTAATTAATTAATACAAAATAACAATAGAAAACCAATAGTTTACAAAACTGTAAAAATTCTGAAGTCTTTTCCGAAGTAAACGTTCAAATTCCTGCCTGTTAACGACGAGACAATGCCCTAATCTATCCACAAAATCTTGTTTAAAACATTGTCTACCATTTCTGGAGCCATTAAGTGAAGTTCTGCACGAATTCTTTCATTTAACGCCTCAATATTTGCAGGTCTATTAAAATAAACTTTACTTTTTAAATGGTCCCAAAGAAAATAATCTACTGGGGTTAAATCTGGCGATCTTGCTGTCCATTCAATACATCCTCGTCTACTAATTCACCGATTACGAAATACTTGATCGAGCTATTCTCGAACCGGTCGCGCATAATGCGGAGGCATAATCGGGTTTATCAGGATCTTCTGCGTTAGGAAACAATACCGTTAAATTAAGTAGTACTTTATTTCGGAGAAAGTTCAGGTAACGTTCATCATCCAGTGTTCCGTCGAAAAAGTATGGTCTAATAATTCTAGAATCAACGACACCTGCCTACACATTAAGCTTTTGAGGATACTATGTGTTCGCTTTCATCATCCAATGCGGATTTTGAACGGCCCAGTAACGGCAATTTTATTTGTTGACGGTACCATTCAGAAAAATGTTGCCACAAAAAAAGGAAAAAAAAAACGATGTTTCTAATTCAGCAAGGATTTGCATTAGAGAGTTCCATCATTGTCTCACAAAATGCACTCGTCGATTAAAGTCATCATCAGAAAATTCTTGTACCAAGTGCACTTTATACGGGTGAAATTTGTGTTTTCGAAATAATCTGCTTTTTTTTTTTTTTTCGATTAGACTTACTGTAGATTGCGATATTGGCGGACGGTCCGGGTGCGTTTCATCGAACTTCTTCATGCGTTCGGTTACTATCTCCAAACCCAATCATCATTAAAACTTCAATTCTTTCGGTTTCAGAAAGTCTCATTTTGCTGCTATTTCTATCACAAAAAAAATTGTGTTTGACATAAGCAAAAATTTATTTATTTGACATAAACAATTACAACTTATTGTTTTAACGATGTTGCTATGCCCGCTTCAACAGCGCTTACTCGAGTATCGACGCTCTTCTTTGAATACATTTTGGTAAATATCGTCGTTATAGATCAACCGATTTTGATATTTTGTTTCGTTTTATTCAGGATAAAGGAATTAAGGTATCGCAAGGGGTACTTTGCTAGTGAATTTTTAAAGTTGGGGTTACCACCCCTCACGGGCGAAGGGGTGGGGGCTCAAAAGTATATGTCAGTATAGTAATTTAAAAATAAAAATCGACGTGTCAGAGCATTTCTGTGAAATATTTTTATTTACGATTTTATAGAATTTTTAATAACGTTGTAACCGTTATTCCTATCAATCTGAAGTATATTAAATATTTCTCTATTGTAATTATTCTTATTAAGTGGAACCATTGATAATCTGTTGTAAATGTAATGAAAGCCTGCGTGTTGGTTAGATATAGCATCAAAGGAATCTCTTGGAATAATTATTACGGCCAAAGAGGAACATCTCGATTTTACTGCGTATAGGAACGTAAAGAATGACCTGTTATGGCAGGATCCAAACCCGCGATCTTCTGCGCGCTATAAAGTATAGTATGGACGAAATTAATGCTTAATACTTTTCACAAATTTGGATTACAGAGATTTTTTTCTAGAAAAACTTTCAGTATTTATAAAAGCTTTCATTTTCCAGCTGCTTTATTTCTGTATATGTGACCTCGGACGTGAAAAGGAATCTATCGTGAAGTTATCTTGCACGCTATTTTCGCAAGTAAGGTCTCTTCCGATAGGTACCGATATTGCGCACGTTATTTTCGCACGATAGGTCCCTTATCGCGTCCGAGGTCACATATAAGTCACAAACCGCGTATTTACCAATAAAATGTTTACCTGTATACAGTTGCACACTCTCGTTGTTTGAGGCTTCTTGAGGGTGTCTTATTTGTTTCATGTATGTGATGCATTAGCAAAATTAGCATGAATAACAGCAATCTGTCGTTGGCAAATGTTGCTCCACCATTCCAAGTTCTAGCAAGGAGACCTCGATTCGTTACGCGAACGCACGTAAGCGTTTTTAGTGTTAAGCAGAAAATCTGAAATGTAAATAAACAAAGTGGTTTTACATGTAAGGGCTTACGAGATGATGCTTCTGTATTCAATCGGCGTCGTCGAACGGCGACGCGTTTGGATGCCGCTCGCGTACTTAGACATAAGTAGGGTCTAACATTTATATATATGAGGGTAGAGTAGAATGTATTCTCTTCTATTATAGATTTGGTGGACATAGACAACATACATGTACAACGTTTACATGACAACTTAATCAATTGTTTCCAACTGTTACTTTGCGATTGGTACTTGTTACACCGTGATTTCGACAAACCATTCAAGCAATAGTCTAACTGCGCCTTACTGGTTCATCTTGCGCCTTACGAATTTTTTTATACACGGGTAACAAGACTTGGGCGCTACGCAATCACATCGGAGAAAGATTAAGTGGACTGTAACCGCTGGAGTAGTCTACTAAGGGACGCTCGATAGTCAAAACAGAAAATTTAATCCATCACGCTTTATTAAACGGTGAAACTGTTAACAACATCAATTTGCTGCAGAAGAACAGTAGAGCAATGGTCAGAGTCAATATAATACAATTATTCGGATATTTGGCCAAATATCGGCAGCGTTAGGGCGAATATATAAAAATAAAGAAGTTTCATTTTTGTAGAAAATTATCTGATTTTGGTGACAATTAAAAACGAGACAAGTTACTTACCCTTTGTTATTTAACCCGTGAATATGAAAATGGTTACAAATTAATTATTAATAATTGAACGTTACGATAAACGGGGTAAAAAGTCATATAGCGCATAAACAGTTCATACCACGGATCTGTAAATTTGTAAATTTTTGTATTATCGATTTCTCAGAAACTTTTATTCTGTATGAAAGTTGGCGATAGGTCTGAAATGAAGAATGGCATCATAAGATCTTAAAAATATCGCACCATATACTGGGTGTAAAATAATCGAGATTAAAAAAAATCAGCCGTCGCTCACCTCACAATATGCTGGGGAATTATGAAACTGGTGATTATAAGAGCAGACTTATATGCAAGAAAATGTTTTATTATGTGGTATATATTATATGTAAGTTATATCCTGGATACCACACGTGGACCAAGGAATGTGCTGATTGCAGCATCAGCACTATAGCGATAGACTAGAATAATATAAAAGGCCGCACACGCTAGATAAGAACTAATTGTTATTGTACGCGCGAGCCTTCGTAGTATCAATAATAATTCATTGTACTTGGTGTTAACTTAATTTTGTATCCGAAGTTATCGTAAATAAACATTTTTTTTTAAATTCAACTGAAACAACGAATTTAACTGGCGCAGTCGATGAGGATTTTTGACCACCGCAAAAGAGGATCAAAATTTCCAAATTTGTGGGTGAACATTTATTCTTCGGGTCGAAGAACCAGCGGTAGTTCGGTGCAAGGTGAAGGTGAACGCAAAGTGCAGACTGTGAGGATAAAACTTTCCAACCAGTGCGACGACAGACCGGGAAAGAAAAACCAAAACGATCAAATTCTCGTGGAGGTGCCCGCTATCGTCATAGAAGATAAGAAGACGGCCGGACGGATCAAAATTTCCAAAAGGTGCAACTTTTGAGAGGGAAAACGTCAAAGTGATCAAAATCTCGCCAAGACGCCCACCAAGGTTATAATTAAGAGAACAAAGAAGCCAAGAAAGGCAAAGAAGAAACGAGAAAGCCAAGAAAGGCAAAAAACAAGAAGAAACAAACCCAAACAATTAGGATTAAGGAATGCTACTCATCGTACTAATACTGTAAGTACCAAATTTTACTTTTATGAACCCTGACGAACTTGCTGACGCACTCGCCGACGCCCTAAGTACTATTCAAATAAACAACAACACTCAAATGGCTCCACCACAACCTGTACAACAACAGCAACAAGTGCAACAACAACAACCCCAACAGCCACCGCATCATCCCTATACAAGATCATCAATAACCCAAGCAGAGATAACTACAATACCAACTTTTAACGGAGATCCCAACACGTTATCCTTATATGTCGACGCTTGCGAAGATCTGCTAAGGACTTATGCTGACGTTAACAATGTTGCTAATCCGATAAATCCTTATCTGATTAAGATAATAAAATCCAGAATCACAGGGGAAACACAGGCGCTTATTGGATCCAGAAATCTACACACATGGCATGAGATCAAGAGTCTACTGGAATTATCTTTTCTTGATCAAAGATCTGAAGACTGTCTGCTTAACGATTTAACAGTGGAATGTCCGAGGAAAAATGAGAACCCGTATTCCTATGGACAAAGAATTAAAAGCATTCTTAACCTGCTTTTAACTAAAATGCAATCTGTTACACCAGCGGATCTTATTCCACTAAAGACAAGTTTGTATATGAAATCAGCATTGCAAACTTAAAAGAGAGGACTTATGAAATATGGAAATCTAGGGGAATTAATGTACCTTAAAGACCCAAAAACTATGGAACAAGCAATGTCAGAAGTATTGGAATACCAGAACTGGCAATACCGTTGCGGAAAATCATCAGCTCCACAACATCAAGTGAAGCATCAGAGTCAAATCATCCCTGGACACATGAGGACACCATCAACCAGTAATTCCTTTCCACACTACTACAAGCCACAAATTCCTTCTCAGCAATTTCCACAACAACAATTTTTACCTAAACAATTCTTACCCCAACAGTATCAACCCCAACCTTTCCAAAGACAACAGTTTCAACCTTTTCATGTAAATCAACCTTCTCAATGCCTACAATGATACCAATCACAATTTCCACAACGATATCAACAGCAATTTCCTCCTAGACCAAAACCACCCTCCTTCAAATTCAATAAATCACCAGGACAACTAGCAGAGAAAAGACAACCGAGACAGACACCCATGGAAGTCGATCGTTCAACCTTAGGAAAAGTGAAGATGACACCATTTGGACCATCATACCCTCAAAATAAAGTTATGTTTGAAGAACTCCATACGCAAGAAGAAGAGGACGAGGAAGAAGAGTACCACCAGTACCTTTACCCAAATGTCTCCAGTACGGAACAGCATCATATGGAACCATATGTGTGGGAACCAGAAGAACAAGATGAAGATGAAGATGAAAATTTTCGGGAAGTAGCCTCAACCACCAAGACAACATAGCAGTAAATGAAGATTTACCAAAATTACCCGACCACATCGAGTTTAACCACCAACATGCTATCCGTTTACCTTATATTTTTATCCCTGAAATCAATGGAAAATTCCTAATTGACACAGGCGCATCCGTATCCTCAATTTCTAACCAATTGGCTCACAATGAATTTTCTGAATTTATTCAATATTCACCATTTTCTGTCACAACTATGCATGGTACAACTCACCATGACTATATCCTAGAAATCCCATCCCTACGTACATTCAATGCACCCAAGCAACGTCACAGATTCAACATCGTGGACTTCTCCAAGAAATACGATGGTATCATTGGACTACGTTTAATGGAACAAATGGACGCAGTGATAGACTTCAAACGCAAAGTACTAAAAACCAAATTTACCACGATTCCACTACACTTCGAAGATCCCAGATTATCTATTGGATCGAGAGAAAGAAGATTGGTGAAGATCCCTGTGGATAGAAATCTTCAAGAGATCGTCATCAACCATCAACAAATAACTCCAGGAGTCGAAATAACACCTAGCTTAACAACATCTCAAGATTATCAAGCATTGGTAGAAGTCATCAACTACAATGAACATCCAGTCCACATCAATTTAGACAAGCCCATAAAATCCGAAATCTACTTTATGAACCAACAAGACCAGGCAGAAGATTGTTATCAACACTACAATCCAGAAGTGATCCAGCAAATGCAGAAGCAGAACGTAGAATCAAAATTGCGACTATCCCATCTGAACGAAGAAGAAAAGAAAGCAATTAAAGGTTTAATTCGAGAATATATGGACATCTGTCATGATGATAGATTACCTCTATCATTCACATCAAAAATCAAACATCATATTCGACTGAAAGATGAGACGCCCATCTACATGAAGCCTTACAGAAAATCACCACTACAGCGTGAAGAAGTTAATAAACAAGTCAAGAAATTATTAGAACAGAAGATAATACAAGAAAGTTGCAGCCCATGGTCAGCTCCAGTAGCAGTAGTCCCTAAGAAACTCGACGCATCAGGAATCCAAAAATATAGAATGGTCATAGACTACCGAAAAATTAATGAAAAGACAATTGAAGATAAATATCCAATCCCGAACATCAACGACATCTTGGATAAACTAGGAAGAGCAAATTATTTCACCACCCTTGACTTAGCATCCGGATATCACCAAATTGAAATGGAAGAAAAAGATCGAGAGAAAACTGCATTCAGTACAGAAGAAGGACACTTTGAATTTACAAGAATGCCGTTTGGACTAAAAAACGCACCAGCTACTTTCCAAAGAGTGATGAAACACATACTCAGAGGATTGTGTTGTGACGTATACCTGGATGATATCATCATATACTCCACATCTCTTCAAGAACACATAGAAAATCTGAAAAAAGTGTTCGATCGATTGAGAGAATCAAACATGAAGATCTCTCTAGATAAGTGCGAGTTCCTGAGAAAAGAAGTTGCATACCTGGGACATATCATTACCCCAGAAGGAGTCAAACCAAACCCGGATAAAATAGAAGCAGTGAAGCGATATCCAATACCAAGAACACAGAAAGAAATTAAGGCATTTCTTGGACTAGTGGGATACTATAGAAGATTTGTCAAAGATTTTGCGAAGATCACTAAACCTATGACAAAACTTCTGAAGAAAGGAGCAAAAGTAGAACTGACGGAAGAATATAAAAAGACCTTTGAACTATGCAAGAACATCTTATGCAACGAACCAGTTCTAACATATCCAGACTTCACAAAACCGTTCATCGTTACCACCGATGCCAACGTAGCAATTGGAGCAATCCTATCACAAGGACCAATCGGAAAAGATCAACCAATATCATACGCATCAAGGACATTGTCAGAAACGGAACAAAAGTACTCAACTATAGAAAAAGAACTTTTGGGAATAATCTGGGCATGTAAAAAATTTCGACACTACATTTACGGCCGAAGGTTTACCATAGTCACGGACCATAGACCATTAGTTTGGTTACAGTCATTAAAAGAACCAAACATGAAGCTACAAAGATGGAAAATTAGGCTCAGCGAATACGATTACGATATCGTTTACAAAAAGGGAAAAGCTAACAAAAATGCCGATGCATTATCAAGAATAGAAATCAATCATCTGGAAGAAGATGACCTCTTATCAACAATACCTTTGATTTCAACAGAAGATTTTGACGCCAATATTGCAGACATTATTCGAGAAATAGAAGAGCTTGCTGAAAAAGAAAGACCAGGACCATCAGCACCAACATCAGGACCTATTGGCAAGAAAAGGATCAACAAGGATCAACCACCAGAAGTTGTAGAAGTACTAAGTGAATCAAGCGAATCTTGCCATAGTAATATAAATGTGGAACCAGCCCAATCAATTCCAATCACAGAGATGGCAATCGACACCCAAAAATTTCAAGTTTTTATCGAATCACACATTTATCCAACAACTGTTCATAATGACAAAAAAGAAGGTAGAAACATATACCATGTGAAGATCAACCAGGAGAACATAGACGAAGAATTATTCAAAATCATGCGAGACATCATGCCAAAAGGAAAATATTACATCTACATCAATGATGAGATCTACAGACAATTATGCAACATTTATACCGAACATTTTAACGACAACGGACCCAAATTGTACAGGTGTACGAAGAGGGTACAAATATTGGAAACAGCTGAAGAGAAGATAGAAGCCATAATGCAACAACATGAGGGCAAAACAGATCACCGAGGTATAAATGAAACATTAAAACAACTAAAAAGAAGTTACTATTGGCAGCACATGCATACGGATGTCACTAACTATATTAATAAATGCGAGATCTGCAAAAGAAACAAATACGATAGAAGACCACCGAAAATCCCTTTCCAACTGACTGACCAGGTCGACAAACCATTTGACAAACTCCATGTCGACACGATTTCCATCAACTCAGAAAACTTTCTCGCAATTATTGATGTTTTCACCAAGTACGCTCAAGCCTATCATATCCAGGGCAAAACTGCAGTGGAAGTGGCAGAGAAATTAATCGAGAGCTTCAGTATCCATGGAACCCCGAAAGAAATTGTCATGGACAAAGGATTAGAATTCAATAACCTGACGCTGAAAGAATTACTTAAACTACACAAGATCAACCTGCATTATACAACGCCACAAAACCCAAATTCCAACTCTCCAATAGAACGTCTCCATTCCACCTTATTGGAACACATAAGGATTATGAAGAATCAGAAGACAACACAAGATCCCAAATTACTGATGAAATTGGCAATTCTGGCTTACAACTCAACTATTCATTCGGCAACAGGAACAACGCCATTTGAACTTCTATACGGGCACACGAACGCAAGAGAGCCACTGGATCTGTACTACGATAACACCTATTTCCAAGATTACATTCAAAACCACAAGGAAAGAACTAGGCATCTTTACGACCAAATAGCAGCTAAACTACAACAGAGAAAAGAAGCTGTAATCTAAAAGGCTAATGAAACCCGAAAAGAGAAACAATTACAAGTCGGACAGCAAGTATATGTAAAACCATCCAAATACTATACGCAAAAAACAAAGGAACGTTACTGGGGACCGTACACTCTTATAAAACTAAATGAAAACGGCACAGTGGAAGTTAAAAATAAGAACAACAAAATTTTAAAATATCACATAAATTCATTAAAACTTGGACCTATTCCAGAGCCCTTATCGGAAGAGGACTAGCCGAGGTATTAAAGGTTGAGAACCAAGTAGGACTCCTACCCCTAAAGGAAGGACTGGCTTTCAATACCGAAAACCAGCACGAAGTCATCATTCAAATGGACTATTCCAGCCTACTGAAAATATGGGACACCTACCTACAACAAAAATCTGAAATATCTTCTACCGAAAATCCGCATCAAGACTACTCAGCTTTAATACAACTACGACAAGAAGAGGAAAAGAAAATTCAACAGTTCATCAATATTATCAATCCCTTCAATCGACAGAGAAGAGGAGCATTCAATTTCCTAGGGAGCATAGTCAAAGCCATCACTGGAAACCTGGACGAAGAAGATGGAAGAAAATACGAAGAACAAATTGCCGAGCTTCAAAACAATCAGCAAACCTTCAAGGTAACGTTCAAATCACAGTTAAACATCCTGAAGAACGTAACCTCCCAGTACGAAGATAACATCCGGCAGATGATGTTAAACCAACAGCGCATCACTGAAGAAGCAGAAGCACGCCAAAAAGTCATGGACGCTTTCGAGATGACTAATTATCAAATCCACCTTCTGACCACCATTAGATTAGAAATGGAAGAGCTTGTCGAAGCAACAAATATAGCTAAAGTCGGAATATTACACCCAATGGTCATAGAACCGCAAGTACTCCTAAATTATATAAAATCCATTCATTTAAATTCAAACGAAGAATTTCCATTTGATATTTTGGCTGATAACATTTATCTCATTGAATCTATTATTAAGGTCGAGGTGTATCAAACTAAAGATCATTATGTTTTTGTATTGGTCATTCCAATAGTAGATATTGAACCATTTCAATATTATAGCCTTAACCCTTTACCAATTTTTTCAAACAATTGCTATAAACAAATTTCTCCACAATTTCAATACATTGGTCTTAAAGAAAATAAATACTTTGTCTCAAATAAAATTTGTAAACCATTAAGTAAAACTAAATTTCTTTGTAATCATGAGTTAGAAAATTATTTATCTGAAAACGCACCATGCGAAATTCATATTATTCAAATGGATAGTAATTATAAAAATTGCATCTATCACTCCTTCAATTTAAAAGATATTGAAATTAGAAATATTGATAATAACATAAAAATTTTACTCAGTCCAACTGAAAATAAATTAATAAGAATTTGTCAACAAGATAAAGACACCCAAATTGTGAAAGGTACTTATGTGATAAGAAATATTAATAATTGCATTTTTTCTATTGAAGAACAAATTATTCGTAATTTTAAAACATTACTTAAAACTGAAATTAAATTAATTCCTTTTCAATGGCAACACAATCAGATAACTACGCTTAATCTTACACAACCAAATTTTGTAAACATTTCTAAAACTATTGATGCTCAAACAAAACTGATAGAATCTATTACGTTTTCTCACCATTATTCCACTACTAAAGACTTTGTATTGTACTCAGTTATTACAATAATATTATCTGTTTTTGTATTCATAGCATGTCGCAGATATCGTTCCAACTGCCGACAACAAGCCGACATAACCAACAATGATAAGGTCACAATGGACTCTTATGCCAACCAGGCATATCCCTTGCAAGAAATATCATCTCACTTGTAATCGACGGTATTTTTGCAGCTGGCCGTGGAGGAGTTATATCCTGGATACCACACGTGGACCAAGGAATGTGCTGATTGCAGCATCAGCACTATAGCGATAGACTAGAATAATATAAAAGGCCGCACACGCTAGATAAGAACTAATTGTTATTGTACGCGCGAGCCTTCGTAGTATCAATAATAATTCATTGTACTTAGTGTTAACTTAATTTTGTATCCGAAGTTATCGTAAATAAACATTTTTTTAAAATTCAACTGAAACAACGAATTTAACTTGTATATTTCACATTTCGGCGACTCAGGATATCATGTTTGCCATGGTTACTTACTCCATGAAGATATCCGGTCACACGTCAGAAGCAACGCTATAATATTGTTCTAAAAATTACAAGAAGTTCTATCGAACGTTGCATCGGCGTACTAAAAGGAAGATTCAGATGCTTGCTACGCTGAAAAATAGAAAACTGCACTACACGCTGCAGTGCGCAAGCAGAATTATGTTTGCGCTACAACATTCCCCAAGTAGAAACGTTTTGGGATGATATGGACAACGAAGGACAACGAATACATTTTTGGAAGGCAAAGGAGATGTGCGATATCGTCGGTTGGGTCAACAGAGCCAACAAAATTATATTCACACTTATTATTAAAATAAAAATGTAAAAAATGCATTTTACAGCATTTATCAAATCTTGTAATAAATTGTTAGTTTTTTCTTTTCTTGTAAAATCTCTTTTAATGTTTCACTAATATCTTTATTATGTTCATTTAATGTGGATGACAATTGTGAAAAACTGTCAACAACATTTTCCACTGCGAATTATCCCCTTTTTCTTAGAAAAAGAATTTTTACAAAATGAAACAATAGTACAAAAGTAATTAATATAATATAGTTAATCTTTATATAAAATAACACAATAAATTAATAAAAATACATAACTTAATTTATGAAAAAATATCTGCTTCATACATACTTCTTAGGGCTTTGTCCGAAGAGCTTCGCAAGCGTCCGCTAATTCCTTAAAAAGAAAAAGAAAATTTGTAACTTTTAGTATTATAGAATTCTAAAAATATAATTTCCCGTATTGCTTCTACCTCAGTTTCCTTCAATGGAACAGTTGAAAACTCCGCATTGGTTTTGGCAACCATCCCGCTATCGAGAGGAACATTATCAAGGCCCTCAATACCATAAACAGCCTCTTTGCAGAAAATATTCAAAATTCGTGACTCCTGTCTTTTCTCGGCAGATTCTGATTTCCGTTGCTGTTTTTATGATTTTATATTTTAAACCACTCCATACCTAAAAAACAACACATTTCAAGACAGACTACTATTTCAAAATCGACATACCATTTGCCATTTCACTATGGTTCTGCAGGATCCTTCTAAGTTATTCAGCATTTCGGTAACCTCCTCCCATAATTTTGTATTTAGATTTCTCCTATCAACTTCCAATAATGTGGGCAAATGATTGTTGGTCAAACATAAATTACACTATCCTTTTGTGCGATTGTAATCTTGACAATTTGACGATTTCCAAGCCGTTTATAAAACTCATTCACAATGTTTAGAATTTGTTGGGCTGTGATCAGTAGACACTCAATGTCTAACAAAATATCGAGTTTTACTTTGTCTATAATATTTCCGGGCTGCCAGATCTCTGTTTCCGAAAAATTGTACTGTTCGTAGCTCTGGCTCGTTATGATACGTTAGAAGTATTTGTATCAATAGATGTTATGAGCAGATGTGAGAGTGGACTGTATATTTATTCTCTCGTTGACAGAATAATATCAACTCGTTTTTTTCTATATCAACTAACATCCTTGTCGCTACGGAAATGATGTAGGAAAATATATTAAGAGCTAGCATGCTCGATCATTCTCCCCCCCCTTTGAAAGGTTACTTTCAAACAAGTACTGTTACGCACAATATCTGTGCTAGAACTGGAGGTGTGCAACAAGTTTGTTATATATAGTTACATACAATTAATAGGAACAATACAAGTAATTCGAGATAATATATAACACAATTTTTATTTTTGTTCTTCGTCTATGCTTTCTGGGCTTGGCAAAACACAGATCCTTCCAATTGCCCTCTTTATTATGGCGCCCGAAGGTAGTGTCAGTGATACCACTCGAACGATTCCGTCATTTCCTGGATGAACTTCTTGGATACGTGCGATTCTCCATTTTAACGGTGGTAACGTATCATCCTTTATGATTGCGAGTTTTCCGATTTCAAGATTTTTCTGTTTCTTTTGCCATTTCGTACGAGTTTGTAACTCAGATACAAATTCGAGGGACCACCGTCGCCAAAAATGTTGCTGTAGTTGCTGTATATGTTGGTATCTCGTCAAACGGTTTATTGGTAAATCAGACAGATCTGGATCTGGTAGATACATTGAATTTCGCCCAATAAGAAAATGGGACGGAGTTAAAGCCTCGTAATCATTTGGTGACGTGGTTAATGAACATAACGGTCTAGAATTGAGCACACATTCTATTTGAGTAAGCAGGGTCAAAAAATCCTCGAAAGTTATTAATGAATTACCCAATACCCTTCTTAAATGATATTTGGACGATTTGATTCCAGCCTCCCAAATACCCCCAAAATGTGGACTATATGCTGGGATAAATTTCCAATCTACATTGTCTTTATGAATTTGAGTAGTCAACATTTTGTTGTGTTTTATCAAAAATTTACCTAAATCATTCAGTTTGGATGCAGCACCAACAAAATTAGTACCATTATCAGAGTGCACAGTTTTGGGTCTGCCTCTTCTTGAAACGAAACGTCTGAATGTTGCAATAAAAGCGTCTGACGTTAATTCTGTGACAGGTTCCAAATGTATAGCTCTTGTACTTAAGCAGATAAATAAGCAAATGTATGATTTAAATGTTTTACTACCTCTTCCACTATTTCTTTTAATTTGAAATGGGCCAGCGTAGTCAATACCGACATTATTAAAGGGATAAGTAACCTTTAGTCTATAGTCAGGTAAGTTGCCCATAAATGGATCAATAGACCTTGGTTTTACCTTGAAACACGTAACACATTTATTGACAATTGATCGTACTAAGTTTCTTCCCCCTATTGGCCAGTAGTGATTCCTTATTGAAGCCAATATTAGTTGAGGTCCACCGTGTAATAATCTCAAGTGTTCATTTACAAGTAATAATTTAGTTAGATTATGTTTTCCGGATAATAATAATGGATGTTTTTTATCAAATGAAAAATCAGTGTTTTTTAATCGCCCTCCCACTCTGATTAATCCATCAGAATCTAAAAATGGCGAAAGTTGAATAATGTTAGTTTTAAGATGTATCTGATGTTTTCCTTGTAAACAGGAAATTACATCTGGAAAACTTTCATTTTGTGATAATTTTACTAATGTTTTCATTGCAAAGTTCAATTCCTTTAGTGTTAAGATTCCAAACTGTCTCTTTTCCTTTGCTTGTTTAGTGTTATTTAGAAATCTAAGAGAATATGCTGTTATCGTTTTAAGTTTTGTTAGTGAATTTGTATAGTTAAATGAAAATATTGAATTATTAGTAGCTATTAAGGAAGTTGTTAGTTTTTAATTCTGGTAAAATTACCTTTGTATTTTTAAAAGATACCTGAGGCCAGTTTTCTCTTGTTGTGCTTAACCAATGCGGTCCTGACCACCATATAGAATGTTTAAGTTGTTCTGGATAAACTCCTCTAGATATTAAGTCCGCAGGATTATGCTTTGTAGAAACATAAAACCAATTATTAATATTTGTACTTTCTTGTATTTCCATAACTCTATGTGCAACAAAAATTTTCAAGTTAGAAGCATAAGTTTGCAACCAGTTAAGAACTATTGTAGAATCTGACCAATAATAGATATCGTCAAATTTCAAATTAGTTGCTGCAATTACCTTGTTCACTAGTTTTGTTGCTAATAAGGCAGCGCAGAGTTCCAGTCTTGGAATTGTTAACCTCTTTAATGGCGATACTCTTGATTTCGCACATAATAAACTAATTTGGATTTCATTCTCCTGTGTAATCATTCTTATATACAAACATGTCCCATAAGCTGCCTCAGAGGCGTCAGAGAATGCATGTAATTCAATTCGTTTATAATTGACATCTAAAACATAACGCGGTACTTCAATGTCACTCACGTATTTTAACTGACGTTTTAATGTGTTCCACCTTTCGGAAATGTGTAGTGGCAGCTTATCATCCCAATTCAATTTTTGTATCCAAATTTCTTGTAACAAGATTTTTGCAATAGTTATGCATGGGCCTAGCAGCCCCAAAGGAGCAAAGATCTTTGAAATATGGGATAAAACTATTCTTTTAGTGTTAAATTCTTTGTTTTCAAAATTACAAACATCGTAAGTTAAGTGATCGGTTTTTGGCAACCATATTAGTCCCAATATTCTTTTACTGTCGTCTAAATTTAAAACACTAAGTCGATCTTGATTAACTGAGTTTAATTTATTATGAATCTCTATGTCATTTGTTACCCATTTTCTTAAATTAAAACCAACTGAATTCAAAATTATATTAAGTTCATTGTATAATTGTATTGCTTGATCTATTGTATCTGTTCCTGTCAACAAGTCATCGACATAAAAATCTTTTAGAATAACCTTACTTGCGTTTTTATAAACGTCTTTATGTCTATATGCTGCTTCATGCAGTGCTCTTATGGCCAAGTATGGAGCTGAAGTAGTTCCGTAGGTAACTGTGTTTAATGTATAATGTTTTAATGTTTCGTTTGGACCTTCACGCCACAAAATTCTTTGATAGTCTCTTTCATTCTTATTAATTAATACTTGTCTGTACATTTTCTCGACATCTGAAGATAATATATATTTATGCAATCTGAACCTTAGAATAATAAATATTAATTCGTCCTGAATGGTAGGTCCTGCATATTGTGTGTCATTTAAAGAGATACCTGTGGATGTTTTGCAAGATCCATCAAATACGACGCGTAATTTAGTGGTTAAACTTGTACTTCTAAGAACACCATGATGAGGTAAATAGTATGAATGATTAATATCTTTGAATGGTTCCTCAATTTGGCTCATATGACCCAGCTCTTCATATTCCCTCATAAATTCAATATATTGTTTTCCAAAAGACTTGTTTGACTGCAATTTCCTTTCCAAGGAATTAAATCTTTTTAGAGCTGTCTCATAAGAATCTCCTAACTGAGTTATTGATTCATTGAATGGTATACTGACAACTAATTTTCCCGAGCTGTCTCTTTCAGTTGATGATTTGAAATGATGTTCGCAATGAGATACGTCTCGTATTGGAGAATTCGTGCATTCTTCAATTTCCCAAAACCTTTTTAAATTGTCTTGCACTTCAATTCCACTTGAATAATTGCACAGCACCCTATTTTGACTTGACTTAATAGTTTCACATGGCCCTGAAATTATCCAACCTAACCTGGTTCTTTGGATTACTGGTTGATTCTTTCCAAGTCTTATTTGTTCTGGACATATTAGTTCCCAAAAGATGTTCGCTCCAAGTAAAACATCTACTTGCTGAGATACATTAAAATTTGAGTCACTCAGAATTACATTATTAGGTATCTTTAAATGTTTGACATCATACGTTTTAAATGGGATGTTGTTAGTAATCTTGTTAATAATGAAACATGTAATTGTTTTGGAAAAGTACGAATTTGCGGATTTCAAGTTAATAGATGTTTTATATTTAATAGTTGATTCCTTTTGGTTAATTCCCATTACTGATAAGTTTATTGGCGTTTTATTAAGATTTAATTTTTTACAAACATCATACGTAATAAAGTTTCCCTCTGAACCGCAGTCCAGTAGAGCTCTACACTTCAACGAACTTCCTGAATTAGCTTCAACTATCACTTCAGCAGTTGACAATAATACACTTGAATTCAATACGTTATAGTTAACGGAAATTTTCTCGGAAACTGGCGAGTTTAAATCCTGCCTTTCCAAATGTAAAAGGGTGTTATGCTTTTTATTACATTTTTTACATCCAGAATTGGAACAGTTGAAGCTCATGTGATTTGGCTTCAAACAATTTAAACATAGTTTCCTTTCCTTTATTGCCTTTATTCTATTGTAAACTTCTAAATTTAATAGTTTTTCGCAGTGGTATATTAAATGTTCCTTTTTTAAACAAAAAGTGCATGTTTTTTCTTTGTTAGTTGTAGATGTTAATGTAGTGGTTTTTGTATAGAATCTTTTGTTTTGGTTTTCAAGTGTTTCAAGAATGTTACATCTATTTTTAATAAATTCCTTAAGTTCACTCAAATCAGGAAACGCATTTTGTTTTTTAGACAATTCCCAATCCCTTTGAGTCTGCGGGTCTAGTTTAGTTGATATTAAATATATTAATATAGTGTTCCAATCATCTACATTTTGCCCCAATGCCAGTAAGGCTAATGTATGCCTTGAAAATTCATCTAGTAATCTCCGCAGATCAACGGCAGAATCGTTTTTGATTGATGGTAAATTGAAAAGAGCCTTTAAATGATTGTTCACTAGTATTCTTTTGTTATCGTATCGATCACACAACAATTTCCATGCAATAGCGTAATTGATGTCAGTTACCTCTAATGACTTTATTATTTGTGCAGCATGACCACTTAATGCCGATTTCAAATAGTGTAACTTTTGGGTGTTACAAATTTTATTATTAAAATGAATTATAGAAGTAAAAATGTCCTTAAATTCTACCCATGCCTCCAAATTTCCGGCAAATGTTGGCAATTGAATAGTTGGTAATTTAACATTATTATTAAAACTATCATTGGAACTTGTCTCAGCCTTTGATATAATTATTGACTTGGCCCTTGCAATTGTTGAAAAGTATTCACCCTGAAAGTTAGTTCTTTCATTGTAGTGTGCATCCAACTGAGTGTCTTCACAAATATCTTCAATATCGTTTTGTATTTCCAAAAACTCAATGTAATTTTGCTCTATAATTTTTAGCCTGTCTTTGATTTAAATTAGGTTATTTGATGTTATTTCTTTAATATTCAAGTCATCTAAAAATGCCTTAAAATCAGATAAATTACGCCTTTTACCCCGACGTTTGCGCGTCAATACTGATACGTCTGTCATATTGCTTACTCAAATTAATGTCGTGTTGATGTCAATGAAAAATTTATATGACAATACTTAAATAATACACAAAACTCTTACGATCCAGATGAGCTGATTACCCTTGTCTGATTTGCCTGGATTTGTCAATTTCTAATTCCTTCTTCTGACGTGACTTCTGATCCCCTTGTCCGCTAGATGCGATCCTTACTTGTCGCACGCGATGAAACAGAAGACGCCCCAATCAATGAGTAGTCTCGATTCTTCTTCTTCTGACTTGACCTCTGCTCCCCTTGTCCGCTAGATGCGATTCTTATGTCGCACGCGATGAAACAGAAGTCGCCCCAATCAATGAGTTGACCGATATCGCCTCGATTGCTAGCAGCGGTGGTATTCTCCAACTGATCCCCGCTGGCCCGAATGCACGATGTCGTCTATCAACGATAGATGTTTAATTCTTCGAAGATCCGGTTCGTGTGGACCAAAATGTTCGTAGCTCTGGCTCGTTATGATACGTTAGAAGTATTTGTATCAATAGATGTTATGAGCAGATGTGAGAGTGGACTGTATATTTATTCTCTCGTTGACAGAATAATAACAACTCGTTTTTTTCTATATCAACTAACATCCTTGTCGCTACGGAAATGATGTAGGAAAATATATTAAGAGCATGCTCGATCAAGTACTATTCTTCATACCGTCGACTGGCTAATTCGTTGACCAGGATATTTTTTCATGAAAAAGGTTGCACATTTCGGCATAGTTTCTAACTCAATCCCCGTATCCTATTACAATGAGAACTTTGGTTCGTTACTGCTCTGTTAAGCCATGTTATGCATCTCATTTTGTGACAGTTACTAACAATGCAATAAGTAACGTAACTATAGTCATCGCAACTGTGCTTTCAGGTGATTTTATGTTGTCTCTATGTGGTACAAATTGTACTTTATTTGTACTTGTTTTCTAACTTGTTATATTATTAATCTATACTTTCCGACTACTACCTTAGAATAAAAGTATTGTCATCGACGGAAAAAAATCGAGATTTCAGCGGAAATACCCGTCTTAGGGTCCTCTGAATTCATTGCTATGATTTCTGGAAAATGTATATGTGTATGTGTGTCGGTTAGGGTGGAGCAAAAATATGAAAGTTAGAATTTGAAAACGGCTTGGTGAGGCATCGAATACCAGGAAAAAAAAACAGAACTTTATCTTATTATTTTGTACTGCCTTTTGCATTAGAAAACAAAATAAATATTTATTCTTAAATATATTTTAACAAAAAAAAATTATCAAACACAAACAAAAAATAAACTGTTATAAAATTCACGAAATATAGAAAACAAATACAGATGGTTAATTAGTAACCTTATATTCTGTCTTTGTATCAAAGGATGGCACGATTCTTCTTAATTCGATCTTCGCTCGTATAAAACTTCTGTTACCGGTTTTACACATATCTCTACCGCCTTGGTGTGGCATGGAAGACCAGTGACAATCGGAGCATTTCACTCATATGAATATTTTCGTTCAAGGCATTTAAATTGCCATCTTTCAAAGATTTAGTGCCCTAGAAGGAAAGTATTGTAATCGGCGGCAAAAAAATCGGATTTCAGCGGAAATATGCGTTTTGAGGTCCCCTGAATCGATTGCAACAATTTCTAGAAAATGTATGTATGTGTGTATGTGGATCGGGCTGAAATTTGGTATACATATTTAGAATTATCGGGGGACGAACTGGATTGTTTTTGGTGACCTTCTGACAACTCGAAGTGGCAAATGTTACGTCTTCTTAGGGTGTTAAGATTTTATTTAGACTTTTCGGTTCCGGTGTTATACGTCGCGAAGCAGACCACATGTGTGTTGGAAACCAGTCTGGTGAACACTGCGAAACCGCTTACACGTACCTACATAAATTATAATATTGTACTTCTATACCTTGTGGACAAAGAAGAATAAAATAGTTACATCCAATATTACAGTCTATTATTACGATTTTTAACATAGGGATTTATCCGATTTTAGCCAAATCAGCTCACCATCCAGTGACTTTCAATATGTATACAAATTTGCAGATCAGTGGGATGAACGGTTTAGGCGGTAAAGGGTTTCTAGAACAGTAGCGGCTCGTGATATGTTTAATTGGGTGGGCAAAATATCAATCCAGTATTAAGGACTTATTTAATGAAGTGTTACTATATGTTATTAAGTTAACACTACAAATTTGAACCGACATATTTTTAAGAAGTAGTTAACCGCAAGAACCATCAAGAAGGTCGAGTAAACACTAAACAACCCTAATAAAACGGCCGACTTTTTGCGCAAATTTGTTGCATGCGCTATTGCCTATTAGAATAAGTCTATGCTATCGTATGGGGTTATCTGCCTGGTCCTCTGACGTCACACATGCATTTTTCGCTACCCCCACTCCTCCGGCTAGCCGGCTAGCTGGAGTTTACGCGCTTGCAGTAGAAAACCGTCACCGCTAGTAAGCACAATCTCAATTGCCACCCCGACCTGGTAGTTTCGGTTGCATACACTATCGTTATTTACCAATTCTACTGCCAGTAGCGTAGCAGCGTTGGATTTTATTATGTATTCAATATAATAATGCAGGCATATAGACAGTGGTTCTAAGGAATTTATATTAGGCAAATACTTAACTGTAACAAATATTGAATTAATAATGTCCAAATAAAAATGTGAAACACTGAATACCAGTACCAGGTGATCCAATATTTTTTGGGTGGGCACTGCCCACCCGGCCACCCCTGACGAGCCGCCACTGTTCTAGAAGCAGTTTGACAGAATCCACAGCCTTCGTCGCTGTATTGCAAATTGTCCGATTTTGATCCTGATTACTGCGCGACGCACGGTTTGTCTAGCACATTCGTGCACAATTGTGGCCTGCGGCTCAATATGTGTGCATGTATCAATATCTATAAACACAGGATACAAAAACGTGTGTTGCCGTGGCTTGCGTGCGCTGTGTCGCAATGTGCGCCTAACTTGTCAGTATGACAAATGTTATTCTGCCATAGAAACTGACTTAAGGTAGCGTCCAGAGATGGCTATGCACGCTACCTTACGTCAGTGGAAAATATCTGGGTGAGGGCCACCACAGATATTTTGAGTGGTTGTTCGGATATTTTATAACTTTCCCAGTCAACTAGGTCAGTGTAGTCAGTTGTCTCAAATTTGAATTTGGGCAACATAAATAATCTGAGTTTGAGTCTGTGATTGTACTTAAATTTGCTCTAGCTGTCACAATTCGCCGCAAAGGTAGCTCCTTTATTTCAGGTTGCGGGTCAAACAACATACATAATAAAATATTTTTCGAATGGCTGAAGAATCCATTTCTCTGAATCACTGGATCGACTATTTGTTTTAGCTTATCTGGTAAATATCGAGATCGAGCTATAAAGTTACAAAAATGTTGCGATACGTTGACACACGATGGTTTTGTTTTAATACAGAACCACATGGGCGCATAAACGTTTAGAATAAACCTTGTTAGCGTTACTAGAATGTTGGATGGTCTATCGGAAGCCACATACAAACGCAGAGTTCTATTCCCTGTTGTTAACCACCTTGAATGCACCCTTTTTCCTGGTTTACGTTTTTTCTAAACTACTAGAACATACACTACGTTCTCTATACTAAGTTCTAGAGGGGAAAACTGCGTCAACGACGATAAAGTACTCGATAAAGTAGTTTCTCCCGGGAATCTAGAACTTAGTTAATATACTAGAACATACACCTGACTCAAAAATTTAGTAGGTATTGCTGATCAGTACTTAGATTGTTACTTACATTTTTGTAAAGCTTTTCCTATTCGCCCAAGCTTTTCCTATTGGCCCACCCATTTGGATAAATTTAGTTTTTTTTAGTCCCTTTTTGCTTAGCACTACAAAAACGCGTCTCAACTTGACAAGTCCTTCATTTACCGTTCCACTCGCGGTTAAAATATCGTACATGTAAACCAGGAAGGGAAAAGATCAAGTACATAGAAAAATCAAAACTAATAAGGAAAAAATGGAAAGAGTGGTCATGTAGTAAAAAGATAAACGAATTGCAAGAAGCCCTGACTACGAACGGAAGTATAAAGAAAAGTATGAGAATGCAATCATTGGGATACAATAAAATAATTGCTATGAAAAATAAGAATGGGATGAGTAAGAAGAAAAAAACAGAGATACTGGATATTATATGTGATTTTTATACAGAACTGTACAATAAGACGAACCAAGAAGAACACAGAGAAGCTACAGAGACAGATAATATAGAAACGCACACGGAAGAAAATAGACATATGGAATATGACATAATGACGGACGAGATAACTAACGTGATCTCAAATCTGAAGGAAGGGAAAGCTGGAGGGATAGACGGAATAAGAAATGAATAGATAAAGGCGGGATGAAACTATATAGTAAAGGTATTGAAGGAAATTTTTAACAGCAACCCGATGACTGAATACTTAACTTCATTCGAAGATCAAACAGGCTTCAAGAAAAATTTCTTCACGCTGGATAATATTCTTTTGATGCAGCAACTCATAAAAAAATCTAACGACTATGACTTCCTTATGACTTTGAAAAAGCTTTCGATAGTGTAAAGATATAAGCAATTTTCAAGTCACAAAATTCTGGTACGTGTGAACAATATATTCACATACTAATATATATATATAATATATTTACTTTTTTTTGTTTACTTCTCCTTAGAGTTTCCATCTTACTCTTTGGCTATACCGTACTGACGAGGACTAATAAGTCCGAAACACGTGTCTACGGTTGCAATTAAGATAGCGGGTGTGCCCGAGAGAATCATTTTTACTATTTAGATTTGACCGCTAATAATTCATTTTCAATTATTATACATGGGCTAAAAGGTGTACCCTGGGGTGTACTAGTTACCTCGACGCGACGTGGCTTCTTTTCCTCCATACCGGGGATGTTGCCACCGAAGCATCAATTGTGTGACATTAGTCTCCCCAATTAAGGTCCCTTTTGTTTTGTTTACTTCTCCTTAGAGTTTCCATCTTACTCTTTGGCTATACCGTACTGACGAGGACTAATAAGTCCGAAACACGTGTCTACGGTTGCAATTAAGATAGCGGGTGTGCCCGAGAGAATAATTTTTACTATTTAGATTTGACCGCTAATAATTCATTTTCAATTATTATACATGGGCTAAAAGGTGTACCCTGGGGTGTACTAGTTACCTCGACGCGACGTGGCTTCTTGTCCTCCATACCGAGGATGTTGCCACCGAAGCATCAATTGTGTGACATTAGTCTCCCCGATTAAGGTCCCTTTTGTTTTGTTTACTTCTCCTTAGAGTTTCCATCTTACTCTTTGGCTATACCGTACTGACGAGGACTAATAAGTCCGAAACACGTGTCTACGGTTGCAATTTAGATTTAAAAAATCTTCTATATAATCTATATATAAAATTGTTTATTTTTGGGATTGAAGGCTTTGTTAAAATCACACTTTAAAACTTTACATATATCTAACGTTTCGACAACATACCGTGTCTTGTTCACAGATAAAACTGAAATTTCGTGAATGTTAGTTTCAATGTTCAAATACAATCACATGGCAAACCACCTTCAAACCAGTCTAGAGTAAAAAGGAACAAGTTTACACTATTCTGTACAATTTCTTTTTAATATTACGTATTAGATGGCAAAATTAGTTTGTAACAATTCAATAAGTTTAGATCCGACCTATCATTTACTGCATTTTTTTCTTTATAAATTTCTATTGCTTCTAAGACACATCTAGCTTTAAAATTGCTTTCTCTTTTTAAAACTTTTACGTTTTTGAAGTCAAATTGATGTCCAGTTTCCTCCTGGTGTCTCTTTAGTGCTGTTACATTTTTGGCGTACTTATGGCCTTTTAATCTCTCCTCCAATAGTTGTTCAGTTTGTCCAATATAGCTTTTTTCACAGCTGCATAAGATCTTATACACACAGTGTTATGAGGGTTGGTATGGGGGCTTTTAATTTTGTATAGATTTTTGATAAATTATTACAGTTCTTGTGTCCAATTTTTATGTTAAATGGTTTCATTATGTAACCATTTTTTTCTGATAGGGTTTTTATATAAGGTAGCGCTATATAGTTTGATGATTCTTTATTTTTTTCAGCTTTGATTTGAGTTTTGTTTCTTATAGTGTTGTTAATTATAACCTTCTGTTTAATTATCTTTTCTGTAATGCGGTGTGGATAGTTGTTCTTATATAAAATTTGTCTTACTTTCTCTAAACTATCTTGTTGGTATTCAGGAATTGTTAATTTTATGGCCCGGTCTGCTAATCCTCGTATAACACTAATTTTATATGTTTGTGTTTGATCGGAGTTGTAATTAAGGTATCGATGGGATGCAGTTTGTTTTGTATACCACTTTGTGTAGATTTTGTCGTCTTTATGCATTAACGTCATGTCCAGAAAATTAATTGCATCATTGTTGTTGACTTCCATGGTGAATTGCAATCTATTGTTGTAATTGTTAAAACTATCCAGTACTTCGTGTTCTTCTCCTTTGGGCACTGCTAGTATGCAATCATCCACGTATCGCTTAAAAAACGGTATGTTTACACTTATAGAGGACAGTATGGTAGTTTCTAGGTCTTCCATAACTAATTGTGCAGCGACACTTGAAATTGGCAATCCCATTGCGCAACCAAAAACCTGTTTATAGAATGTGTCTTGGTACTGGAAGTAAGGGTGGGTTAGCACTGTTTCTATTGCTAGTAAGAACTCGTCTTTTGGAAGGAATGCATATGGTTCTACTTCGTGCCATCTCTTATTTATGGCATTTTTTACCATTGTAATTGGTACGTTAGTATACAAGGATACTACGTCTAGTGAGATGAGGTGATGTGAATTGTTTAGTGAAGTTTGATCTAAGAATTCTTTGAGGCACCACGAATCTTTGATGTAATACTCATTTTTCCCCACGACGTTTGCTAGACAGTCTGCTAATTTCTTCGATAGCTTGTAAAACGGCGGTTGAATGCAGGACACTATTGGTCTTAAATGTATTCGTTTTTTGAAGAAATATTTGAATTTACTACAAATTACGGGATATACAAGTAATTAAAAATTTGTACCGTTTTTTTTTGGCCCACAGTGTATATATATATATATATATATATATATATATATATATATATATATATATATATATATATATATATATATATATATATATATATATATATATATATATATATATATATATATATATATATATAAGAACCCAACACTAATTATCGAGCTGAACAACATTATAAGAACTATAAGACTAGGAAATGGGCTAAAGCAGCTCAAGTACAGCATTGAATAATTTTATCAGCAAAATTATTCAATGCTGTACTTGAGACAATATTTGTCGAGGAGGAATGGGAAAACATGGGGATAAGAGTAAATGGGCAATGGCTGAATAGACTGAAGTTTGTTGACGACATAGTACTAATCGGGAAGAATAAAGCAGAAATAAGAGAAATGCTGGAAATAATTTTGCGAAGGGGAAAGGAAGTTGGACTACGTATCAACACACGAAAGACAAAAGCACTGTCATAAACTGTGCCCAACAAGAAAAAAAAAATAACTATACAAGGAAATGAAAGTGGAAAAGTTGATCATTTCATATATCTCGGACAAAAAATTACCACCAGCAACAAAGGAGAAGAAATAGCACGAAGAATAGCAATGGGGTGGCAAATGTACAACAAATACAAGAATATATGGAAATCAAATATAGAAATGAAAAAAAAAATTGTGGGTAATGTGTGTCCTCCCTGTCATGCTCTACGGATGTGAGACATGGACGCTAAGGAGCAAAATAATTAAAAAAGTCAGAGTGACAGCTAGGGCAATGCATAGAGAGATGACTGGAATTAAAAGAAAAGATAAGAAGACAAAAAAATGCATTAGAGAGCAATTAAACATAGAAGATACAGGAAAAATAGTACTAGAAAGAAAACGGAACTGGACTGGACATATCATAAGAGTGAAGGATAAGAGATGGACTAAAAAAATAAAAGATACCCTATGGTACCCGAGGGATAAGAAGAGAAGAAAAGGGAGACAAACTGCCAGCTGAGAGGACGAATTCAAAAGAAGCTGTGGAGGAGTAACCTGTTACAGAATAGCTTGGGACCGACAGGAATGGAATAGAATGAGAGACATATACAAAGATGTATGGCTATACCCGGATTAGACACACATGAGCATTGAGCATACGAACCAAATTCCAAAATTGGAATGCCACGGCTAACCCCGAAATTGTCTCCAATCATATATTAGAATCACAGTTTAATTTACTTTATTTCATTAATTTTTGAAGGGAAATACATATTGAGATATTTAATAATATAATGTATTAATTTGTAAATATGTTTGGCAACAATAAATGGCTATCTGTCTATCTATCTATCTATGTAAATTGTTACGATTCCGGGCCGATTTCAGATTCGACTATCTTCAACAACCGATTGAATACAATTGCAGGGTTTATAAGTCCGACGGGCATACGGGTGAACTAATATTGTCATTCCGTCGTCACAAAAGCGGTTCAATGTTGTAATTCGCGCGAAATCGGAATTTGGCAATTACCATTAGCAAGATTTAACATTGTAAAATATTTTCCGGTTTCCGGATAATTGATCGAGTTTTTCATCTATGGTCGTCATCAGCACGTACTCTTTCTTGGTCACGCGTTTAAACGACGATAGTCTATGCATATCTCTCACCGCCCGTCATTTTCAAAACTATCACTACCGGACTTGAATACCAAGACTTTGAATGACGCACTTTTCCAGCTTGCATTAGTTCGGTTACCGTTTTAGTCACAATCTCGCGGTGCGCGTACGCAAGTACCTTCGCGTCGCGATGTAACGGGTGTATCGCATGTAACTACAGTTGACCCGCGGTAATCCGGCCCCTGTCTAATCTGCCACCCCCTATAATCCGACATGCTTATAACAACATACGCACACGCAATGCTGCCATATAGAGATGCCACGCGGTTTAAAGTCGACGTTATTTCCTTCTTGCATACGGACTTGTGCTACCGCTAAAACAGTAGAACTGACAGCACTGCACAATCGACACCGTGACTTTCAGTTTTATTGTAAATGTGATCGCGGGCGGTTATGTAACTACATATTGCTGTCGCATTGTACAACGCATATCTACACGTCTCACAATGGCTTCGCAAATCCCAAAGCGGAAGCACAAAACATTAACAATTAAAGAAAGAAAATGAGATTTTGGACCGCCTAGATCGTAATTAATCTTTTAATGGCTTGGCAAGTGAATACGGTGTAGGACTTGCCACAATTTATGACATTAAAAAGAACCGCGAGAACATTCAAAAGTTCGTGTCAACGACTGACTGTGGGCCAGGCAAGAGGCAGACTCTCAAGAAAGCGGAAAATCCCGAGGTTGAAGAAGCTTTATACATGTGGTTCCTTCAGGAAAGAAACAGGCATACGCCTATTTCTGGGCCCATGTTGGCCCTGAAAGCAAAGTTTTTTTACAAGGAGATTACAAAAAAGACGACTTTGTAGCTAGTAAGGGATGGTTGGAACGCTTCAAAAGTCGTCATGGAATACGTTTGATGACTGTAACAGGAGAAAAACTCTCTAATGATACATCATATATAGAGCCATTTAAATTGAGATTTTTACAAAGAGTGAAACATTTAGATCTTTGCCCTTCACAGGTATACAATGCAGATGAGTCAGGACTTTTTTGGCGTGTAGGACCTAGCAAAACGTTTGTTTCACATAATGAGAAATCTGTACCTGGACGTAAGGTGAGCAAAGAACGTGTAACCATATTACCTTGCGCTAATGCTTCGGGCACGCACGCGCTAAAGACGGTGGTCATTGGAAAATCAAAGAACCCACGAGCAATCAAAAACATCCATTTACCTGTACACTATTATGGACAAAAAAAGCGCGTGGATGACCAAAGACCTTTTCAAAAAGTGGTTTGAAGAATGCTTCGTGACAGAAGTTAGAAAATGGTTGAAAGATCATAATCTACCTCAAACGGTGTTACTGCTTCTTGATAATGCTCCCGGTCATGCGTCCGAAGAAGAACTAACAACAGAGGATAAATGTATCACTGCGATGTTTCTTCCACCAAACTGCACTGCACTGATACAACCAATGGATCAGCATATCATTCAGTTTGTCAAGCAAGACTACAAGAAAAAACTGCTGCTGACGGCCATATCAAACGACCAACCTATAGAAAAACATTAAAAGAATTAAACATTAAAGACATGGTATTCTCCCTCTGTCAATCTTGGAATTCATTGGCCCCATCCGCCATAACATCGTCATGGAAAAACTTATGGCCAGAAATTGTCACCACTCCCGGCACCGTTCTTCAAACCGGTGTTACTTCGGAAGTCATAGAGCAAGTTGCTACCGAAACGCAGATTAGTTCGGAAAATTTGGAAATCTGGTGTCGTGGAATGGATGAAGAAGAAAGTGCGTTCCATCAAATGTCTGATGAGGAGATTGTCAACCAAGTTTCTATTACAACAATAAATCAAGAGGATGATGACGAAGTCATCGCAACTACTCCACATGTACCAGCTAAAGATGCAATTAATGCATTTAAGCTGGGTATGCAATGGGCTGAAGAGAAAGGTGCATCGTACCACGAACTTTTGCTTCTGAGGAGACTGAGAGACAAGGCCTTGCTCACGCGTTCAGCCAATGTAAAACAAAAGAAAATGGATGAATATTTGCATGCACCATCATTTATTTGTTTATCTATTTTTAAACTAAGATCAATATACATTGTATGTATCTTTTATCTTTAAATAGATTAAATATTTTATTTAGTATGGGCAGTATGAATTTTGATATCCTCATCTTTTGGGTCATCACATTTGTCGTTAACGTTGCTTATTGTTACATTGTTGGTGTCGTTTTCGTCGATCTCATCATCCGTCGTTTCTTCGTTTTCTGTTCCTTCATTTTTCATTTCATCGTTTTCTATTTCTTTGTCTTCGCCCACTTCCTCTCGTATTTTATTATGCGGATTTCAGGTTGGTCCAATGCACTTCGTCCAATAATTAATTATTTGTACGTCCTGGGCCTCATTATGTACAACATAGATGTCAGTATCTATGATGGTTTTATCGATGTTGATCCTTGAATATTTCTTACCAATTGTTCAGCTTTCACCGTTCCCAAAACCTTTGAGTCGTAAGTTCATTACATCATACTTAAAAATTATGTCTTGGGCATCTTCCTCTAAAGTCACAACATCACTGCCTAGATCTATAAATGCCATTAGCTTTTGTCCATCGACATCTACAATCTTGTGGTATACGTCAGGTGATTCGTGAAAAACTTTGATGTAGTTGACATTTTTCGTAGTAGATGGGCAGTCTGTTTGCTTATGTTCTACACGTTCACATTTATAGCAACGAAGATTCTTCTCCTGCTCTGGGCACTTTTTGCCGATATGTCCATTTTTATTACAGATTGAAGTGTTTGTCGGGCAGGCAGGTGGAAAGTGCTCAAATTCTTCATTTTAACTAACAGTTTGTGCGTGTCGTTTGGACAACTTAACGCTAATAATCTAGACAAATTTTTGTTATTCCAGCGATAATATACTTCATCACGGCTCGTTCGCGGATGGTGCCCTTACTAGTAATTGCCTTAACAACGTACACGTAGTACTCCTAAGTTTCGTTGATATCTTTCTTACTTCAACTTAATTCATCGTGTATTCCGCACCGTCAATTAGTGTCGGAAAATCCTTCAAAAGTTGGTTACGGAACGTAGACGAATCATGCAATGAACCTCGATAGCTTTCAAATATAACTTCGCAGCTCCGCCTTGCTTCGATATAGCTCTAAAAAGTAGGATGTTGTTGTTCCAGCTAAAACTAGTCGAACCATACAGTTTTTTCCGGATTAAATTCAGGCAAAAGTTCTGGTCCGTTACCTATCTGTGGTGTTTGACGCACTTTGTTACGTAATTCCATTTTTGTCCTTCGTCGCTATTGTTGCAAATTGTTAGATTTTAACAAACTTTAGTGCCCGTGACATGACAATATATTGAATGTCAGTATGACAAATGTCAATATGTCATAGGGCTACCTGGGGGCTACCCAAGATATTTGTATGTAATTTATACTTTTAGTAATTTATACTTTTACCACATGAGTGAATACTGCGAGCGACTAACTGCTCACAATGTCTGTCAATAGCAATAAAACACCGACTTCACAGTTAATATTATTAATGGTTAATTAAAAACAAGCAAACATTAGTGAACTGACTGTTCTGTTGGATGTAGAACATCTGGAGAAAATGACTAGACTTATAATTGTTTTTCACCGCTATAATTTTGGTTTCAACCCAATTCGTTACGTTACCACTATCATTGGCATGTAGTACCAAGGCACACCTCTTTTTGTCCAGCTTACGATCACTTTTGTGCAAGACTAGATGTGACTTGAGCCATTCGCTGTTTTGTGCAAAATATTTTATGGCATTTATTCCTCACAGGGGACATAATAAATTACATTCGATTATAATGATTAATGTCCAGTTATTCATACACACATAAATACATGCACACATACAGACATTTTTCAGAAATCACGGCAATGGGACCAAAGGCCTTAAAACGCGTATTTCTGTCGAAATCTCGATGTTAATCCGTCGATTACTATACTTTGCTTGCAATATAGTAATATAATAGCATATTAAGGTCCAGTTTATTAACCTCCCGATAAACTATCCAATATCTAATCGTACAGATAAATATAAAAACGGGTATATTCACTACTGCATAACACTATGTGTGACATAAATATGCTTACGGGACGAATTTATTTATGTGCCACACAAATAATACTATGTGACAGATTAGCGCTATGGCGACTCCGTTATTAACAGACAGTTATATATTATGTTGTACTCAAGATAAATTTCTTTAATGATATTGAAGACGCAAAGTAGATATGGTAAATCTAATTCGTAGCCCATATAATTCGTATAATTGTTCAAACTTGTCGATCTACGCACCGCGCGCAATCTAGCGAAATATCTAGAGAAAAACGAATATTCGTTGACAACTTCGCAAAAAATCGGCTGTGTGGATGTTTATCTGAGAGGCAACTACAGGTCACGAAAAGGCCCAATGAGTTTAACGGTGACTTCATTGGTCTATCTCCTACATAAACCTGGTGCCATAAATATAGTAATTCTCCTGGTAACTTCGCATTTGTTTTTTAGGCTTTAGGGAGCAGGTTAATCAAAATACTATCTTTCTTTCGCTGACGTTTCGGTTTTTATTAAAACCTTACTCATAGCTGCAAACACAGTTTCAAAAAGTTAACAAGTCAATATAACAGTTTAAAAAGCGATTTACCTCAAAAATCCGGCAAATGCGCATAACACAACCATCTACGTCTATACAACGCTCACCGACATCTTACAATTAAAAAACATTGAAACTATTCTAAAAATTAGTGCTCTATGTGTTGCCTATCTGCCCGAGACCGGTAAAAAAGAAATTATATTAGCATACATGTTACTCAGATTATCCGTGTCAGATCTTAAATTTACCGCATTAGTTGTCTTCTTTATGTATATCATTGTAATAGTAGGATGGTGGGTTCTTGGAATGTGATTAGTGCATGACAAAAAATGTTCTAAAACATTTAAAGTCAAATACCACAAGCCCCCCCCCAACACAAGCGACCACTATTATTGCTCTTACACTCGCTCTGCACGTGGGTTCTTGCAATGGGACCAGTGCAGCAGTTTAGCAGGTAAAACTAATTAAACTACTGATATTAATATTTAACTCAGAAGAAAACACTTCTCAACAAATTAACAAATTTATTACATAAAAAACAAAGAAATGAATGAACAAAAAATATATAAAAGAGACACTTAATTCATCCTTAAAATTACTATATAGAGGAGCTGTTAGATTCTCGTAAAAATAAAAAGAAGTGAAAACTCAAAGGAGGAAATAATAATCAGCTTACCATTTACAAAACACAAAACACTACACTAAGTTACATAGTAAAAAAAATAAATGAAAATCGACTATATCTTAAGTAGAATGCCGAATATCGACTGAATACAGAATGTTCTCCCGTCTTTTTTGTGGCTCCAACTTATATCCCTCATGTCCAAACTATATCGGTCCACGATACCATAATTTATAATTAAATAAACAACACATACAGAATATCGAGACACAAAACACTTAACGAAAGGGCCGTACTGATTTGGGCCATAAAAAATAGATTTACGAGTCTGCTAAGTTGAAAAATATAATAAATTATGCCTGTGCGTGTGAATAGGTCAAACAGTATCACCATTCACATATCCGGCATCACACACAATTTATCTCAAATTACAATGAACAAAATATGTATGCAGCTGAAATTCCCAATTATTACATCATCTCCAAGATACATCTTTTTTTGTAGTTTTTTTTTTCTTTTTTTAGTATTCTTGCAGAATGGAAGTCAAATTTATGGCCTGTTGACAACGCATGTGATGCCAGAGCTGTTCTTTCTTTTTCCTTTTTATTCGCCCTTAAGCAGTCATTCCTATGTTGGTTGATTCTATTCTTCAGGTATTGCTTAGTCTGTCCCACGTATGTCCTATCACAATCCTCACAGTCAATCCTATAAATAAGACCACTACTGTACATGGGATCTATCTAGTTTTCTTGTTGTAAGTTATGATTTTAGTATTATCACATTTGAGCCTAGGTATGAGTTGTTTGGTCAAACCTGGTATACGTGGTAGTAAAATAGTATTCCACCTTTTCGTCAACCAACTCTCCACCACCATTATCTCTAAGAAGGTTTGTGCGGCCTGCCTCCCCCAATATTCTTTGGACCAGCGCTTTCGGGTAATTGCATGTCACCAACATATTAGTAATAATGTTAAAATTGTCTTTATGGAACTCTTTATCAGCCAATTTAATTGCTCTGATTTTAAAATTTTTGATAATAGCCATCTTTTGGGTCATTGTGTGATCTAAATTGTAGTTTATAAATCTATTAGAATTTATAGGTTTTTGATACCAATTATTCTTTAATATACCTTCGCTGGTCCTTAGAATGAGTACATCCAGGAAGGGAAGTTGCCCATCTCTTTCACCAGGTCAGTTTTATTAATGGGTGGATTGAACTGAAAGTCTTCGTGACTTGGTCTATGCTATCTACAGGTAACGCAGTAAATATATCATCCACATAGATGAACAGGAACGGGAGCTCTCCTGGTAACGTTTATCAGTATAACTCAAAGATTAAGATCTGTGTTCTGTCCATAATCTATGTTCCAATATTGCCGACATTTGGTAGTACATTTATTTCAGCTTCTTTGAGAATTAGTCGTTGTATTTTCACTTTTGCGAAGTGCATTTCTCTGGGATATAATACATTATGCCCTCGTTAACATATAGGCGCAGTAAATACATGAAAATGAAATATAAACGAGCGACCTGGGAATTGACCTACACGTTTTCATATACCTACACCCTCGCTGCCGCTACACAAAGATATCACTCGTGAAGATAGTACAGACACTCCACATGTGAACGTTAGGCAGATGAAGTATTCAGATAATAGAACAATTTGTTACGCACCCTAAAATGTCAACCATCGCTTGCACAGATAAAAACGTTAAACTTATTTTAACTGGATAACTTTATTTTCAGTACCACTGACTGACAATAATTTATTTTTATCTACTAACTATACATATTACAGAAAAATAATAATACAGTAAGGGTGAATCTATAAATGCAGATTTAAATTCGTAACTACGGGTTTAATTTAGGTTACCTCTTGGCTATGAGTTTCCCATTTTATCAATGTTCGGGTTAGCGCTAACTGGGGCTTAAGTCGTGGTTATAAATAACTTCCACCTTTTCTGGGAGTTAACAAGGTAAATGCCAGTTACGAGCTGAGTGCGCATCAGTTTTCTTTAGTTCATTTGCATGTGCAAGTAAGGTTATTCATCCCCAAGCTTACTATGGATATACATTTTTTGGAGAAAACTTTGAAAATTACTGATGAAGAAATTATCGAGTTTTATAAAATGGGAATAGGCCATATACCGTACGAGAAAGAATTAATTTGAGGGGTGAGAAGACACAGATTTCTTTCGACGATTTCGGCTGTCAAGGGGAATGGTTATGACGGTTTTGTATTTAATAAGGTGGTATAGCCGCGCATATAGCGAGGAGAAAATCGGCAACGTGCATCAGTGCAAGCTCCCTCTCACGCACGGGCGGGTGGGGGATATGCAGCGGTACGGGTCCCCACTAAGGTAAGGCGGTAACCCCACTACACATCTCTAGTTTCCATATTTCTGTTCTGCCTATACCAACTTCTTGAATACACAATCGGTATAAATAACAATAATAAACAGAATAGACACATAAAACTTTAAAGCACAACCGACGCTGTCAATTCTACTCAATGACGCGATGAAAGACAATCATATATCCGGGGGGGCAGCACGAAACATCGTGTCACCGACATAAATAAAGTTAGCAACAAATATAACAGAGGGAGGAGACAATTCTCCGTTCTCATTACCATCGACGTGAGGAATAGAAGCGATGAAGAAGAAATAGATACCGTACCACCTAATCCAGATTATAAAAAGCTACCTAAATAACTGGAAAGTATTTCACGACAACGAAAAATACGACATGAACGCAGTGCCACAAGGCTGTGCCCTAGGACCAGACCTTTGGGCCATTGTAACGTTTGGTTATTGTTAATATTGTTACACTCCTCTTAGTGTAGGGGGTCGTAGCTTGGACAGGCTTAGCAATTATAACACTCTTCAACTCCAGTTGGTATACTTTTTATTACTTGTGTGTTGATGTTCTACACTTGATTATAATAAAGCTTATTATAATGATTTACATGGTACATGGCTATTTATGTGATACCCGCGACGATTCCCTCCAGGAGCTCCGTTGACCAATCCCGACGCTCCACACCATCGTGTGTCGTCAATTCCAAGAATGTGTAATCTTGCAATTTTCCCGTTAATCCTTTGTTACAATTTATAACACACACGCTTGGTTAAATATAAAGTTTATTAGCATCAACTGTGCTTATTACAACGTACTGTCTATATGTGTAATCTCTAGGTTATATTAAAAAGTATCAAGTGAAGTTGGCGGCCATGGGCGCCTCGTCGCCTAGGGTACGAGCGGCTCGTCACACCTTCCCCTTTTTGTTAGAGGTTCAACCTCACCACTGGTTTGATGGGCCTGCCGGAAGGGGTTCGCATCAAGCCTGGTTCCGCTGGTGTTGCCTGAGGTGCTGCCGGAGATGCTGCTGGTGGTACCTGTGTTGGTGTAATGAGATCTTGGATTATGGTAGGGTTTACTACAGGATCTGGATCGGGTTTAACGACTGCATTGGTTGGTCTTAGATGCCATGTATTTCTGCTCAATGATCCCTTTTCTGTGTTAACCATATACGATCGTGGTTCTCTTCTTTTTTTCTAATACTACTGCTGGTATCCAATTTCTGTGGGACTGTTTCACCAGGACATTTTTGCCAATTGTTAGCGGTTGGTGGGGTTTTGTGTATGGTTGACTTTGGCATTTTGTAATTCTCGTAGTCTGGTCAACTCTGTCTTGACATTTCTTTTTATGGATGGTTTTAATATATCACTACTAGTGGGAATGTCCGTTCGTGTTAGCCTGTTCATTAATCGTTCGTTGGACGAACCTAGGTTTTTATTACGAGGTGTATTCCGGTGGTTCAGTAAGGCTAAATAAATATCGGTTCTATCTTTATGGTATTTCTTGATAATGCCCTTTGCCGTCTGAACGTAGCGTTCTGCAAGACCATCCGATCTTGGGAACCTGGGGTTTGACGTCTGGTGTGTAAAGTTCCATTTTCTTCCAAATTGGAGAAATTCTCTGGAGGAATACTGTGGGCCATTATCTTACTCAAGTATTCGAGGAATGCCGTAAACAGAGAACCATTTTTTTAGTATGTTAATAAGAGAATGTAGTCAAGAATGTAGTCTTCTCCTAAGCAGTGGAACAGAACTGTAGCTACTATTTCCCAAGGAAGGGTTGGGACTTCTTTCAGCATCACCTTTCTTTGTCATTACTTCTTTGCATTGACTGACATATTGGACATTGTTCAACCACTCGTACTACATCATCAGTTAATGTTTTCCAGAAAACTATCTGTCTAGCACGAGCAAGACATCTACCTATGCCTTGGTGGCCACTGTATATTTTTGTTAAAAAAATAGCTCTTGTCCTTGCTAGGTACGATAACTTTATTTCCTTTGAAGAGAAGTCCAGAGTGGTGGGTTAGCTCGTCTCGATATGTATAACACTGTTGGAGTTCTGGGTGTAGGTGCTCCTTTTTCTTTGGCCAGCCGTTTGTTATAACTTCTTTTAGTTTCTTTAGTTCCTCGTCTTCATTGGTGTGCTTGATAAATCGTTCTGTTACGCTGTCGAAAGTACTAGGTGTACTTCAACATCCTCTTCAGGATCATCATCTTGAATTTTTTTGCAGTCTCTGCTCAATGTGTCGGGAATGGGTATGTTTGTCCCTTTTCTATATACTACAGATGGAGAATATTGTGCTACATCCAGTAAAATTCTTTGTAATCTTGCTGGAGCTGCAGTTATTGGCTTTTTGAATATGGTTTCTAGAGGTTTGTGATCTGATTCTATGGTCAAATATCTCGGGTATTAGGTGGCTGTTTTTTAGTTAAATTTACGTCAGTGGAAAGTGGTTAAGGAGGTCGTTGTGTGTCTGTGTTCTGAATCACAAGATGACTGCAGTGAGACTCAAAAAAAACCTCCCTAGTGAAAACTGGAGATAACTGTAACAATGAAGGTCAATACCCGGTCGACTAGGTCGACGAGGACGGCTAGCCAAAAAACGACCGGGTCGAATAACATGCCAAAGTCGAGTGAACAACTAGACAATTCGTCTCCAGTGGGTTATGATAAGGAGAAAGTTATTCAAATGCAGGAAAAATTAAAACAGGTGCATAGTGAACTGTGCAGTAGCAGGGAGATCATTAATAAACTAATGGATGAAGTCAAGGCCAAGGAACAACTAATTATAGAGCTTAAAAAAATTGAGACGGCTACTTTGAGCGCAATGTCCACCTCTTGTGCTGCAAAAACTAAGATTGTGACGTGCAGTCGGACTACCTCTACGGAACCAGCACATCTAGAGAGCAAAGAAGCTAAGGGTGTGATGTGCGATCGGGCTACCTCGACGGATCCTCAACGTACAGAGAGCATCGGATCGACTGACGGCAGTGATTGCAACAGCGGTAGGGGCAATTGTTTAAAACAAATCAAGCACAGATTGTTAATTGTGGGGGATTCCCATGTGCGTGGTCTTGTTGGTCACCTACCAAAAAGTAAGTTCAATTGCACAGTATTCTTAAAACCAAACGCAAACTTTAAATCCGTGACCGAAAACATTTCTGACATGGTGCGCGATTTTACTCTAAATGATTATGTTGTGATTGTGGCGGGCGCAAACGATAGATATCAGTATTTTCCTTTCATACATTTCAAAAAATTGTTAAATTGTTAAAAGCAGTTGTTTTAATACAAATGTGCTAATATGCTCTGTGCCTTATCGATACGATTATAGTAATCTCAATAATTGTATATATGAGTTAAATAAAAAGATCTTTGATATTGTAAGCAAATTCAGAAAATTCTCAAACTTTGTAAATGTAATAGATATCAATTCTGTATATAATCGCTCTCATTACACTGAACACGGGCATCATATTCGGGGCAGGAATAAGTTCATGTTGATGGATGAGGCATAGTGAGTTTTTCTAATACTAATAATATAAGTAACTTGCGGTTCATTCGTGAGAATGTGGATTTGAGTCAAATGCCCGAAAGCGTTAGCGCTAGTGAAAGCTCATCTGCGACTGAAGATGTTAATTGTCAGCTTACTGATGATGCGAGTTCTTTCTTACCGTCCGATTTTTTACAGTTTTTAAATGTCTTGTTTTAAATGTGCATGGTATTCGAGGTGGCTTGGACGAGATGCATTCATTTCTTGAAGAGTGCATGCACCCTGATATATTGTGTTTCACTGAACATTGGCTGGATGCAGATGATTATGCAGTAGGCATAGACGGCTATGCTCTGGCTCATAAGTATTCCCGTACGCTGTCAAGGAGGGGAGGAACAATGATTTTTATTAAATCCGGGTAAGACTAAGGTGATAGATTGTCACAATAATCTCATTGAAGAGAAGCTATTTGAATTTTCGATGATATACTTGCCTATCATAAAGTCCTATGTTTGTTGTGTTTATCGTTCGCCGGCAACGGGTGCACAGGGTGTTGTGGTGTTTCTAGAGAAGATGTATGAGTTGCTAGATTCCATCCCACTCTCATCGACTGTTATTCTCTGTGGGGATTTTAATATTAATTATGGGTGTGAAACAACGTCACGGCTTCTGCGCCTACTATTTGCGGAATTTAGCATCAAAATGATGGTACGATCACCAACGTACGTTACGGCGCAGTCCGCAACAATCCTGGATTACTTTGCAACCAATCTAAATGAAAGAGTAGATACCGCTGTCGGGTCAACTAGTCTTTCTGATCACGAGTATGTGCTTGCGTCTTGGCGGTTTAGGCGTGCGGAAGCAGAGATGAGAGTGTGCTCTAGTCGTCCGGTTTCTGCTCGGAAACTAGGAAGGTTTGTTGACTTGTGTGAACGCACGGTTTTCGCGTCGCGGGGACGGTTGAGGACAGGTTTCGTGACTTTATCAATAAAATTGCTAGAGCTTATAATTTGGCGTTTCCAGTGAAGTGTGGTAGGAACCCGGTTATGAGGAAGGGGTGGTTAACTAAGGGGATTAGTAGAAAAGTTTCTTGTAAGAATAAGCGTAGTTTACTCTATATGCGTAAATATTTCTCGTACTCGTTTTTTAATAATTATGTGTCTAACTATAAGTCAACCTTGAAGACGGTTGTTTCATTGGCCAAGAAACAGTATTACAGAGCACGTATTGCCGGGTCCGATAATGTCATTAGAGAGTCTTGGAAAATTGTGGGAGAGCTCAGCGGAAGGGTGAACACTGGTCGACCATCCTTGTCGCTTCAGGTTGATGGTCATCTGATTACCGATCCAGAGGAACTGTCGTCGGTAATCAGATGATATAGTATAGTCGCTGATGCTGGGCCGATAAATGTCGACTCGGACCGCTCGGACGGTGGGGCTGGTGTTGGTCAGGGTAGCTTCTTTCTCTCTCCCATCTCATTGTCGGAGATGGATTGCGTTATAAATAATTTGAAAAATAAAAATTCCGCTGGCTATGACTTGTTGACTACGACAGTACTCAAGACTTTGCCTCTCAATGTCCGCGAGGCACTGGTTAAGTTGATTAATGACTCGTTTGCGGAGGGGATAGAATAGAATAGAATAGAACTTTATTATGTGTGAAAATACATAAGTATATACACTCGTCAAGCTGTCTACAATATTGATAATATATACATAAATATAACTACAGAATAAGAAAGTAGAGAAAATAATAATAAAACAAAACAAGACAATAACAATGAAAATTTCTACAACTTAGCGTACATAATATAAAACAGTGACTACATCAAAGGACAATGGTTCATCAAACAGCGACGGACCTGTTAAGGACTACTAAACATAGGCGGCATTAGTCCCCAAAAAATCAAAGTACTCAGCAAAACTGTAGAAAGAATGCATCGTCAACAAGCTCTTTACTTTCGATCGAAACTGTGTCTGGCAACACATTATAAAAACGTATGCCGTAATAGTTGGTTGCCCATCGTGATCTTGTGAAACGTACGAATGGTTCTCTGAGCTTTCCACCCGACCGAGTATTATGGTCGTGTATGTCAGAAGAATTTGAGAGATTTCTTAAATGTTCCCTCACCCACATCAAAGATTCCATGATGTACACGCATGGTAATGTTAATATTTTAAATTTTCCGTACAACTCCTTGCAGTCCTGTCGATAGCCAAATTGGCCCAACACCCTAACAGCACGACGCTGAAGTGCAAATACACGTTGCGCAGAAGGTGAGTGTCCCTAAGCCATCACAGTATAACTCAACACTGAATGGCATAGGGCAAAGTACGCGGTCCTTAACACAGAAATAGACAGAGACAACGATAGATTTCGGAGCAGATATACGTTTTTGGATAATTTACCGCAGATGTAGTCAACGTGAGATTCCCATCGTAAACCAGGGTCCAAGTACACACCCAAAAATGTAACGGATGACAAGTTTTCCTCAACAATGGGTCGCATCGAGAATGCCATCGTCTGAGTCTTGACCTCATTGAGCTGTAATCCATTATCCGAAAACCAAGCCTTAGCAGCAATGTAAGACTCATCCTTTCGCCTTCTAGCTTCTGCTAGATTTATGTCATTAAAGGACAGTGTGGTATCATCTGCAAAAAGGATTCCGTTATCACACGTAACATTTACAATAAAATCATTGACGTAAATAATATAGAGAAGCGGTCCAAGAATTGAACCCTGAGGCACTCCACAAGTTATGGACAAACTGTCGGAGATAGTTCCCCGATATTTCACCATCTGGGTTCTACTTGATAAATAAGAACGGAAGAGTTCTATTGTAATTTCCGAAAATTGGTAAGATCTCAACTTCTCTAACAGTACATCATGGACAAAACAGTCAAAAGCCTTTGACAAGTCACAAAACAAGCATACACTGTACATACCATTCTCAAAACAACAGACACAATTTTCAACAAAGCTCAAAATCGCACGGGAGGTTGACAGACCACGACGAAAACCAAACTGTTCTTAACAAAAAAGTGAATGGTGCTCGAAATGGTCAACGATCTGATTTTTTATTAATATCTCGAAAACCTTTGATAGACAAGGCAATATTGAAATGGGACGGTAGTTGGATGCGTCGTCTATGTCTCCCTTTTTGTGTACTGGCGTGACTAGCGCAGTTTTTAATTCAGCCGGAAATACTCCTGATACAAAACAGGCATTTATTAATTTTGTTAGTGGGTGTACAAGATGGTGTTTTACCGATTTTAACAAATTTACTGTCATGCCGTATACATCCCTGGACGTCCCCATCTTCATGCCTGCTAAGACATCCCTTACCTCGTTAAAAGTGACCTCGCGAAGCGCGAAAGGCGGGAAAAGCTGATTGGCATGCCGTTGCCTTGAGCGCATTGATGTTCCTAGCCCATTTGCAACGCTTACAAAACAGCTGTTGAAATCATTTGCAGACAAACTTGAATCCTTTGGTGACACCCGCGAGTTTCTCAAGTCATTCATCAAACGCCACATTGCCGCGGGCACATTTCCGGATTTACGGATACAACTGTCATTTGCGGATATCTTGGCACGTTGAATTTCCCGACTATACCTTGACTTATGATGAGCATATATTTTCTTTAAATTGTCGGTTTTGTATTTTTTATATAGATCCCGAGCAATATCCGTTTGCCTCTTCATGGTCGCCAAATTTTCGGTGTACCAGTCTGACCTGAACCTAGTGTTCTGCTTAACTACAATCGAACGCACCGGAAATGCATCGTTAAATAGATTCGTTATGTAGGTGTGAAAAAGCGTGAATCTTTCGACAGCATCCAACCTATCATCCATCGCAAAGGCCCAATCGGTGGAACCAATTAGCTCAAAGAAACGCTGTCTTCCCTCTAACGTAATTGGTCTTCCAGTGAAATTTGACCCCTCATGACAGGACACGGTGGACGGTAAGCCAATGGTCTGTGCAAAGTGGTCACTCACATCCATATCCAAAACCCTCGAGGTGTACTTCTCGGTGTCAAAATTAATGAAAATGTTGTCAAGGCAATTTTGTCCCCTAGTATTATCAGTGATAGTTTCCACAAAACCGAACGAGTGCATTAGATCCATTAGAGCTACTGTCATATGATCACGGGTACCAAATCTCACATTAAAATCGCCACACACTAGGACACGCTTTCCCATCAACCTACAAAGGAGAAGTTCAATATTCTCTAAGAATATTTCAAAGTCTCCACTTGGCGATCGATACACCGCCAAGAAGACTACCTGTGGGACATCCATATAGATACCAGAAAACTCACAATGTCTCTCCCTACAATACCTATCAAGATCGTTTATTCTATTAAAATTTACCCCCGGCTTAGTCAGGATCATAACTCCACCATGCAAATAGTGCTCCCTAAAGAAAATATCCGCAACAGCATACGGGCCAATTTTAAGACCCGTCCATTCATCTACCTTCAGCCAGTGCTCAGACAGACAGACGATGTCAAACTTATAATTTTCGGCAGAGAAAAAGGCATCAAGAAGATGTATTTTGTTTCGCAGACACTGGACATTCAAATGGAACAAGAGTGTGTTTTTTGAAGAAAGAGCAGGCTTGTCATTTATAAAAAATCTCCTTGCTGTTGGGCTGCAGTGGACAAGTCTATATTTATTAAACACCGACCCAAGCTACCCTTAAAACTTGCAATTATTGATGATACGGAACTATATAGGATGCGTTTTCCACGTTTATTTAGGTGGATTCCATACCTCGAGACAGTTTTTTACGGAGTTTACATCAATAAATGTTGTATAGTCACAGTTTAGGTAACAGAGCGTATTATAAAGTTTACAGTTATAATCGTAAATCAAGTTATTTACATCTAGTGTGTTCGATAAGTATGGAACCGAAACAAAAAGCAGATTTGTGTGTGACATCCGTTTGATAAGCTTGCGAATGGCACTCATTGAAGGTATGCGTCCATCCAAAATATCGTTCGTACTCGCAAATATAACAACAAAGTCCATTTGAGTAAACGATTTTGCAAGTTGATCCAAGTTCATAACCACCTGGTCGAATCTAGCATTTGGCTTTACAATTGTTTCTATTTTCGAATTGCACAGTCGATCCTTCAGATAATAGGCTGCATTACGGCACGACTGTCACCAATCACCAGTATCCTCCTCCGATCTCCAGTTCCAGATCCCGCCTCAGACTTCCTTCCGCCAACCTCCCCCATATTTCTCACGGTCAAGATCGGATTGGGTGCATCAGGCTGGACAGAGACGGCGTCCAGCATCCGCGGACAGGGCTGCCGGGCGCAGTCCAAGGCCACCACCGACGCCTCCAAGTCTTGGTAGTCTTCCGTTTGTGTAATGGAGTCTACATTATATACACGTCCAAGTTTAGCTGTGACCGTTTCCAAGGTCGATCAATTTCGCCATAAAAAATGGCGAAATTACTTTATTCGCGGACGATGCAAGCGTTGTATGGTGGGATGCAGATCTGTCATTACTAGTTATCAAAATCAATAAAGATCTTGAGCGGATGCGTCGTTGGTTTTCTTCAAATGGGCTTGTGCTGAACGTGTCCAAGATGGCGGCAGTGTGTTTCTCCAGTTCCAGGGAGGCGGTGGTGGGGTCCCTGCTTTTTGGAGGTGCCCAGCTGCAGTTTTCGGACAGCACCAGGTTTTTGGGGGTAACATTGGATAGGTCGTTGACATGGGCATCCCATATTCATAAGCTACTGTCGAAACTTGGAAGGGCGCACTTCGTCATCCGTGCGGTCGCCAGAGAACTGGATGAGGTCTCGGCAATTAATGTCTACCACGCTTATTTCGGCAGTTTGCTGAGATATGGTATTGCATTCTGGGGATTCTGTTCTGCCGGAGAAATGGATCAAGTACTAAGGATCCAAAAAAGAACTATAAGATTCATCGTGAAGGTTGGATAGAGAGACAGTTGCAGGCCTCACTTCGAGAGGTTAAAGATTTTTTCAGTTACTAATTTGTTTATTTTTGAGGTGTGCATGATGGTCTACAGGGTTCGGGATACTTTTGGGCGTTCATTAGATCTGCACCCGTCACGCGCAGCCGGTGAATTGCGATTGCCCCTACCTAAGTGCGCGAAGTTCCACCACTCGCTACAGTTTACGGGAGTAAAAATGTTTAATAAATTACCAACTCACTTGAAGCTGAAGCAAAACGTGATACCTTTCAGGAAAGGCTTACGAGACTTACTTTTGAACTCAGTTTACTACTCGCTCGAAGAGTACTTTTCTTCATGAATTTATCAGTGTTGATTTCTCGTTCCGGTTACCATATACCTGCACTATATTGTTTATTTGTTGTATTATATGTGTATGTATTTATTTGCCCAATTGTGGAGCTATCGTTGCGGGTGTTTGTGTAATGTATGTTCAGTTTTATATGCACCATTATTTTATGTTGTCTAATGTTCTATAATTATGTACACCACAACGGTTTTTTCATAATAAAGTCTATCTATCTATCTATCTATTGCTAACGCCTTTTGTGCTTTTAAACCTTGTACGTGATCAGCCATTCTTGTTGTTTCTTTGTGTTTTTCTAATGCGTAATTGCGAAATTTTAGCTTCTTACTACTTTTTACTTGCTTTTTGCACTCACTTCTGACACCATGTAACGTTTGGTTGTTGTTAATATATAACACAAACGCTTGGTTAAATATAAAGTTTATTAGCAGCAACTGTGCTTATTACAATGTAATGTACTATATGTGTAATCTCTAGATTATATAAAAAAGTATCAAGTGAAGTTGGCAGCCATGGGCGCCTCGTCGGGTAGGGTACGAGCGGCTCGTCACAGGTCATTACATCCGCCAAGGCAGACAAAAGTAGTCGCCCTAAAACGCATCATGACCAGAATCGAAGGACCACAGCAGAAAGCACCATAATGCACGCTAGCACAGCCTGTGCAACAGCCCATAAGTACGAAAAGTGTCGGAACCTCCTACTTGGAACACAACGTAGGTTGAATGTCTTAATCATCTCAGCATACAGGACTGTATCATCACCGGCTGTGAGTGTCATCGCAAGCATGATTCCCATCGATCTAAAGATCGAGGAAAGGTTAGACACAAGAAAAAAGAAGGAACACCATAAACAAGTGCGAGCCAACACTAGGGAAAAATGGCAAAACAGAGACAATGAAGAGGAAACGAAGCGAAGACTGAAGCCACAAAGACCATACTGCTGGCAAGTGAAAATAAACCCTCACCGGTGGTACCGCTTGCCATACAGGAATTTTTCCAAGGCTGACCAGGCCGAGTTTTAGTTGGTATACCCCACGCGAGTGGTGGAAGTCCGGCACATGCGCCGGTGTACGGTGCGTAATGCGTTCTTCGTCTGCTAAAAAAAAGTTGGGTTGGGTTGGGTCAGTCCTTTATCTACTGTTGGCAACAATGATTTCAGTTGTATTTCTGTAGCCAACCGTACTCAACCTGATAGTTTCTTAACTGAAAGTTTGATTTGTTTTGATAGATCCGCTATTATCGTAACTAGCAATGAACGAAAACCGCAAGTTACTTAACTGCCACTTTTAAACCTGCATTGATAGATCCACCCTAAGTGTTATAAACTGGTGATTATGCATAATTGCCGGTTATTATCTATAATCACCAGTAGTACTGGTAAATGTGATAAATAATTGAAAATTATTCACCTTAATCGTCAACTTTATATAATTTCCAATACGTGATGGTGAATTTAATAAATTAAGGCTATAAGATAGGATACAGCGCGTTTTTTTAGTAGTATCCTTAGTTTTAGTTCGTTGGACACTTTGACGCACGGTGCTGCGAATAACAGTATTTTATAATTTACAATTATAACGGCAGCAAATACCGATTTTACGTTATGGATGTGGCTCTATCAATATTTGATTAAGACTGTCATGTCTTTAGATATAAGTGAAGACGTAAGTGGAAAAAGTAATTTTATTATTACAACTTATGCAAAACATTTGCATATAAATAATAAACGAAACCTAACTACTAAAGAAAACAAAACAGTATTCAAATAAAGTCCATTAACTGTTAATAAAGTAATGTTAATTACCTAAATATTTTTACGTTAGCCTATTGTGCAATATAGAATTACCAAGTTTGCCAGATCTTTTTGGATTTGGAACAGCAAAGTATTTTTTTGCTCGACATGGCATGTATTTATATCTGTTTTTGGAACATTATTTATTTAGAATTATCAGACGACAAACCGGATTTTCTTCATGTCAAGATGATTCATATGTAGCCTATCCAAAATATCTTTTCAAATTACATTAGGCACATATTTGAGCTGCCGTTTGAAAATCAGACCATCCGCCATATATAATTTATCTCGATATGGCTTTTTGAAGTAGGTTGCTGTGACTTCAAATTAGACGAAATTAGACATTTTACTTCTGAGCTACTAAATAAGATACTTCAAAATAATATTTTTCTTCATTTTCAGCGTTAAGGTATTCATTAACCTTTATGAAAAATGTTTTCCATATGAAGAAGCTCACTTTTTGTGTTCCCAGTATATATTATACTTTTAGCACATTCTGCCACGCCAAGTCCGTTGTTACCAGTAAGTTTGAGGCTGACATGAAATAGCACCAGCAGCGGCAATTTAACGATCAGTGGAATGTGTTATTGTATCTGAAATACACCGCAAAGCAATTAGAGCGAAGGCACGGACCGCTGAAGACAAATTAATCTTAGGATCCCTTGAATCAGTTCCACCCCAGTGCCATCTAGAGCGTTGTTATTAATTGTAATCACATGGTCTCAAGTGTCGAAGTCATTATTAGTTTCTATCGACCAGCCGCAGATTTCAAATAGCAATTAATGCCTAGGTGGCGGGAATTGTCATTCGATATATCTTTTTATGTTCTAGAGCTCTCTTCCTATTCTATTTCTAGTCTTATTCTATTCTAAAGCTCTAAGGGCCAACTGCACCGCTAACATTTAAGTTTTAAATGTAGCTTAATGCACCCTTAACGTTTAAGTTCGCTGCACCGTCAACAAACTAAAGCTTAAATATCTGTAAGCTTCCCTTATTATAAGCCGACGATATGGTACGGTTTAGCTGATACTTATCGAAATACGAGGTTATGTACGATTATTGATATTAAATTCTGTCACTTCGTATTTCGGAAATAGCCTTAAAATGAATATCAATAATGTCATGATGCAAGATGATATAGTTGAAAATGATATCGATGAAGTTGAGATAGTTGAGTTTGGTGTCCCTAGGAAAGTGTACAGTAGATCAAATCATTTTGAAAATCTGGACGACAGGACATTTTTTAAAAAATTTAGATTAACCAAACAAAGTGTTGAATTTGTTCTGGATTTAATAGAAAATGAACTTGAATATCCTATTGAAATGTAAGTGACATATCAGAGATTTATCGAACAACTTTATAATTTGTAATTTTTAAGAAACAAATGCATATCACCACTGCATCAATTGTTAACTGCATTACGATATTATGCAACCGGGGCTCATTTAGATTCGATAGCAGATTTTATGGGGATGCACTCAACTACAGCAGTAAGGATAATTCCAAGAGTGAATGCAGCTATTTCGAGACTATACCCAAGATTTGTTAAACCACCATTAACAAACGAATCACAAAGAACCACAAAGCAGGAATTTTATGAAATTGCTAGGTTTCCGAACGTAATTGGAGCATTGGATTGCACAAATATAAAGATACAGTCTCCTGGTAAGTTGATTCATTCGCAGTTTTGTATGCCTATTTATTTTTAATACCTACAAATAATTTTAGGTGGTGATGATGCAGAGATTTTTAGAAATAGAAAAAGCTATTATTCAATTAACGTTCAGGGAATATGTAATGCACAAAATGAATTCATTAACATTGTAGCCAGATGGCCAGGTTCTACTCATGACGCCACCATTTTTAATCACAGCAACATGAGGGCCATGTTCGAAGAGGGTAGAGTCTTCGATAATTGCATTTTATTAGGTGGGACGATAAAACAGTACTCCAAAATTGGTAAACATTGTTTTGTAGGAGATGGAGGATATCCTTTAAGGACATATCTACTAACCCCTTTGCTAAATCCTACAACAAGAGCTGAACAACTTTACAATGAATCCCACATCAGGACAAGAAACAAAATTGAGTGTGCCTTTGGTATTTTAAAAAGAATGTTTCCAGTTCTTGCTTATGGATGTCGACTAAAATTAGAAAATACATTGGCAGTTATAATTTCTACTATTATCTTATATAATATTGCAAGATCTAGAAATGACCCCGAACCAATTATTGAAAACAATCAGCAAGGAGAATTGGAGCTCCTTATTGGAGACGGATTTATTCCCGAAGTACCTATGAACCAGCGCAGGATCAATGTTGATTTTGATTATCGAAATCAATTGATCAATGATTATTTTTCGAATCTGTAAACTAACAAATGAAAATAAACGAATATGTAGTTAACAAATATTTGTATTCACTTGAAATTGATCGTAATTACAATTATAATATTTCATTATAATTAAGACTGCTCCTCAATTTCTTTACCTGCAGCTCTTTCATCTCTATATCTAGAAGTAATGACCTTTTCCGTAGCTCAAATTCCTCTTTATCCCGTGCTCCCTTATTTCTAGCTACTTCTAATTCGTACTTAAAATATTCTTGCTTCAGATTAGCAACATCACCGTACTGTTTGGATAAATGACTTGTATGAAGACCATCTGCGACATTCGGTCTTCTTCTTTGTGGTCCGGTCAATTGTGTTCGCAGATTTGTTGAAACTGGTGTTCGTAATTGTTTAGGAGCGTAGTTTCCCCAATCCTTCTAAAAGAGTCAAATTTGAAATCACTAAACTTCTTTAAATTATTGTCTTAAATTACCTCAGTGTGTACTAATGTAGCAGTTTTTGTTGGCACATCATTGAAAATATCATTATTATTATTTGTCTTATCCACTTCTACAGTAACATTTGGAAGCGGTTCGTTTTCCTTTTCTAAAATAATTGTTGGCGCACTGTCTCCATCATAGAGGTTACTTAAACCCATTATTGTTTTTTTGTTAGTTATGTTTAATAGTACGTCCATACAAGGGTCGGTTTTTGGGGTATACGAACCACCACCAGTAGCAAGAACGTTTTTTCTGTTTTCTGCAGCAATTTTTCGTATTTCCTTTTTTTTATTCTCGTAACATTTTTTTAAACACTGCTTGGGTCGATAAACTCCAGAAACTGAAGTGGAGTTAAATTCAGCAGTTACTCGGTCCCAGGCTAAATCTTTTTCTTTCCACGTAGTAGTATCAGTCTTTTTGTTTTCCAATATATAGCTATACTTGGACACCGTATGTAACAATTTCAATTTTTCGTCACTGGTGAAATTTGTAGATCGCAAGCGCTTTTTACCAGAACACTCTTCCATTTTCAGGTGAGGCTTAGGTAAACAGTAAGCACCAGAATTCGACAAACTGTCAACATATGCGCGGCAATTTCAAAAACCACCAACTTAAAACTACGAAGATAAAAAATTACTAACGGTTTAAAACTTTGCTAAGGCTTAACTAAGCTTAACAAAAAACTGACCGGTGCAGTAGATTCGTAATTCTTATGTCGTCCTTAACGTAAGCTGAACTTAGTTAAGTATTACATTTAAGGTCTAGCGGTGCAGTTGGCCCTGAGTGAAGATTATAATAAGATTTAGACTGCTTAACTGATTTCCTTTATGATGTTTGCTATGCCCTTGTGCCGATTTTACCCTTTGGCGATAATAATGCTGACCCTGTGCTAGATGTAAATCAGTACAACCGTTTAAAAATCTGTGCTTGCCTTATTGCTGTATAGTGTTGTGGAAGCGTCCACCAGAGCCGAGTTCACATTAATTCATGCATTAACAGCTGCTGGTGATATAGTTAGGGTTGAGGATATCGTAATTTTAAACCACAAAGGAACCCTTTTAAATAAATTACACTGCACTGGTTCCAGTTCTTTGTTGTTACATGGACTTTATTTTTATATTTTTGATCTATAATAAGTGGGAAACAAGAAAATAAAACTGGAATATGTATAACACATTTTATTGTGTTATTTTTTTTGAAAAAATATATCATACAGCGTCCGCACTAACTTGGACACAAATGGGAAGAATTTTTATTATCAATTTTTCAAAGAACTTTATTTCAGTAAAAAGTTTCTATATTGTCTTAAACCTAAAATGCAAACATCATGATATAATTTTAAAAAAATATTTAAAGAAGGTATTTAGAAAGATTAGAATGTATCAAATACGAAATTAGATTCACTTTCGTAAGATTTTTTTGTCATCGCAAACGACATTTGTGGGATGTTTAACATCCCACAAATGTCATCCAAAATTAAATTTCTGTTTTTGTTGGCTATTTTCGTTCGTTTTTGTTTGTTTTTCTGTTGTCGGTATCAAAATGAAATGTTAGGATATGTTGCATAGTTATTTTTTTAATACTAAATTAGATTTTTTCAAAATGTTGAATGCGATTAAAAAAATCTTAAGAAATTGACTCTAATGTCGTATTTGATACCTTCTAATCTTTCTAAATACCTGGTTTTTTAACCTAACATTTTTGTGTATCTCTAATAATAAAGATACTTCACTTTTTAGTCATTTTCTTAATTTTGTAACTCCCAGTATATGAAAACATACCTTGATGTGTGCATTTTACGGTTATGACTACAGAAACTTATATATACTGAAACTACATACATACAGTGTGTCCAGGAAAGTCCGCACCATATGGGAAAAACTGTTATTATCCATTTCTCAGAAAATTTTATTCTTTATGAAAGTTGGCGGTAGGTCTAAAATCAAGAATACCATCATAAGATCTTAAAAACATCGCACCATGTACCGGGTGTTTAAAAAAATATGAAACGCGCATAAGAGTAAAGTACCTGGAATATTAATATTATCGAAAAATTTTATCTGGGAATGTTGCTTGCCAACTTTCGTAAGAATAAAATTTTCTGAAAAATGGATAATAAAAGTTTTTCCCATAAGGTGCGGACTTTCCTGGACACACTGTATATACAGAAACGTTTTACTGAAATAAAATTTTCTGAAAAATTGATAACAATATTTCCCACTTGTGTCAAAGTTAGTGCCGGACACTGCATGTTAATATTTTACTGTGGTAATATAAAAAAAATATTTTTACGACTATCTTGGATATTTATCTTCTGGAATATTACTGCCTGAATATCTCTTCTCCATAGGTGAAAGACTCTGATGGAAATGTTCACCATGTTCATCGGTAACTGCTCTCAGATTTTCCGGAAAAAAATCCAAATGGGAATCCAAGTAATGCCTTTTGAGTGACATATTACATACTAGTGCTTTATAGGTCGTCAATTTAATCGTCAGTTTAATTTTTTTTCAAAGATAGGGTCTTCAATTAATTCTTTAATTTGTGGTCCAATAAATATACCCTCTTTAATTTTACGAAAGTTTACCTGCAAAATATCCTGCGCCAGCTTTGTCCATCGCTTTAAGGGGGGCCTCGTATAGATGGCAAAAAAAATAAGGAAAACTTTGGGAATTTTTCTGAAAAAAACTATGCAATACTTTTATTTCAAATTTTTACTGTGCATTTTTGAGTATTTTGAGAATAACATTAAATTTTCTAGATAGTCTAGATCCTTCTGAATCGGCGCATGATTTTTTGTCTGCTGTCTCCTTCTGAAATATACCAACATGATTTTTTTGTTTTTATCATACCCAAATCTCGTCCACTTACCTAATTTTAAAGTATAAAAAAATGGCGAACTTTTGAAAAAAAAATTGAAAAAGATTTTTTATTATTATTGCAAAAAAAGTGGTTAAATAATTTTTTGTTGCAAAATCCAATAGGTATGTCGATTAGCTGATTAAATTATCTTTCAAATGGTATTTTTTCTTTTCATATACGTTGAAAACTCGCTGAATAATTTCACGCGCCAACTCGGAAATTAAAAAAAGTGTTTCTCAGGAAAATGCAATTGAAGTTCGCGGTAGAGGAGTGTCGCATTTTTATTTTCTTATTTTCCGAGAAGGGAAAGATTGTAATTGACGGATTTTTTTTTGGGATTTCACTGGAAGTACCCGTTTTGGGGTCCCCTGAGTCTATTACAATGATTTCTGGAAAATGTATGTATGTGTGTAGGAAGGACCTTGACAAAAATCCCTATATCTAAGCAACCGCTTGGAATTTCGCTTTAAAATTTTAACAGCATATTCTTGAAATGATATACTTTCGACTTATACAATAAAAAAAATCGATTTTTCGACTCATCTATACGAGGCTCCCCCCTTAATAACATTTTTGATAAGACCTAATTTTATGTGTAATGGTGGCAGCAGTACATTTTGTAGTTTCACCAAAGGCAGAAAGAAAACATTTTTTTTTTCTCCAGGAGGAAGTGAGCAACGTTTAGGCCAATCTTTTCTAGTATAATGATTTTTGAAATCTATAGTCTCCCACTCACAAAGGAACCAGCAAATTTTTGTGTAAGCAAGTTTTGTACCCCTCATAAAATATCATCTTCAAATCTCCACACATTTTCCAAGAATGTATACGATATTTTATTTTCTCTAAAAGTAGTTTCATGTTATTATATGACTCTTTCATATTAGTAGCATAGGATAACGGAACAGATGGAATTTTGTTTCTCTTGTGTAAAAGAACATCCTTTAGACTTGACAACACACTGAATTCTTCTGACTGCACTTTCTGGGGGTGTTGGTACAGGCTGAAGCCTTCTATTGCAATTAAGCTAAAATAACAGTCTTATATGTGATCTTTTGGTTTGGTCCACATCATTGGAATTGCAACGTTCATGTGACCTCTTCGGTAAACCCATCCAGTTAAAAGAGTCCCACAGGATGCACAACATATATGGGGAACCACAGTTTATCTTGGTGGCGAATTGAAAATCCGAAATATTCAGAATAACACTTCTTGACCACGTTTGTGAAATTTCTGTGTTGACTAGTGAATGTCAGTCAGTTTACCACACGTAACAAAACTTCTCGACATCTTCTCGAACGCGACGCTATATGTAAAGGACTCAAATAAGTGAAATCGTTGACTGATAAATCATATAGACTCGCAACCGCTATATAGATACTAGTGTCCCAAGCAGATATACTGCTCCCCTTAATCCACTTCATGACTTTAGCCCACACACTCTCAGTTGGATGGTGCTGCCTCGAAAAATTCTTGCGGAATTTTGGAGAACCTGTCATTTTCAAGGTCGCCCGGGTACGAAACGGCAAAAGTATTGCTGTGTAGAGTTTTGGAGTGTGGACAAATTAAATCCGATTGATGGTCAGTCTAAGTCTAAGCGCGCGGAGACACGGATGACATTGTTAATTGTTTAAATTAAATTTTATGTTGCTGGGTTCTTTATGTACATATGTGTAATTTATGAATGATATGTGTATGTATACACAATAAATCTGTTTATAACAGTAACTGTTTATTTATTTTGTTTATAATCATTACTTAATATTTTTCAGTTTTATTTAATTTATAATAATCCTATTCGTAAAACGGTATGTATATAAAATGAAAAAAAGACACGAAAATTTTTATGTAAGTTTGTATTAACAATTATTAACTCCACTTTGCAACTTTTCTGCAGTTTCATGTAATTGAGAGGAATTAGAAACTGCTTCTATAAATCTGAAAATTTGTATATGTTACCACGGATGCGAAAACGGACCTCGTGTGCGAAAATAACGTGCGCCATAATGGAAGAGACCTTACGTGCGAAAATATCGTCACATATACAGTGTGTCCAGGAAAGTCTGCACCATATGGGAAAATCTTTTATTATCAATTTCTCAGAAAATTTTATTCTTTATGAAAGTTGGCGGTTGTTAACATTTCCTATATTACTCGCCATTTCGACAGCGTTTCCAGCGCTTCTTTAAAATCATTACAAAAATTACCGTTTTCTTGGTGCGCTTATGATTTGTCACCCAGTAAATATCAAAATATCATGCGATACACAGGTAAACCATAAAAATTTGAATTAATTATGGAAATGCATGGAGTATATACACTAATAAATAATTTCATGACGCTGCTATGCTTTCTTTTCGGATTCGTCATTTTTTTTTTTAGTTGTATAGCATACAAATACGTGAATAGCTGGTAAATTTGTGTTATCAGCACACCCACAATTACCAATAATAAGTCAAAGGAAGCTGTTTTACTTACCTCTGTTGTGTATTGCATGACATTTTGATATTTACTGGGTGAAAAATCATAAATGCACCAAGAAAAGAGGAAACGCTATCAAAATAGCGAGTATTATAAGAAATTTGAACAAATAACTAAGAAACCGTTTAAGGAGAATCATCTCGAATCACTAACAGGTACAAAATTTTTCTCAAATAGTGAAAATTTAAAAAAGAAGCATTTCCGCTGAAATCCCGAATTTTTTCCGTCGATTACAATAACTTCCTTCTAGGGTACTAGTCGGAAAGTAAAAAAGCATTAACAAATAGAGTTTATAAAAATAAATATGTGAATGATAAATGAACATTATAAAACTTAAAACTACGACAGAATTCGAATTTTTCTGTGGGGTTTTGCATATGACGATTTTTTTAATGCGTTCTGACTGCCATTTCAATTTACGAAAAAGTTTAATTTTAATTAAACGTTTTACAATTTACCGTCGATTTTTCGGACAAAACATTGCACTAAAAGTTACGTTTTAAAAATACTATTGGATAGTTTATATTTCTCAAATAAGATATTAAGCTTATTTAGACGTCTTTCACAAATTTTTGCCTCTTTTAGATCTTCTATATCCATTGCGGCAATTTCAATATTTATACTGTTCTTTTGCCATTCAATATGTAGTCCTTTTTCTATTTTTACGGGAAATCTAAAGTAACTGTATCCCGAACAATTCACGTAATAGCATACGTTAGTTTTCACCGACGTTATTTTTACTTTACTTGGGCTAGATCGTACAACCACACCCAACCAACACAACACGTCGAATGAGACGGCGACTTCCAAGATATACAAATACTATGACACGGGTGATTATAGAAAATTAATTGAAAATGTAACTAATAATTCCTGTAAAACCATTGTTTGCCTTAGTACATTGTACATTGAATTAGTTTCGTAAATAAATAATTATATCATTACCAATATTAGGATATCATGTCTTTGAATATATTGAAAGGTAAATGTGCAATAATTTATACATACTTACTATAAGCAAAATGTAAAAAAATCTATAAATATAAATGGGTAAAAGATACACTGGATTTGGGTATTATACAAAATATATTCATATGTTTAATAATAAACGAAATAAGAATCAAACAGTCTTTTTATAGATAAATGTAAAAAATGTACAGAATAAAATCTGGTTTCAAGCAATCAATGCTCACAGAGCTAACAGAGAGGTACTAACACAGAGAGTCACAGAATAGCAGTCAAAATCCACGCTAAAAATCGATTAACAACCAACGGTTAAATTTCAAACTGTCTGCGATGTTTATTCTACGCGTGACGTCAACGGCAGCCATTCCTCATGCGTTATCATTATATCTGCCCCTGCGTTCGGTTAATCTAAACGAGAGTATGGTAAGGGTAGTGAGGTAGTAACAGAGTGGTACCATCTCCCCGCCAGGCGCGCTGATTTTTCGAATGTGTTGGGTAGTGCTTCTATTTTGTCACTGAGTTGTAGGTTCCTACGGCTGCGATCTTTTAATTGATGTTTTGAATACATACGTACTAGTGCCACTGAACGTTTCCCATATTATGTTCGAATATTTATTGTATTTTCTTGTTTGTATTATTTTAGGTAAGTATATTGTTTGATTGACCAGTGTTGAAAAAATTTACATAACTAAATCCTTCTTGCAGTTTTGTTTTTTTTTATTTCTTCATAAACATGGTGTAGTTATCGTCGAAAATATGCTGAAAATATTAATAGATCAAGTATTGGAGGAGGATGAGGAAGAATATGTACCACGAAAGAAAATACCTCGTGTTGAAGGCTATGTTGAAAGAGTTTTACCTACTTTCACTGAGGAACAATTTCGGCAACATTTTCGTTTAACACGTGCCACTTTTGAGGAATTGCTGCCAATTCTGGATAAGGAAACAACAAGAGGACGACCTGGAATTCCGTTGGAGAAGCAATTGATGAGTGTGCTATGGATTTTGGCAACTCCAGAATGTAGGTATATGATTTGAGAGTATTTTCTTGAAGAAATTAAATCACTTTTCTTTGTATCTGTTGCAGATCAATATCAGAGCGGCTTGATTTAAGCTTTTTTCACTTTCCGACAACTTTTTCCGGGTCGTAAAAGTTTTGTCCAGCATGGCAACCGATATTATCTATTGGCCAACTGATCGTGAAAAGCAATGTGTTGTAACAAAATTTCGATCCTCTGCTGGTGTGGATAACATTATTGGGGCTATAGATGGTACATTTGTACCAATAAAACAGCCAGCTGTAGACGGTGAATCCTACAGAACCAGAAAATGCAACTACGCAATTATTCTGCAAGGAATATGCGATGCCGAAATGAAATTTAGAGGCTGTTTCGTTGGGTATCCTGGTTCTGTAAGTGACACAAGGATATTTAGGAATTCTGGAATCTACAAACAAATTATGGAAAACCCCCGCAAGTTCTTCACAGATATAGAACAATTTATTACAAGGCAAGGCATATCCACTCCTGGAATGGTGTATTCCACCTTATATTGATACGGGAAACTTAAGTCGTCAACAGAAAAATTTTAATTATAAAATTTCCCAAACCAGGCAAGTGATTGAAAGGACCTTCGCCTTGTTATTTGGTCATTTTAGACGACTGAAGTTTTTAGACATGAATAGAACCGATTTTATTCCAGCCGCAGTAATGGCTTGTTGTATAACATAATATTTGCTTAACGCGAAAGACTAATCTCGGTGCTGCCGATATAGAGGGGAATGTGGATGCAGAGCAAAATGAGGTCAACGTTGGTCACCTTGTGGCACAAGGCTCCACCGAAAGAGATCGTTTAGCTTTAGAACTATATGTGTAAACTGTTTGCGTATTAAATAAAATGTTATGCCCTAAAGCATTCTTTTATTGAGTAGTGCCAGATTTTTTAATTTGAACAACTCTTAAGCTGCCCTACTTTTTTAATCTGCGGTATAATTCAAATTAGTAACAGCAACATTCAGTCGTACTTTGTACGCTATTTCCTCTTTACTCTATCCGCAGTTTAAAGGTACTTGGTGTCCGTTGCCCCCGGAAGCATGCTCAGAGAATGGAAACAAACTATACTTTTCAAAAGACTACTTTACTGACTGTAAAAAAATAAATAGCCTTATCAACAATATAAATGCTAATTAAATAAAGAAAATAAAATAAACACTTGTGACAAATATGTAATACTAATACATAAAAAATATCACATTTCGTTACTAAAAACTAAATAAACATATATGGTTTTTAAATAAGGAATAAAATAAAATGAACACTCTTGTGATAATATAAATGTGATTCTTGAAAGAAAAATAAAATAAACGCTCTTCTAATAAAATAAAGATTATTCTCGAAAAAAAAGATAAAATAAATACTTTTTGAAAAAAAATATACTAATATATAAACAAAAAAACCCTAAAAGTAAACCATAAAAAAGTACTATAATTTGTCTATAAGTTTTTCCATGGTACTTTGAAAATTTGCAGATATTTCTCGTAATGCAGCCAACTCGTGATGCCGCCTCTCCACATCATCAATCCTTCTTTTCCTCTTTGTTGGTCTGGATTCCTCTTCAGTAGCAGTACCGTTCTTAGTTCTTTTCAAATCAGGTTGTCCATTATCATTCACATTTTCTTCTAGGATGTCCTGTGCTGCAATGTATTCTAAAAAAATAATAAATAACCTAAGTTAACTTAATTACACAGAACAAAATTATTAAACTATTATATATTATGTAATTAAAAATTGATAACTACGGATTATTGTTTGCCATCATTTTGAATGCTCTGTGGTGCCGGTGGAGCAGATGTATCCGCAAGCGCAAATCGAACAACATTAGGCTTTTTACCTAATATGCGGTCCATCGAATCAGCAAAGTCAAAGTCGTACCGACCTGCTCCGCTTCGATTGGCATTATCTCTCCATTTATTGTATCGCATCTTAAGATACTTCAAGCAATCTTTTATTTGAGAGGCTGTATAGCCATATCCTTCCTGTGAAAATACAGTTCACATTTGCTTGTAAATAACATCATTTCTGACAGTTGTTGACTGCAGATATATAAAATCTTTCATACAATGCTATAAGCTTTATGGTCTCTTCTTTGGTCCATTTACGGGCCCATTTTTCTGACACCGGATTGTATGTCACCTCTCGTGCAACCTCTTCTTGAACAAAAAAAAAACAAAAATTTGACCTATATGCTCATTTATCGGCAATTCTGTCGTCAGGCCAGCTAAAAATTAATTAGTGAATTAACGTTTTATGGCATATTGAAAGCAAGGTTAGACATATTGTGTATAAAGAGCATATTTATACAATAATTATACATACTTCTTTTGTCACGCACAATAACATTATTATTAACGACAATCAACGATCCATCAGGGTGCCTTTGTAAATCATGCGTACAATTTGTTATAACTTTTCCATCCATTTTCGTTCGATGTTAGGTCACCTGTCACTAAACGACGTTGCCACAGCGTGTGGTAAACACGCTAAACACCAAGTCAAAACAAACGATATGCGCATGACGGGTACAAGATTACCCCGCTGTAGACCGCGGTAACGAAGGAGTACGCTGGGAACACTCTGGAAATACTTCCCCGCGTTCGTAAATAACAAGGGGAGTGCAGTCGCTGCATTTTACGAACAACCAAGGCAGCTCCCGCGCTGTCCGGGTAGTTCCCTAACGATTAACCAAACGCACTCTAGAGTACGCAGAGGCATCCGTTAGATCTGTCGATCGGATTACATCTCATCTTGTCGATCACCCACGCTGGTTCCCGAACGCTTGGCGTAGGCCGAAGGGTCGTTGTTTTGTAGGTTATCCACCGTTGAGAAGGAGCGTAGAACGGGTTGTCGTCAGGGAGCGCACAGGTCAGATCGTTTAGATACTCCATCTAACCTTTTTGGCGGAGTGATCATTTGCTCAAAGGCATCACCACATCCAACATAATGCCTACCAAAGTTCACGTAGAAAGGTGAATAACCGGTGGTTTCGCTTCTAGAGGCCCGAATGGTACAACCTATCGCGGCAAGGTATTCATCCCACTTCCGTTGGTCATCCCTCAAGTAGCAACTCAGCATGGTCTTGACAACGCGGTTTGCTCGCTCCACTGGATCAGCTCGAGGACAATATAGCGGAGTGTACGAGATCTTGGTGCCATAGGAATCGCACAGAGCCTGAAAACCCCTGCTCTTCATCTGGACGCCATTACCGCAAGTCAGATATTGATGTGCACAGTACACCAAAAATACATGATCCTCAATCGCTTTAACGAGACTCTTTGCGGTAGCTGACCGAAGGGCGAACAAAAGGACATACTTGCTGAAATAGTCGCTGACGGTGAGAATGGTAGTATTCCTCGTAGAAGAACGTGGCAATGGTCCCACAAAATTCAGGCTTATCATCTGCCATGGTCGCGATACATCAGGTCGAGACCCCATCAATCCCGCAGGGGCACGCTGCTCAGGGTTATGTGCGGCGCACACGACACACCAACGCACATATCTCGCCATATCGACGTGGATCTTTGGCCAGATATATCTCTCCCTTAATCGCCAGTAAACCTTATAGCTTCCAACATGTCCAGCGCGAGGGTCGTCATGATAACGCTTCAACAATGGAATTCTGCGGTCAGCAGGCACAATCAGCTTCCACGTCTCGCCATCATCAGAGTCCACATCCCTTCGACTTCACATATTTATACAGAAGTCCATTCTCGACTCGCCATTGCGGATACTTGTGAATCTCTCGCCCAACACGGATAATCATGCCATGATACCAGGCATCAGAAGTCGAAGTGAAGTCAGATGAGATGTCACCGGCACGCACGGAGTCCACAGAAACAGGCACAGAATGGGACAAACAATCAGGGACCACCATGTCACGGCCCTTTCGGTGAATAATCTCAAAATCAAACAGCTGCAATCTTACGACCCATCTAGCCAAACGACCAGTTGGATCCTTCAGTCGGTGCAACCATACCAAAGATGCATGGTCCGTAATAACGGTAAACCTAGTACCTTCCAAATAATGGCGCAGTTTTTCTACTGCCCAAATCACACCCAAACATTCTCTCTCCATCGTCGAGTAGTTTCTCGCCTGCCGTGCCAAGGACCTAGATAAAAAGGCTATCACTCGCTCGACCTAGATAAAATGGCTATCACTCGCTCGTCACCGTCAAAATTCTGGGCAAGAACAGCGCCCAGTGTCTCACACGCAGAAGCATCGGTCTGCAAACAAAACGGTTTTTCAAAATCAGGGCACGTCAGGAGGGGTGCCGAAACCAAAGCCTGCTTGATAGACAGAAAAGCCCGGTCACAGTCCGGAGTCCAGTCAAATTTAACGCCTTTCTTCGTGAGTTGGGTCATAGTGGCAAAGTCCGGGACGAACCTACGGTACCAACTAGCCATACCCGTAAAAAGTCGAACCTCAGAAACAGTCTGCGGTACAGGAATCTTTAAAATAGCTTCTACCTTGTCCGGGTCCACACGCAGGCCATTCCGGCCGACTATGTATCCCAAATACTTTAGCTCCGGATTGCAAAATTTGCATTTCTCTCATCTGACAGTCAAGCCGGCCGCACGCAAACGCTCCAGAACCTTCCCCAATATGATGAGATGAGTTTCAAAATCGGGAGCAATAATGACAATGTCGTCACGATAAATCGTCACGACAAATTAGCCCCCAATATACGATCTATCAATCTTTGCCAGGTTGCCGGAGCATTGGTCAGCCCCATCGGCATGCGTCGGAATTGGAACAATCCCCGCCCGGGCACTGCGAAGGCGGTATACTCCCGAGAGGACTCCGCAAGAGGAACCTGAAAATACGCGGACTTAATGTCCAGGGAACTCATATATTTTGCGTCCCGCAAACGCTCCAAAGTCGACGAGATGTAAGGCGGAGGGTATGCATCCTTCTTGGTTACCTGGTTGAGGCGGCGATAATCGACGCAGAGACGGTAAGTACCATCCTTCTTGGGCACGAACAAAATCGGAGCAGACCAAGCGCTCCTAGAGGGTTCCACCACTCCTTGCTCCAACAATGTCTGCAACTCCTGGTCAATTATTTTCTGCTTGGCCGGGGTCACGGGATAATAATGGAGTTTGATGGGTGGTGAATCCGTAATGATCTCATGTTCGACGGAGGTAACAGTCCCAAGAGTACCAGTGCCCATCGCCTCGAAGTGCTTACCAACCAGATCATCCAACGTCAATCGCTGTTCAAAGGTCAGCTCATCATGGACCCCCAGACCACACACATCGACGCCATCACCAAACTGCCAGACATCCTTCCCAAGGTCGGGAATAATACCCATAGCTCGCCAAAAATCCATTCCCAGGACTAATCTGTGTGGTAGAGAGGGTACCACCATAACGTTTAAGAGGCAGGCCCTATCCATTAGAGTCATGGGAGTCGCAATAGTGCCCAGTGATGCGCAAAGATCACCGTTCGTCACCGCACAATTCTTCTGATTGCCAGAGTCCAGCGAAAAGCCGAACGATAACAGTGTCTCATAGTCTGGTCCACCAACGATCGTGTTTGTCGCTTCGGAATCCAAAAGTCCAAGCATGCTCACGCCGAAAATCGAAACGCGCAAGTAGGGCGGAAATCCCCTGACGAATGCGACACGACATAGTTCAAGAGCGCTCGATAGGTCTGTGTTGAAGAGTCATCGGAAAGCTGTCAGGCTCTCCGATTGGAATTTCCCGCCGGTGAACAGTCAGGGCAAGTGTGGACAGTCACTCCTGGTCGACGACACCTATAGCACCAGGTACGATCAGCTTTCTTGGTACACTGTCGAGCAAAGTGTCCAAATTCCAGGCAAACATAGCATTCGATCAGCCGAAGGTCAGTCGGCGGCTTATTAGCAGGTGGTGAAGGCACCGCAGCGGCCTCCATCGAAGAAGAAAGACATGCCAAGTCGGGCTCGACACAATCCCTATGTTTCCGGGGAGGGGCCTGATAATGATCGGCACGATACTTCTTTGCCTCCAGACACAAGCATTCAGACTCCAACTCCTCCATAGTCTGAACAGGCGGCAATTGCATTGTGTAGAACGGTGCCAAGTTCCGGCGGACAATGGCCAGCTGCACCTCCTTCGCCATCGAGCAATAACGGTTAAACAGTGCATGCATGCACGACAAGTACTCGACGATAGGCTCATTGAGACCCCGAGTACTAGCCATGAGTTCCTGGAACAGTCGACTGCTATAATCAGGTGGCAGATAATGTTTCTTAAGAAGGGCAGTTAACTCTTCCCACGTCGCACACTTCTTAATGGCGGAACGGTACCAGATCAGCGCCTTACCCTGAAATAAATCTAGAGAGGATCGGTATAGCTCCTGCTCGGTATACCCTCGGGCCCTTCTTAATTCGGATACCCGCTCCAAAAAGTCCATCATTGACATGTATTTGGGGTCGCCGCTAAAGTGAATATTCCATTTATGGACCGGAACAAGTCTATCTCCAGCTGAGCTACGATTCTCGAGTCGTTCGAAAAGCATTTCAAATGCGAAAGTGACAAATTTACGCATAGATTGAAGAAAGTGCATTCTCGAGTCGGTGACAGTATTACGCATGCGAAAATATTCGAATGAAATATACGACTGGTAAAAGAGTGCGGAATCATAAGTTACGAATGGTATTTGACATATCGCTGTGTTGGAAACTGCGGGCTTCGTGTGGTTTTAGTGGTCAATATGTTTGTTGTTATGACGGGATTAGACGAACTTGCATATTTAGCTGCATTAGCCGATGTAGAAGAAGCTGAAATGTTAAATCAGCAACCACCTAGGCGATTGAAAAAGTTAAGAGTACTGGAAGTGCTGTTTTTTGCGTGTTTTTTTTTGACGTCTCCGAAACCCCTTAAAACACGTTTTTTGGGCCGAACTTAGCCTGGGAAAGCCTATTTGGGCTCAAGAAATGCGATTTTTCCAACCATGAAATGTCAATTTTATTCAAATTTCCCGCGCACTTTGTGACGTCATATTTGACACAAATATTGCTTAATTATCGCATTTGCGGGCGGAATGTACCTTTTTCTGATATTCTGGTGTGAAAAAGTCATTCGAAATGCGATTTTATGAGCATATACTGAAAAACTTGTACTCACTTGTCAATTATAAATCAGTATTCCCAGTGTTCTAGCCGCTGAAGTCACCTTTCCATGTCGCTCTACTGCTTCGATGCCACTAAATCACTACAATCACTTAATCTATACATCTAATTATGCTCATTTTTGTCTGTAATTAACGGAAATGACTTGAAACAATTTAAATAAAAAAATATTAATTTGTCAAACTTCTTAGTAACCATGACAACTGTTGAAGCTTGGGTTGCTGCGATAGACAGAGCAAAATGGAGCAAAGCTATTCCTAACCTAATGCCTAACATCAGTTTTGTGCCAAACTCGGTAGTCATGACAACCGCATGAATAGTACTTGAAGAACATCTAACGGCAGACCCGCAGTATTGTTACTTTCCGACTAGTCCCTAGAAGGAAAGTATTGTAATCGACGGAAAAAAAAGTTCGGGATTTCAGTGGAAATGCGCATTTTGGGGTCCCCTGAATCGATTGCAATGGTTTCTGGAAAGTGTCTGTATGTGTGTGTGTATGTGTGTATGTATGTATGTCTGTGAACACGATAGCGCCCAAGCGGAACAACGGATCGGGCTGAAATTTTGCATACTTATTTAGCATTACCGGGGGACGAACTGGATTGTTTTTGGCCACAATATGACAACCGGTAGTGGCAAATGTAACATGCGTCTTCTTCGTGATTTATCCGATTTTGGCTAAACTAATATCAGCTCATGCTCCAGTGATTTTAAATAAGTATAGTAATTTGCAGATCAATTGGATGAACGGTTTAGGCGCTATAAGGGTTTCTAGAAGCAGTTTGACAGAATCCACAGCCTTCGTGGTTGTATTGCAAATTGTCAGATTTTGACAAACGTCAGTGCCACTGACATTACATGTCGGTATGACTGCTCATTGTTAGTCGGAAAGTAGGATGAGGGCCACCCCAGATATTTTAACTAACATACATTCATAATATCCCTTCGAACTGTTTCTTAAATGTTTCCTAAGCATTCGAAACCCTTGGTGTTATGATCCTAGTCACACAAGACGATTTTTTTACGCGCAAAACGCCATTTTCTAGGAAAATTTCAATTTTCGACAATTGAAATTTGCCTAGAAAATGGCGTTTTGCGCGTTAAAACAAAAACAATTGAAGAACGTCTAACAGCAGTATTTTCCCACCTCGCAAAAATCCACTTTGAATTTGCCGCCTAATTTTCATACTTTGACATTGTCACTTGACGTAAATAAAACCTATAATAGAGACGTTGAGACACTTGTCAGATTAGCGACAGTGACAATGTCATTAAATGGGATACATACCTTTGATTGTGGTCATTTCAGAGGGATATTACGAGATTATTTACATTTAGATTCCACCTCCCATGCAGTTTTCGTATATTTTTCATCTGTATGTATCATCTAACCCCAAAACGTAAGAAATTTATACTAATTTCAGTACTTCCAGCCAGCTTAACTTTAGATAGATAGATAGATAGATAGCCATTTATTGTTACCAAACATATTTACAAATTAATGCAATATATCATCAAGTATCTCAATATGTATTTAGATTCAAAAGTCAATGAAATAAAGCAAATTAAAGTGTGATTCTAATGTATGATTGGAGACAATTTCGGGGTTAGCCGTGGCATTCCCATTATGGAATTTGGTTCGTATGCTCATGTGTGTCTAATCCGGGTATAGCCATACATCTTTGTATATGTCTCTGATTCTATTCCATTCCTGTCGGTCCCAAGCTACTCTGTGTCAGGTTACTCCTCCACAGCTTCTTTTGAATTCGTCCTCCCAGCTGGCAGTTGGTCTCCCTTTTCTTCTCTTCTTATCCCTCGGGTACCATTCTATTATTTTTTTTAGTCCATCTCTTATCCTTCACTCTTATGATATGTCCAGTCCAGTTCCATTTTCTTTCTAGTATTATTTTTCCTATATCTTCTATCTTTAATTGCTCTCTAACCCATTTTTTCGTTTTCTTGTCTTTTCTTTTAATTGCAATCATTTCTCTATGCATTGCCCTAGCTGTCACTCTGACTTTTTTAATTATTTTGCTCGTTAGCGTCCATGTCTCACATCCGTAGTGCATGACAGGGAGGACACACATTACCCACAGTGTTTTCTTTTTTTTTCCATTTCTATATTTGCTTAAGTTTATCCAAACATAATTTAGGTTTATAAAATATACAAACTTACAATTTATATTAAATTACAATATTTATAATTAAATTAAAATTTATTTATAAGCCGTTTGTTGACAAAATATAGTTATATAATAACAGTTAATAGTAATATGTATAAAAACAAATATTTCTTGCGTAAGTTTTGTTAGTAAATTAAAATAATCATTAAAGTAAATGTGTTTCTGTGAAACAAACTCCGTTTTTTCTTATACTACCTATCTACAACATAGAATACCAGTAATAGAACGCTATCTCTTGGTTAATTCTGTAGTCAAGTGGCGAGCGCCATCTAGCGACATGAAGCCTGAAACGCGACGGGAATTTTTTTCTCTGGTCGCTTGTATTAAGCAAATTTCAAATTGTTTTCTCACTTTTGTTACCACATACAAGGGACCACACAGGTGAATAATAATTGTAGTATTTCATGTATTTATATTGAAAATATAATTTCATAGAAAATTCTACACTTTTTATACCCACTTGGCCCTTTAATTTAACATGGTCACAATTACTGATGCTATGATTAGATACCATATAATTTGTTAGATAGTAATTATTTCTTTAAAATTACATCACAAATACCTAGTCATAAATAATTTTAAATAACAGAACATACTATAATGTACAGTTTTATTAAAGAAAAAGTTAGCTGAATAGTACAACAAACTTAATAACTTAGAAAATGCTTGACATTAACACATTAAAAATAACCAATAGTTATAATTATTTCCATAATTGAGTACATTATTGAATTGAACTGTTTTAATACAGAATTATCATAATACTTTCTTTTCTATTCATATAAGTCATGGTATAAAGATGATTTAATGGATTTAAGATGGTATAAAGATAGATTTTTATTTATTTTATACAAGTAACGTAATTAGTAATCTTGCAACTCTTGGGTGGAAGGATTTTTGAACCAATCTACAAGAATAACGAAATTACATGTTAATAGTTTAGTACTGATGGATAATGAGTTATTTTTACCTGTGAGAACATGATTACGTATTTACATAACCTGACCACTAGAACCTGGGAAGAGATTGAATAACTGATTTTTGAAAGGAATTCGGATTTGGAATTTGTTTGTTAATTTTTTAAATATTAGATGGTTTAACCTATGATTATAATAATGGAGGAGGAGCTTGGTATAGGATTTTAAAATTTTAGCACTATTAAACAGTAATAATAGAGTTGACATCATTTGTGTGAATGAACACTGGTTCCAGAGGGACGCACTAGTAGCAATTAATATACCGTATCTTAATCTTGCTGATTTCTTTTGTAGGTCTCAGAAAAGGCACGGCGGAGTCTGCATATATGTTAGAGGGGATACTTATTTTGAGACATTGAATCTTAGTGGTAACTCCGTGGAGTTGGACTTTGAGGTAGCAGGAATCAGGTGTAGAAATTTTAGTGTTCTTTCCATATATAGATCGCCAAATGGGAATTTTAAAAATTTTATTTATAAATAGTCGCACATGCTAGAACGTTTTGGTAATAGTCATAGACTGGTTATCTGTGGTGATTTTAATGTGAGGTTTAACACAAATGATCCAAATGCCCTAGTCTTATGTAATACTTTTAAATCATTTGGTATCTCGCCAACAAATACACAACACATGCGAAAAGTTTCATGTTTGGACAACATTTTTATCTCAAATTCCATACTGATCGAGAGATTAGACGTCGATGACAGTTTATCATCTGATCATGCGGGATTGGTTGCTGAATTATGATGCTTACCTCAAGACAGAGCAGATCAGAGAATATCATATAGACCAGTTACTGATGTTGGTATGTTTGCCATGTACAATACTTTAGAAAGGATAGATTGGTCTTTTGCACGTGACGGTCTCATGGATCTGGATTTAAGGACTAATACGTTCTTTGAAGTTATTACTTATTACGTATTTCCCATTGAATCCAAAACTATCAATAAGCATAAACCATTAGTCAACTGGTTCACAGATGAATTAAATAATACGAGGGAACAAATGCGAGCCTTAAATGAGTTACATCGCTCGTACCCCGGTGTAATATCAACAAAAGAGCTGAAGGATTTCAAGAAGATCTACAGATCTAAAATTCAAGAAACAAGGAAATCAGCATTTGACAGACACATTGAGACAAGTCCAAATAAATCCACTACCTTATGAAAAATTATTAAACATAACATTCCCAGGAAAAACACTGCAGAAAATACTCCACCCGCGGAGGAGTTTAATAACTATTTCGTGAATATCCCCAGAGAAATAATGCAAAATCTAAATCCATCAGAAACAAGTCCCATTCATTATATGAGTCCAATCAGCAAAGATAATGAGTTTGCCTTTAAAACTATTTCCTTCATTGACATGAGGGAAGCAATCAACGCGCTCAAAAATTCTAATAGCACAGACTGTTATGGTCTTAATGTCAAAATTATAAAGACAGTAATGAATATTATAATATATCCACTCACACATCTCTTCATTGCCTGTATCGAACAAAATTACTTTCCTAAGGCAAAACAGAAAACTGCAGTAACTACAGACCCATATCCTTGACACTCGTAATCTCCAAACTTTTTGAAAAAAATACTAAAACAACAATTATATTTGCACTTTGAAAATAATAATCTTTTTACCGCTTCTCAATATGGATTTAGGCACGGCAAGTCGACTAGCATGGCGATAGATGCGCTTGTAGGTAAAATTTTGGAAAGCTTTGAGAGTGGTCATCATGCAGTAGCTACCTTTTATGACCTCACAAAAGCTTTCGATTGCGTATCACATGAAATACTGCTACAGAAGCTTAAATATTACAACATAAGTAGTTCCAGCATCCAGGTATTAAAATCATATCTATGTGATAGGTATCAACATGTTAAAATAGGCAATAAAATGTCAACGAATCTACAATGTTTATATGGAGTCCCACAGGGTTCTGTTCTAGGCCCACTTCTATTTCTTATTTTCATAAATGACATCCACAATGTCGACGTTCTATACAAACTAATTCTCTTTATTGACGATACCACTGTAGTCAATGGAGGAGATAACTATGAACAACTTTTACGGGCATTGGATGTGAGCGACAATAATATAAAGGAATGGTTCTCCTCAAATAAATTGCATATAAATATCGAAAAGTGTATGTCCTTGCTATTTACTCTGCGCCAAAATGACCTTGTAAACAGTGAGGGTACTGAATGTGTGAAGTTTTTGGGAGTCTTACTGGATTCAAAATTGAAGTGGGAAAATCATATAGACTCAGTCGTAAAGAAGCTTGAAAAGGTGATATATTTACTTAGAATACTGAGGGAAACCGTGTCACAAAAGTACCTCGTTGTTGCATACTTTGCTCTGTTTCATTCTGTTATGACATATGCAATATTCACGTGGGGGCACAGTAGCCATTCCAACAAGATTTTTTCCTTGCAACGTCGTTGTATAAGAGTGATATGCGGTGTTAATTATAGGGACGATTGTCGGAATCACTTCAGGGATCTTAATGTACCAACTCTACCATCAGTTTATATATTACAGTGTTTGATGTATGCAAAGATGAACTCAGAAACCTTCGCCCCTGTAAGTTCACTTCATTCCTACTCCACACGAACAAATCATCAATATCGCCAGCAGAGATTGCAAAAGTCGCGAAGTGGAACAAACTATTGGGCCTTGAAATTTTTTAATGTTCTTCCTGCTGAGACTTGGGCTTATTCACCAGCAGTCTTTAAGGCAGTAATGAAAACATATTTGTTGCAGAAATGTGTATATAATTTTGATGAATTCCTACATAGTAATTTTACGGATCTAAAACTAGTTTAATACCACATTAATTTCTTTTCTGTTTCCTTTTTTTGACTTGTGTAAACATTTATATGTATAACACCAATAAAGATTATTATTATAGAAGCGGCTTGACAGAATCCACAGCCTTCGTCAGTGTGTTGCAAATTGTCAGATTTTGACAAACGTCAGTGCCACTGATATGACGTGACATCAAATGTCAGTATGACAAATGTCATTATGTCATAGAAAAAGGTACAGAGTGGCTCTGTCCAATAATATAGTCGGAAAGTTGGGTGAGGGCCACCCCAGATATTTAATAAAGTATTAAAAAAAATCGTCGCGTAAAAGTGCGAAAATTTCTACTGAAAGTGTCTACGCTCGCAAAATTGATTCACGCACTACTGAAAGTCGAAACCCTAAGGGCCACTTCATCGCACTACTCTCGCAGTCTACGATTGTGATTTAGATAAGTTGGATTTAGAAAATTTGGCCAGAATTCTATAAAGATTGCGCCCTAAATATAAACAATAAACATGCGCAAATCCTACCTTATAGTGTCTTCTTCGCCTCCAACGATGGTTGTCGTCTCTTGGACCTACTGCACATGATGACTTCATCTCACAAAGCTGCCTCTCCATTAGTTGACACTTCACGCGTAACGTTTATTCGCGCACTACCGAAAGTATCTTCGACAATACGCACGCAACGTTTAATAGTTCTAGAAATATTAATAACTCGGCCGTGTGTAAACCGCACTGTTCACGAAGCGACTGAAGATTTTTGAAAAATAATTTCGGTACCTGCGAGCCGATTAAAATAAAAAGTAGTTACTACTTATAATAGGAACTGCAGTAGACATTACATTATCGACCGGCTTTCTTTGTAGACCAACAAAAGAGCATGAATCACATGCTTCAGGCTTGCCATTACGTCACCTAATGTAATAATATTGTAGTGTTCTGGTATTTTGGATGTTTATATGAAATAAAGAGTGCATTTCTGCTCACTTCGACCTTCGATAGTTTTTGTATGATGTAAGTTACCGTTAGATGTAAGTTACCGCAGCAGTCAGGTAGAGAGCGTCAAACCGAGCGAAGCGATTACAATAAGTTAAATTGTATTTTAATTGCAAAGTAAATTAAGAGAATTATACAAATATTATATATTATAATAATATTATATCTTATCATAATATTATATCTTATTAACTATTTTTAATAGCACCTACTGGTAGTAAATTTAGAACAATGGCGTCCGCTAAAATTTTATGATTAGCCATTTTTTTCTTGGCATGTTTCTTGGTGGGATTTTCTGATATAAACACGTATAATTCTTCTACTCTTGCTCACTGCTGTTTTTACAAATCTAATATATTTTTCGTCAATTTTTCCTGGTTCTAAATTGAACATTACATTTAGCGTATTATTAATAAAGTAGAGAGCCTCAGAACGAGCGACGCTATAAACTGCTGACCTTTTTCAATAAATTATAAAAATGTCTGGGGTGGCCCTCACCCTACTTTCCGAGCACGTCATTGGTGCAATGAAATATCTAAACACTTTTGCAATTACTCAATTTGGAAAACCCCAGCCACTCTGGGACCCTACCTAACGTCAGTTTCTATGACATAATGACATTTGGGGCATTCCATTGTGACTGGTGGGACATTTGACTCCAGAATGTGACCTACTTTGAGCTGTAACTATGTCATCGTAACATAAAATAGTGAAATATATACTTTAACACTTAGATAAATAAGTAAAGCATCAAATCCCATTAAAAAGAAAACCAAACAGTTAATAAGTTCTTTGTAAATATTATGTGAATGAATGTGACTGGTGGGACATGGAAAAACCATCCTTTCTACCTTTGTGCACTCAAGGATGAATTTCAGCCAGACCACTTATTTTTAAAATCAGCTTTTTCTGTATTGTAAAATATATAGTATATGCTTTCGTTTTCATTAAAAATTAGACTGATAACATTCATAACAACAATAAAAAAAATATTTGAAATTGTGACTGGTGGGACAGGTCTTTGTGACTGGTGGGACAAGTACAAAATATGTGAAAATAGTTGCTTATTAAAATTAGTTTTATTATCGTTTTTAACAGTAATAACAACAATAGAAACAAAAATAATACAAATAAAGTCAATAACGAAATTTTAATAATAAAATCTCAATAAACTCTAGTTATTATTAACCATCAGAACCTTTTCGAACTGAGAAGATGTTGCAGTCTGGGTATAAATGATGTATTTGTTTTCTTGGGATTTAAAATGGTGGTGTGTCTGTATATATGGGATCGGTTTAATTAGTTGCCATCTGTCGTCAAGTTTTTCTCGCTGTTCTTCAATACTATCAACAGCAATATAGAGAATATGCAATCGATTGATATCTTTGGATAGTAAGTATTTGTAACAGTCCCAGCTATTTGCAATTACTGCTTTTCTTGTCATTATAGCAGACCAAAGTGTTCTTTTTGCTGTTGCTCCGATGCCGTCAACTGCCCCTTTACCATGGCCAGAGGCAAAAAAACTCCAAGTGGTTTCAACACCCCAGTCCAAGTCAGAGTAGCACAGGGTCGACAAAGTAAATCGATTTTTAAATTGTGCAGCACATCCATCAGAGCAAATTGTGACTTTCTTTAGGTACGCAAACCGAGATTTTAAATCATCAATAATTTTTTTTAAAAACAGCCATACAGAATATTTATCGTGAATTAATGCGTTGCTCACAATAACATATGAATGCTTTTCTTGGCCTTGGTTAGACCAGGCACATCCCGTAAACAGAGTCACTTGAGGATGGCTCCAATGTGCAGACTGAATTTCATCTTGATTTAGAATTGCGAAGTTTTCTGCGAAGTCAATTTGTAGTACTACTTCTTCCTGCGTACTTTCTTTAATTTTTGTATCAAAGTATTGAGATTGTTCGTTTTTAACAAAAACATGGAACTTAAATTTTAATGTTTTGCTATCGAGTTGTTTGATAAGATCTTTTACGGTACCTGTAGCATTTGTTATTTGATACCTTTTTTCGACTGACTGCCACTGTTTCCATGTCACTTCCAGTGTTGTATCTAATGTTAGAGGAAGAATGTCTGATATTTCGTAACAGTTCGAACATTTACCAGTCATACACTTTTCGTTTGATATGTCACACGTTATTTTTTTTAGAAATTCTGTAGAAGAAGTCGAGAGTGTTGGCACAATCTTGTTTAAAGCTTCTAGCAGAAAGTTGCAGTTTGCATGATGAATACACACACAAACATTATGTGGCATTTCGTTCATTGGTCTCACATGCAAGGGTCTGAACTCAAAAAATTTGCTCTTACCGAGTTTTATATTAGGGTTGTCAATCACGAACAACGCATACGCTTCAGCAATTGTCATCATCATGTGCCTTTTAGCTACGTGAGTACGTTTACCTGACTGCAAATCTTTTACCGACATTGTATCTTTTCTATTTGGAGAAGCACGGCTGATGTCATCTTTTTCGTAGAAATCTTCAACTTTTTTCTTAATTTCATCTGTAATAGGTGTGTTTCTATTATTGTCACTCTTCTCGTGCTGTTCAGCCATTTGCGGCATAATGTTCTTCATCATGTCCCACAGAACTGCTGTCCGTTTAGTGGGACTCTGAGGAAGAGCTCTCTTAGCTTTTAACACTGCCTTTTTTAAAGTATTCGAGGATTTGTAAGACCCTAGCGCTGAACTGCTTTTCTTAATAGCTAGTGCTATTTTTTTATTTTCTCTTTGCTTTCTTTTACGTAACCTTTCTTTTTCTCTCAAAGATTCTCTTTTTTTATCATTTTCCTCACATTCACGTCTATTTTTTTCTCTCCGTTTTCTGTCCCACTCTTTTTGTTTTTCTTGGGCTAAGTTTCATTTATCCTTGCCCTTCTTCATCTTCTCTCGAGACTTCCTCTTTCTCTCTGCGGCATTCATCTAAAGTAAGCAAACAATCACCCAGTCAAGGTTTCAGTTAAAAGGAAAGCATACATTCTAGTTAAGATCACAGTTATATCTGAAAATAAGCAAACTATCGCCCAGTTAACATTCATGTTGTATGCAAAAAAGAAGTTTACACTATTCCATATTAGGTTAGAACAGAAAATAAAGCTACAATCGGCAGTATCCTAACAAAATCCCGCATTAAATCAATTGTGAGCGAGAGTCCCACCAGTCACATGTGACTGGTGGGACATATTTCAAAACCGTCTCGAAACCATAATATGATCATTTTATCTATATAAAAACACGCTAAAATAGAACACCGTGTGTTTGTTACTTCTGGAAAAAACTGCATTTATGAAGTCATATTTAAGGTTACGAACACAACTTTTAGTACTTTCTGCGTGACTGGTGGGACATGCGACATGCATCTGTTCACAGAAGAATTACACAAAAACTAACATACCTTTTCTCCTTATTTTTAGGTACTTATTTAGTCTTTTCGACGCTTTCTGTAAAATGCATCTGTCAACTTTCTACAACTGTCAAAATGGCCGACAACACCGTTGTCAACGTTACCTAAATTTGTCCGATGAGTAGTTCTGTATGAAGTCAAAGTTTCCATAGACAAAATGTCAGTTTTTTAATTATTTCTTTAAATATTTTTCTACAGATCCATAAAATATAGACATTTAGTTATAGGTCCTGACTGAATTAGGGATAATTAATGTAATTTTAAAATTTACGTCGTTTTCCTCTTTTACGTGGAATGCCCCATTTGTCATCCTGACTGTGGTAACCCGGTAGTTGTAATGAAACACCTGATCTTCCCAGTAGCTGTTAATTTATTCCTTCATCAGCACTACACTATTCACACTATAGATTACTTAATATATATTCACATAATATCAACACGTCTTTATTGTATCAATTACTCTGACTGACTAACACCCCCGGACGCCCGCCTTTCGCCTTGGCTTTTTCCCTGTTCCGACCGGTCCGTATCGTGATTCACCGGTCTCCACAGTCCCTCCATCTTTTTCAGTTTGAGTGGTGGAACCCTTGACTCTTGGAGGTTGTCAGATCCATCATCTTCCTGGTGTTATGGAGGGTAATCTGTTGACGTATGGACCTCGTCATTTGTGGTTGGCTGACCTGCAACTAAATTAGCATCCCCCAATCCATTATCAGGTGGACAAACTGCCTTCCATTATCCGCTCGAATACTTTTTGGATACCCCAATCGACAGAATAATTCTAATAGATGTTGTATTATAATTGTAGATGTCCTTGATTTTAAAAAGTTTATTTCTTTGTACCTGGAGTAATAGTCAATGATAACTAGCACCATATCTTTATTGGGCAAGGGTCCCATCAAATTCATTGCTAGGCACTCCCAAGGTCCTTCAGGGAACTTGTGTCTGGACATTGGTGGTGGTCTATTAGGCTGTGAAACTAACAGACAATCGCGGCAAGCTTTTACAATTTTTTCCGCTTCTCTATCTATCGTTGGCGACCAAACTTTTGCTCTCAATCGCCGTTTCATCACGGTCTCGCCGGGGTGTCCTTCATGTGCCAACTCTAATACTTGATTCCGCAAGTTTTTTGGTATTACGATTCGGCAACCTGTGAGAATTACTGGACCTAAAGTTGATAGTTCCATTCGAAACGGGAAATAGATGCTTTTACTTTTTGATTCCCACTTGTCGTTATCTATTATCTCTACAATTTCACTTATTTCTGTGTCTGCTTTACTTTCTGATATCACTTGCGAAATTCGCATCGCTTTAGGAGTATTTCGTTCGACTATGGAAAAGACACGATGTTCGTTTTCTTTATCGAATGTAGATTCAGGTGTAATTTGGCACAGTCTGGACATTGAGTCGGTTATATTCTCTTTCCCAGGTAGATAAATTACTTTAAATTTAAACGATTGTAATCTAAGAACCCATCGTTCGATTCGGGCTGGCGGTTTCGAAGTTGGTTTAAATATAGCCTCCAGTGGTTTGTGATCTGTCACCAATTCGAACTCAAGACCCGCTAAATAGAAATAAAATCTTTCTACTGACCACACTAACGCCAGACTCTCCTTTTCTGTTTGTGAGTATTTACGTTCCACGTCCGACAAACTCTTACTCGCAAAGGAAATTACACGGGGATTTTGCTGTTCGTCAAATTGTAATAAGATCGCTCCCATGGCTACCGGACTCGCATCTGCAACTAGACGAGTTCTTCTGTGTGGGTCAATGTATGCCAATGTGGGAAGTTTCGCCAGAGCATTTTTGAGTTGCACAAAATGTTGTTGCTGTTTGTCTTCCCATACGAATTTATGTTCGCCTTTTATTAGCTGCGGCAATGGCTCAGTCATGGTTCCTAAGTCTGGAAGAAACTTCCCTAAGTAAGTCACTAGCCCCAGAAAACTCCAGACTTCTTCTTTAGCAGTTGGTGGCCTGAACTCTAGAATACATTTCACTTTAGCTTGATCTGCGTCTATTCCGTTGTTCGACAGTCTGTGTCCCAAGAACTGTAGTTCTTGAACTTTCGTCACACACTTTTCTTTGTTTAACTGCACATTATTGTCTTCAAACACTTTTAACACTTGGTCGAGACATGCATCGTGCTCACTTTCACTATTACCGTATATTATTACATCGTCTATATAGTTTAAACAATTCTTACATGAAGACAATAATGCTTCAAGAGCCTTTTGAAATATTTCAGGTGCCGAATTAACCCCGAACATAAGTCTTTTATAACGGAACATGCCTTTATGGGCGATAAACGTTGTGATGGGTCTGTTCTCTTCGTCGAGTTCCAGCTGATGATAGTCCAATCTCGAAAAATATTTGCTGTTTCTTAGTTTCGGCATAACCAAGTCAAATGTTGGCAATGGATAATTCTCTCTCAATATAGCCTCGTTCGCTCGACGCATATCGACGCACAATCTTGTAATGGGTCGGAAACCCATTGTTTATTTATTAAGATATGTGATTAAATTAGTCGAGGTATAGACAGTATAGAATATTCGAGAATGTCAAAGTTTTGGTGTTGTTCAGTTGAACATCTGGTTTACTGAGGATTTGACCGCGTGTTTATAAGTTTAAATTTGACGCGTTTTCATTGGCTAAGGAGAAATGCTTGCGTGCCTTCGGGTTGACCTAGGCAAGGGAGCAAAATCTTTTCTTTCTTCTCGTTCGACCATCATGAAGTAAAGTTGTTGTACAGTGCGCTAGGCACATAAAAATATGTGTATTGTCCTGGTAAGTCTTTTCAACTTGTCTCGCATTTCATTTAAATTAGAATTGTTTATTGATACTTCTGCTAAAAAGTGTGTCTGTCTAAATCAACTCTTAGGTTTAATTTAAACGTCAATGTGTTCAAAGCTTCATTCATTTTTCTATGTAACCTATCAAACGGGATTGTTGATTATTATTGTTAATAGATGTTATTGTTTTGATAAGTGTTTCGTTTCATTTGAGTAGTCTTGCTTTATCAGCCCTTATTAAATGTTAGATACTTAAACGCGTCAGTTAGTAGTCAAAAAATGTGTTCACAAGGTTCAAGAAAAAGAACCCAGTTAGTTTTTGCCTTCAAATAGATTGGATTAGATTTGATAAAATTAGAATTTTGACCAGTAATTAAAGCCTTAGACCGCGCTCGGCCAAAGTGTTACCATGTTAGGGAAACGCGGTTGTTACCCGCCATTTTGACCTCCTACAATCTGATGTCTCCATTTTGTTTGAATATTACAACAATAGACGATATCCAAGCGCTTGGGCCATTTACTCTTTCGATAATGTCCTTTTTAAGCGCCTCCTCTAATTTTGCTTCCACTAGGGCTTCGATGGCCACAGGAACCCTCCGCACCGGCTGTTGTACAGGCTTTACTCGGGGGTCTATTGTAAGTTTGACTACTGTATCCTTTACCTTAGGGAACAAGGTATGATGATCTACTCGATTAATTGCTAATCCTAGTTTCAAAACCCCCAGATGTTTAGCGGCGTCTTTGCCTAGTAGTGATATGTCTCCGTGTTTGACTACGTAGCAAGTTTTTATGATCTCCAGAGAACCTGGAACGCTGATAGTTGATTGGAATCTAGCATGAATTTCTACGGCTTTGCCAGATCCATAAGGTTTTAAGACATCCTTTGTTTCGAATACTACGTTCCACACAGCCGCATTCTTTTGCCTAAGTGAGCTCCAATCATCCCCTTTTATAATATTTACTTTCGATCCCGAATCAATCAATAATGTTATTTGAACACCTCCTACTGAACAATCGCGCAGATCATCGGTATTGTACTTCTGAGGGAATTGATGTGATCCGCTTATCTTGAAGCAGTCGAACTTTGCACTGTTTACGTTGTCAGTTTCCGGATCCGACATTTCGGTATTAACATTGTTGACATGTTTGGAGCGTTTGCTCTTTGAACCCATATAGGTGTTAGGAACTGGCGTTTTATTCCTATTTTTAGATCTGCAACAAGAAGAAAAATGTCCATATAATCCACAATTATAACATGTTTCTTTCCTCCCGGGGCAGTTCCATGAGTTGCTTGCGTGGTCTGTTTTTCCACATCTCTTGCATGAATTATTTCGTCGCACCGAAAGCTTGTTGACGCTTAATCCTGATATGCTAGGTTCATTCGCTTGGCTGTGACGGACATTCATGACACTTGACTGGTCCCGAATTTGTTCATGGACTAAGCAGAGTAGTTCAGTTATTTCTTCTAAGGTTCTTTCTTTTTCGAGAAGTTTCTTTTTTAATTCCAGCGTAGCCCAGTCATTGATAATCTTGTCTTTGATGTTTATTTCCATTGCCTCTTAAACAATTTTTCCAAATGAGCATTTTGCCGCTTGATTTCGAATTTTTAACAAAACCTTGTTGAATGTATCTCCGCCACCTGGTTTTATATTTCGGAAAGTATGCCTCTCGAATGTCGAATTTTGCTTCAGTGAAAAGTACTCCGTCAATTTTGTAACCAGAATTTGAAAAATATCTGTGCCTTCTTCCGGTTCGGATGTCAGAATTGCCCCGGGAATGTTATATGCAACTTCCTGTAACTGCTCCCCGCCTAAATGTAACAGCTTATTTCTTCTCTTCGTAGGATATATTATTTCTTCCAAGGCTAAATAAAGTTGCAACGACCGCAGCCATCTCTCCCATTCGGATCTGATCAGTGCTCTGTCAATGTTGTCGCAGAAGAATGGTTTAATGCCTTGATTTGTCATTGTTATTTATATTTGTGGAGTTATTTTTCCTATCCGGCCTAAAGCTACTTTTATCTGTGTTATGTTTTTGTCTCAAAAGCAGACCATAAGCAATTTAACGGCCAGACTTCTAGACGAAGGCAGCAATATGAACCGTGAAGACGAAGATGCTAGGACAATGACTGCAAAAGGGAACAATCCCCAACCATCGAAGAAGAAGTTCCAAAAATCCAAGATTACTTGCTTTCAAAAAAGGGTCATTTTGCAAGCGAATGCTAGGCACCTGCCAAAGACAAAAATAAAAATAAAGCAAATAACAAAAATGAACCAAAGAGACAGAACCGTGAAGACGAAGATGCTAGGACAATGACTGCAAAAGGGAACAATCCCCAACCATCGAAGAAAAAGTTCCAAAAATCCAAGATTACTTGCTTTCAAAAAAGGGTCATTTTGCAAGCGAATGCTGGGCACCTGCCAAAGACCAAAATAAAAATAAAGCGAATAACAAAAATGAACCAAAGAGACAGGGAAGTGCGATGACGTGTACTGCCGACGCGTTGCTTGTGGACAAAAAAAAAACCGGCGACACATGGCTATTTGACAGTGGCGCATCATACCACATGACCGCCAACAAGAATTGGTTCCAAAGTATGAGCCAATTAAATGGAGCCAGTGTAAAATTAGGCAACGACACTACTCTCAAAGTTGAAGCGAAAGGCACTGTTAAAATCGAAAAACTCATCGATGGTGAATGGTACGAAGGAGAAATAACCGACGTGTGTTACGATTCTGAACTAAAACGCAACTTGCTCCCCGAAGGACAGTTCACAAAGAAAGGGGTCTCAGTCATCAAAAACATGTCAACGGTTCAGATTTTTTTAAGGAAAAATGGTAGTAGCAGAAGGTTGTCGCACCGAAAACAACCTATATCAAATGTTATTTCGCAAGCCAAGAAAAAGCGATGCGGAAGTAAATGCAGTAAGTGGCACCCTGAAGACGCGTGAGGAGCGTAAAGTTCGTAAACAAACGTAAACAGTCCTACACGGTGGGTGGGCACCTTGCTCACCTCGCAAACGGGGTGACACCTCGCGAACAGACCGAGTCCTCACAGCGTCTGCACGCTGTGCTGGCATGACGTGCAAACACAGTGCGGGCAATATGCAAATAACACGGTTGTGTTTACGCTGTTTTCTTCGTGCCAACACATTGTGCAAACATATCGTGTTCGACACGTGCGTGCTAAAAATTGTTATGTGGGAAGTTTTATAAGACGTCAAATTGGCGCATGAGTTGTTTGGGGCACGAGAAGCGCCAGCGACGAGTGCCCCAAATGAACGAATGCGCGTACGAAAACGAGTAGTACGAAACCTAGGATGCAACACGCATGTTTAAATATGTATAAAAATATACATACTTCGCAGTTTGTGCGATTCTAAAAAATCAGTTTGTGCTTACTTTTGTGGTTATGTCTATGTTCGTTTGACATGCATTTGATATCAATGTCACCAATCTTAGAAAAAAGTTACTAAAAATGGTGTTACAATTTGCTAATTGTAAAACCGAAAACAGTGTTACAATGTGTGCATTGTGAATGCAAAGTAGAAAAAATATTTTATGAAACAAGAAAACTTTGCACATTGCAAAAAATGCAAATTGCAAAGTACAAAGTTAAAAGTTGCAAAGTAGTTTTATGAAACAGGGCCCTGTTCTACAGCTGAAGCCGAATATGTCGCAGCATCAGAAGCATTGTGGCTTAAACAATTGTAAAACGATATCGGAGTGTTAACCAGTACGGTAGTGTTAAACATCGATAACCAAAGTGCAATTAAGTTATTTAAAAATCCAGTGTTCCACCATCGAACGAAACATATTGACATTAAGTATCATTTCGTACGTGAATGTTACCAAAAAGGGTTAATAGAACTAGAATATGTAAACACAAAACTGCAAGTCGCAGACATACTAACAAAAGACCTTAATAAGTTTGTTAGGACTTTCCATGTAAAATATGTGTAATGTACATGTAACAAAAACTAAAAAACTAAAACTAAAAAAAAATGTATTCTTCTATTGCACATGAGTATAAAATTTAGAGGCAATTTAGCACACACGTCTCGAACACGGTATGTTTGCACGATGTGTTGGCACGAAGAAAACATAGCGATAACACGACCGTCTAATTTTCATAGTGCCAGCGCTGTGTTTGCACGTCATGCCAGCACAGCGTGCTGACGCTGTGAGGACTCGGTCTGTTTGCGAGGTGCTCACCCCGCTTGAGAGATGAGCAAGGTGTTCGCCCACCGTGTTGGACTGTTTATTTACGGACTTTACAGTACAGCGACCGATCGTCCAGTTACGGGAGTGACGGTTAGTTCAATAGAATGATATGAGATGGCGCCAGGAAAGTGCGCAAGTAAATAAAAATCATATATTTTTTTCATCGTCCTAAGATCTACCCTAAAAAAGGTTATCGTTAGTTTCATAGACAAACTATATTTATAAAACTACGCCAACATTTAACAGTATCTCCAGAACTTGAAACGTCTCCCAAGGTAAATAACACATTTTGCGCCATCTGTTGTCAAAATTCTGAAGACATGAGTTGTCTTGTTATGGGTGTTGTTTTCGCGAATGAATGAAACGAGCTAAATAAAGGCGTTTGTGATTATTTCTAAAGTGAAACGGTTCGAGCAGGAAACAAAAATAGATGGGTAAGTAACTAAACAAAGTTTTGACTTCATTGCAAGCCTTTATAAGACATTACAATTATTTAACCCCTTTTCAGATGCGGCAACAGCCGAGGAAGAGACTACATATGTAGCAAAGAAACCAGAAGAAATAATCTTAAAAAGGAATGTACAATCGAAGAGGTGACGAGGAAAACCAATGGCTGGTTGGAAGGAATCAACACCGATAAAACGCAAATATTTCCGGATTATTGCGTTACATGGTGAACACGTAACAAACTATAAATGTGTTTGGACAACGGTTTCCACCATAAACTCATTGCGTTTCCAAACGTAAACAGTTTTCTCTGGTGAATTTGACCAATGTTAAAGAAAGACAACTCCAGCCGAGTTGTTTTGAGGAATAAACATAATCCAAGCAGGCACTGTAGTGTAGTGTTGGGCAACTTTGTTACTTTTTAATACTCATATGTAATCCTTACTTTGTAATCGTTAGATTGTAATTGTAGCGAGAAGTAGTTACAGTATTTGGGTACTGGTAATCAATACCGATACCAGTAACAAAATACTAATGGACTCACTAAATCTTATAGGTTGGTATACACCCCACCAGTATTGGACAGTTTCGTATGTAATCGTTCATTATTACAGTACTGGTAATCAATACCGATTCACTGATATGGGTATTGATTACCAGTACTGGAATTAGTTCTGGCTACGATTACTATATCGAGAAGGTAGGTACCCACTTTCGCATTGTTAGCAGTTATCTGTATGAGCGAGAGGTGGTCACCAATTTTGCAGGAGAGTATAATATTACTGCCAAATTTACTGACTGCCGAGAGAATGAAAGTCATCATTCCAGCCAAGTAACGATTACTTTAAAAATGATGTAATTGTTAGATCGGTTATTACAAAGTAACGATCACAATTTAACAATTACTCCATTACCCGCCCATCACCACTGTAGGTAGAGTTTTATCTATAGTCTGGATGAATAAATATGTTTTTACATATTATTGTACCTATATTGATTGTTATATAAAAAATTGTATATCTGCATAAAATATAATGTCTAAGGGAACGATTTATTGCAATAATTTTACCTGCCACTTCCTATAAAAACATTAAAACAACAAATTTGGGTGCACAAACCACACACGGGCGCTCTTCACGGATCCCTCACGGCGTGAGGAGCACAGCGTGCTAACATATTGCTCTCATATGCGGACTCACTGCGCCAGCAAGGCGCCAACACGACGTGTCAAAATTTAGCACGACGTGTTGGTACCATGCTCGAAACATGTCTCTAAATTGTTATGTGGGCTTCTGAATGAAGACCAAAAGCAAAAGGAGAGAACAATCATAGAACATCTTGGCAAGGAAAATGGATCTCTATCCAAAAGCATCAGTAAAATTCTTCAACGTGAAGAAATCAAGCAACCCTCCACACACGAAAAAGCTAGAAGATGCCAAAAGCAGATCGAGGAACTTTACTTACCTTACCAACAACACAGGTAATATAACCATCTTACTTAACAAGAGAAATATTAAATGCGGGTTTAAAACCACAGGGTCCCTTTTGCAATGTTTAAATAAGAATAAAGGTTAGGAAAGCACCTAAACGCAAAGTGGAGTTACATAATATGCGATGACTGCAAAGCCTTTTACATAGGTCAGAAGGAAGCTTGAAGATGAACTTATGAACACCGTAAGTCAAGGTCATACCAACAAAGTTGACAACAACTTCAAGATTCTGCACAGAAATGAAAAACGTTACAAACTGATCTTGCTGAAAGCTTACAAAATCTGGAAGAACAAAAGCGACACACACATGCTGGATGAACAAGTAGAACTACAAGAAGAACTCTATTTAAAGCCACATGCTGAGGTAAATTTAACAACATTTTCTAGTCCGCATCGATCGTCTCTAATTCCTAAACTTTATTTATTTTAAAACTGATCTTATTGTAAATGTACGAAATGTTTGTTGTTTTGTTATGCTTTCAAATTTAAATGTTGACAATCTGGCGCCATAACGTATATGTGAACTTGTGGTTGCCCACACTCTGAATTTCAAATTTCCGCTATTTCATATTTGTTCAATCTATGCTTTTTTGTCTGCTACAAGGTTTGTTGAATTTTACCACAAATTCCAGTTTAACAGAAAACCATTCATCATTTTGTATAATTTTACTTGCATCAACAACTTATAAAGGTAATATTTAGTGTAATATACCAACCAATTTATACATCTGACACACATCCATTTTTAGGTTAAGAAGATTTGTAAAGGTTTTTTGAGATACAAAGATTATAATTGTATTTTCATTCATTGCGACTACCTACGTGAAGTTTGACTAAAGAAATTCACTGTTAGTAGTGTGAATTATGGATTTTTTTTTAAATAACTAATATCACGTTCAAAAATTTGTAGCACCTGTCTCGATAATATTCGAAAGAACGAAACCGGTTGTCACTTAAATACTTTATTTATTTATTTATTTACATGGACCGATAACGGGAAACCCCAATAAAATCAGGTCCCAAATACATCAAAAAAAAAATAATAAATTCTCAAGGTACAAAACACTTACACTCTAAATAATACATTTCCAAAAAAAATCAAAATTAAAATACTAGTGGTACAGACAGAAATAATAATAGTGACGCTATTCACAAGAAACAGGTTCCAAATTAAGGCATAGACGAAACAAGGCAGTTTTTATTGCGCGTATTGGCTGTGCAAAAATATCAATATTGACCGCGTTATTGCATGAACTCGCCAGTCGGACCAAAGGCGAGTTTTTCATATAGTTCGTCCTCGCAATCGGGACACTGAAAAAGTCGCGGCGGCGGAGGTGGCGAGTACAGGCGTTGACGCTAATACCCTGCAAAATGTAGGGTGAGTCGTACAGACCGCGAAACAGCTTGGCAACAAAGACGATACCCGCGCACAGTCTCCTGTCCTCCAAGCTGAGTAGGCCAAAACGTCGGCATAAAATGGTGTAGTGTTCATGTGGACAATGAAACCTATGTTTCAAATGTTTTATAAATCGCCGTTGAACTCCGTCAATGCGGTCAATATACACCGTATACTGTGGACACCACACTGTTGAGCAGTATGACAGATGACTGCAGACGAAGGCAAAATATAATATTTTTAGGGTGCGAATGTCATTAAAGCCTCTTGCAGTCCTCAAAATAAATCCCAGCATGCGAAATGCTTTCCGCGCTACAAGGTCCACATGATCGCTGAACATCAGTTTCGTGTCCAACACTACACCAAGGTCCCTAATACTCGATACCCGCCCAACTAAGTTATTGTCAATTTTATACTCATGTGTTATTATGGTTTTATTTCTTGAGAATGATATAGTGTGACATTTTTTGTAATTGACAAATAACCCGTTAGCTCTACAAAATGCACCAAAATTGTCAAGATCATCTTGTAAATTGTTGCAATCAGAGGCAGAGTGAATAGGCATGAAAATTTTCATATCGTCCGCGTATAAGAGGCACCTGGCATGGCGAAAACAGTCGACAATATTATTAATATACAAGAGAAACATAAGCGGGCCGAGGTGACTTTCCTGTGGCACACCAGACGTGACATGAATTATGTTAGAAGTAAAACCTACGACCCGTACTCTTTGCGTTCTGTTTCTCACGTACGATGCCAGCCACCTCAACAGATCTCCACCAATTCCAACCTCCCCCAGCCTGGACACCAATCGACCATGATTCACCTTGTCGAATGCCTTAAAAAAATCCGTGTGTATGGCATCCACCTGAGCACCGCGGTCCATCGAGTCCAGAATGAAGTCTGTGTACTCAAGTAGGTTAGTTTCAACCGAGCGACCCGCAAAGAACCCATGTTGCTGAACGGTAATTACATTTTTAAGATTAAAAAATATAACGTCATACACCATCTTTTCAAAGATTTTACCAAAGTGACACAATATTGATATCGGTCTATAGTTGAGGACTGAAGTTCTGTCACCATCCTTATATATGGGGACAATACTAGCTCTTTTCCAAATTGCAGGAAAGACTCCCGAAATAAGTGATTTATTGAAAATGATTGTCAATGGAACAGCTAGGGCTTCAGCGCAATTAATTGCCAGCAAAGGTGGTATGTCGTCGGGCCCCTCGCCCTTGCTTTCGTCGATGGACCGCAATGCACGCAAGAGGTCAGGCTCGGCCAGCGATACTGAGGCCAAACCAACACCGCAACGCGAGTGGCCACCTGCACTTACGCCACCACCATCATCCGCGACACCCTGTTGCGCTTCGTAGACAAAACCGAAATAATCGGCAAAAAGATTGCAAATGTCTTTACCGCCGTTCGCACGACGACCATGAAAGCTCATGCAAGAAGGCATGGCGTGATCAGAGTTCCGCTTGCTTTTTGCAAATTGCCAGAATTTTTTCGGCTCCGAGGCTACAGCGCTCTCAGTTTTTCGCAGATATGCATCATGATCCACAGCAATTAGTGATTTACAGCGAGTGCGCAGCAAACTGAAAGATAGATAGTCAAATCTATTGTTATAAGTTTTCCGCTTTTTATGAAATTTATTTTTCTCCTTCACTACTCGAATGGTTGCCGTGGAAAACCACGGCGGAAATCTGCTCTTGCGGATGTTTTTATATGGAACGTTCTTGTGAATAGATTCGCGTAGGCAATCATAAAATGTCTCAACCGCACCATCCACCGCTGTAATGTCTGTGACTTGTCTGTGACATTACAGCGGCCCAATCAATATAGTTTAGGTCGTTAGTAATGGCTGCAAAATTTGCTTTATTATAGTTATATTTGCGAGTTGAGACATTCTCGGCCAGATCCTTAACGACGCCACATGATATATCAAATTCCAACGTAACATGTGCAGCATCTTCCGGTACAAGCGGCGAGATAGATGATGCAAATGAATTCACAGAGTGAGCGTTAAACAAAATCAAATCAAATACATTACCCGAGGTGTTACAATAGTGATTTAACTGATGAAGACCACACATTGATATGCAGTCAATGCATTCGGTCGCTCTTCGTGAAGCGCTTACGGATGGGATGCAAAACAAGTCACCATCACCTCTACTCCAAGAGATTTCCGGCATATTAAAATCACCGGCAATTAAAAACAATTCGACAGGGTGCCGTTCCATTATAGATGTCATGTTGTTTAAAAAAAAATCAAGGGCTTCGGTATCTCTTGGAGGGATGTAAATGCAGCACACATGCAATTTACGGGAGCGACACAAAACTGTTACCCACACCGCTTCCTCTGAAGATGACCAGGATGGCTGGGAAATGCTGGATAACCCGTCCGCAACTGCAATCAAAACACCACCCCCGCGCACATCACCACCTTCACCATCGCGATCCCTTCGATATACCAAGTAATTATCCGGAAAGAACTCACTGGAAAACATTCCCGGCTGCAGCCATGTTTCCGTGAAGCAAATTACATCAAAATTCGAGTTGAGAACCCCGTTGAATACAGTACTTGACTTGCCTCGAATACTTCGCACATTTTGGTAATAAAAATGGGTGACTGCCATAGCTATTGTGTTTTTCTTTTATTTGAGTGACAAAATTAATCTTATTAAGCTACTGAATTTTATTCAATATTGCCTCAGAAGAAACATGAATTACGCGAGCACCCTCATTCTTTCGCAGATAGATTTTGCAGTTTTTAGACCAGACAAACATGTAACGCTTCTCAGACGCGAACTCCCTAGCTCGTTTAAAGAGCAGCTTGTTTTTAAGCGTAAGGTGTTCGTTTACAAAACAACCATCGCTGACACCCTCGACCCGCAGACCAGCCGGAGACTTAGCAACCCTTGCCGCCCGTTTAGCTTCAATTGCCGCCGCCAAAACAGAATCGCGCACGCGACGACAAAGCGCACAATTATGGATTTAGGCGAGCGATCAGCAGCAACAGAACGCGGCACACGATGGATGGCATCGATGGCGTCCTCAGCGATGGGTTCTCACCGTCCTTCTCCGGTATACCCTGAATCTCTAGGTTGTTGCGTCGGGAGTATTGCTCCATGCCATCAATGCGGCTGGCAAGTACAGCAACCTCGTTTTTAACTTCGGACGCATCATGAGAAATAGCATCAATTACTTTAGTTTTCTCGGTTAACTTTTTAACAGTCATTTCGATCTCGGAGACTTTATGGCTGCAAAAATCAATCGACTCCACAATCTTATCGTAATCAACCTTGATAGCTAGCATTTCGGAACGCAACAAGCGCAACTCATCATACACCAGTTCAAGGGTGATATTAGACCTTTTGGAGGAAGGTGGTTCCTCACAGACGCCAACGTCACCGGCGCTGGGTCGACCGCCCGGGCTACGAACCCCACGGCAGCCAGGACACCTCCAAGAAGAGCCAGCGCGTGATAGAGCCCCAATGTCTGTCTTTCCGAGACCTACACATTTACCGTGGTACCACGCGCGGCAAGAAATGCACTGCAAGCTGCGCGTGGCTCTGCCGACAACCTGTCTGCAGTCACCACACGTCGGCGGCATTCTGACCTTTGACCCACCGGCGGAAAGTTATCCAAAAATCAAACAAATTTCAACAATACGCGGTCAATAAGTCCACAAAAGTATATTTATTCGGTACCTCACCACTAAATCAACCGGCACGCAAAAATTTGGGTCGTTTTGACACCTGAGAACCACACTTTTCACACGAAACTTGAGGACCAACGCGCCACGATGCACACTCGAGAAGGTTTTTATATTTATATATAAAAATATAAATAAAAGTATAAATATATAAAAAAATAAAAATATAAATATATAAAGAAAATCCTGAATAGTGAAGTTTTTCTGTTTATAATAGTATAGTAATACTTGTTTAAAAATATATTAAATTAAAATAGTTCGAAAATTAAAAGCACCAGGTATAAACAATCCTAATCAAAGTCAACGCATTTTAGTATGGACATATTAATACAAAATATACCATTCCATTTGAAAAACCTTTTAGTAGAGAAGAAGGTTCTAGTTCTAGGTTACTTCTCATGGAGAAGAAGATTATATATTAGTGTTCATGGGATGCTAAATAATAAATCTCATAGTATTTCAAACCGACAGCCATGCAACAAATTTGAATAAGTTGACTTTTGCTGCGTATAGCGGTAGGGGAATTTTTAAAGTTGAGTATTTCCCACTAGAGCCGTTAATATAAATATTTAACGGCTATGTTTTCCGGAGTTCCAAAAAAAAAGGAAACAACGACAAACACACGTAGAGCGTAGATCAAGCCAGTAGATCAAGAATTTATAAGTTTGATTTACAATTTGTACTCGTTCCTACAATTCGTACTATTATTATATCAAATTTGATTAATTACGAATAAGCAGAAAATTTGGAAACACTAAATAACATTGATCGATGTAAAAGTTTTCGCACATAGTAGATGTAGAAGCTCAGAGGTGAAAATACGTGTGATGGCAAGATGATAATCGATACCTCCTGGGGTGTAGAGAGAATTAGTCGTCTCCTGCCAAATTAGTTCTAACTAAATTAGCTGCATTGCGCTATACTATCTGCAGCATATTGTTAGTGTAAGTTAAGTAACATTTTCGGTAGCAAAGTTTATGACCACATAAAACCAGGGCTTCAAACCGGAACTGAACCGAAAAAAGACCAGAACAAAAATCGACATCTAAACCAAAAGAAATATATATCGGCTTATTGCCGTTTGTAAAAATTGACTCAACTAAAATATCGGTTCGAAGCTCTGCCTGAAACAAAATATTAGGTTTGTTCGAGCAGTGAAAAAACGAGTTTGAAATTAATTTGACAGAATCAACGAGATATGTTTCAATGGCAACTGCATTATAAATAGCAATTACAGATTATTTGTGTTATCGAAAACTAATTCCGAACTAGTTCTTGCGAGCTGCTCGAACAATGCTAGCGTATTGCCTTTATAAAAAGTTATACTTACAAAGAACTGTTAATTATCAACCAGAAATTTGCTTAAAAGAATTCGATTCTCGGCGAAACCTTTCCATGACCGGCATTGATTATAAAAGTACAAATGGATTTTGAAGAATGTTCATGCAATAGTCTTATTTGTGTTTTATGCAAATATTCGTAGGCAGTATATGTTTTTGTATACTGCATTGCATAGTTGATCTATGTGTTACTTAAAATATAGTAGTGCATCACATATTAGAACCAGTAACTGGAAGTCAACATCACCATAAAATGACTCCCTCGCGTTAAGTGAAGTGTTTGAAAATAAAATAATGTTGTTTTATCACTTTTATCAGTTTTAAACTAAGAATATTAGATTATTAAAGTGGACCGATTGTACTTCCTTGGGGAACTTCAATATTAATTAAGAGATTCGCTGACAAAGATGTTTTAACATTAGCATCAGTTAACTTGCAGGAGTGAGTTCTTTTTAGAGAGGTATGATTGCATGAGTTGGCACGCAGGTGCTCTAATGCAATAGTTTTCGATCCTTTTAATTAAAATGTTAATGTTGACGCAGTCAAAACCCTGTCCTAGATCCAGCATAATAGTCAAGACCATCTTCACTGTTTTCTAAAACTTTCAAGATACTCTGGAATTTATGGAAACCCCACTGGTCAATACTCCCCACTCCTAATAGACCGCGTCACCAACGAATACATCGAGGAGAATGAAATAAGTCGTAGCAAAGGCAAGACTTACGTGAGGACGTAAAGTAAAAGACGTATCATTTGTTACAGAATGGTTTAGAACAGAATATCCAGAACGACTGACGATTTATCCAACTAAAATGTCGATACTTTGTGTTTATACTTTAATATATATATAATGTGTCCCGAAACTCAACGTCAAGCGGCCACCAGGAGAGAGGGTGGTACGTTCTGGCAAAAATAGTAAAACAATCTCTGTTACTTAGTTGAGTGATAGTTGGCATTTTTCAAAAAAGTAGAAAATCTGCACCCTTTACCACATCTTTAGTTACTGTGGCAACAAATTTCCTAATTCTATTGCGATTTTTTGTTAATATGATATTAAATGACCGTACCATTAATCGCAGTTGCAAATCGATCAAAAAAAAAATGTGACATTGATAAAATCAAGGTAGTTTGTTTGAGTTGTGGTTTGAAAAAAAATTGTCTCTTAACTTTGACTCTGTATCGTCTGTGTTGGATCAGTTGTCAGCCTCTTGAAGCGTCTTGTACACATAGCGTCGCTCGAAATACGTAGTGGCGTATCTCACCAAAAAAGGCCATTCAGATACGTCAGTACGTGTTTCGAGCGACGATATGTACTTGAATTAGATAGGAATGACCACCAAAACCACACCGAAAGATTATATAACGAAGCCATAACATTCTAACCTGGTTGACGTTTACCGCCGGATTTCAAAAACTCAAACCGAGGGAAGGGAAGTGTGACGTCACAAAATGGCAGGCACCAACCATATGACCTGAGGAAAATAGTTCTAGAAGATCAAGACTTACAAAAATGCGACAACGCCTTAATGGGGCTTAAAATTGATTGCGGTACCGTTGTCGATGTTGTTGGCGTTTGGGTGTTTTGTTCGTGCGAAGATTCGTTGGCAAGATTTTATAAATGACCTCACTTGCAACGTAAGTTAGGTTAAGTTATCTTATGTACATGTAATTCATTCATAATTGTAAAGTTTTCTTTTTTAAAATGTTGTTTTGTAATAAATTTTAGTGTCCATCCACATGTAGAGGTTTTCCTTGAGGTCTTGCGTTGCGCCTCGAGGCATGCCTTCGGATTTTCCGTTGCGTGTAGAGCCCTTAGATCATTTAAACTTAAGTTTCTATGATCGAAGGTAGAGCCACCTTAAAGGCGGTCACTGCATGCCCCCACCAAACGACATGAACCAACCACGAGGCCGTGCTGGCGCGGTGGCTGAATTGGTGGGGATGTGTTTCAGACGTTCTCTCTCGTACTCGCACAAAACTGATGGGGCAGTTTAATCTGGCCCGAGCTGTATATCTCAACTTGACAGCATTGGATCGGAGTTAAGTGCATGCGCATAGTCGATTCGAGAAAGCTATCATTGTTGCTTGAAGTCGACAACAGTCCGTGTCTTTTGTCAGTTAGGTAATACAGAATGACAATACAGGCCTGTATGTGCCGGTGTGCATATGTCCGGAAAAATCTCTGTACATAATAATATGAAATTTTCTACACATATTTATAACGACTTTGCTAGTACTCGACTTTTAGTCAAATTCGGTCCACATGCGTGGCTATGAGCAGAAAATGTGAATATATGAATATATCGTCATTAATAGTTACTTTTTCCCCAGGCCTTAGAGAAATAAAAGCGGAGGTATCGCAAGACTGCGGGACGAATAGGAAAAGTATTAAACTTAATCATCTTAACTCAGTACTTCCTATATTGATTTCGTAATAATATTGATTTTACCAACAAAAGGATAGAGTATATCTCGGTAACTATAAATAACGAAATAGGTAAACACATTTAAAAGAAAAAATAAGAGTTAGGAGCTAGTTAACTGTGAAAGTACCAAAAAGCAGTCAGTGCTATTTAGTGCTCATGAAAAATGTGTTCCAGTACATCAAGTCCAACTAAGAGACATCACTGGGTGGCCCTTAGAATAAGCTAAAGTAGTAAGATAAGTCGGAATTAAATTGCTCGTTAGTCTTCGATGACGCGATTGTAAATTAAAATAATCAACATTTATTGGAATCATTTTCTCTACAAAATAATTTTTTACTATTCATAACATTCAAGTACGAAGATCGATTTATTTTGATAATATAAGTATTAAACGTGTTTCTTTGTAACTTTTTTATAAAATAGTTTAAACAAGAGTTTTTATTTATAATGGCAAACAATAATCATGATACATGTGCCTGAGATCAACAAAATAAGAATTAATTATGTTACATATATTATGTGTTTCTACATCGCCAATGCCAACTGTAGGTTAGCGGCAGAGCTGGCCTATAATAATCACTTCAGAATCTCTGACCATGACTGAATTATGAAGCTTTGCATCGTTGAGCCTTGCCGGAAATACGTTTCCGGAGGCAATACTACGCCAACTTGATTAATTTACAGTCTACCTGATCATCGCTTCAGGTACATATGAACATTACTAATCGAAAGATAATTTCTACATTCAAATGATCCAGTGGTCTGCTGTTACTGAAACATTTTCCACAAAAAGTTGTCATAATATTCCTGAACTGTGAGAATAAATTCAAATGTCCTTGTAGTATTGTAATCGTGTCGAAAAAAAAATTGAGATTTTAGCGGAAATATATCGCTTTGGGTCACCTGAACATGTTTCACCAAGGTACAAAAAAATGTCTGTGTGTGTGTGTGTATGTATGTGTGTGTGTGTACCCGTTTTTTTGTGGCGACGATTCCGGAGAAACTACTGAAGGTATCGAGACGAAACTTCATATTTAGAAGTTTCGTAACTAAACTTAGAGCTGAAAGAAGTTTTGTCCAAAAGGGCCCAAAGGAACTCGAGATTTACTCTTATCATTTTTCAACGATTTTGCAAATTAGCCGCCATTTCTGCAATTTCGTCAAAATAGTTAGATAATAAACTATAGTAGAGAAAATTTTGTATAATTTATGTCCATTCCATTTTTTGAAAAAAAAAATTAAATCATAGGAAGCTGATGCCCCTTGAACTTCCAAATTGCCCCCCTGAACACGGCTGTATCGTATGATAAAGTCATGTGCCTGGCCACATCAGATTTTTTAAATAAAAGCTACTTTCATTATCTATTAACCGATGTAAGCAAAAATCAATGACCGAAACCAGGGTAACTCTTGAGCGCGCATTCCCATTAGCAGGTGACACACTGGACAATATGGTTGATGATCTAAAGAATTTATTCGGCAATACACAGTGAACACTTGATTAAAGTGAAGAACCACTAGATACACTGAAATAACAAACCGTTAATTCAGATAATAAAAATCCAGAGTAGCCCCTACCCTACTTTCCGACAGCATCATTGACACATTGAAGTATCCACAGCCACTCTGGACCTTAACCTAAAGTCAATCATAGAATCACATTTAATGTTATATCATGTTAGTGGCCACTAACGGTTTTCAAAATCCGCCAATCTGCAACCACAGCGGATGAATCCCTAAGAAGACCTATGTAACATTTGCCACCTCCGGTTATCAGATTGTTACAATCCTATTCGTCCCCAGGCAATAGCGTATTCCGGTCATGTCAAAATTTGAGCAGGCATTCGGTTTAAACTACCGTACAAGTTATCAGAAGTCGGTATGACTTCTGATAACTTGTACGGTATGTAAGGCTGTAAGCCTTTTCGTTTAGCTTTTCTATGAGACAATTGCAATTAAAAGTGTATTTTATTTGAATTCACCGACCACCCTCGGTAATACACGAAGATTATCGATCACCAGTAGCGCTGGCAACCGGGGAACAGCTGACCGGTCGTGGCCATTTGAAACACTTGTCAACAAACGTGTGTGAGTGAACATAACATATAAAAACTTACAACGTTGCCAAGCCGCCCCTTTTAAGCGATATTTATGACGTCAAAAATCAACTCTAATTTAAACTTCAAATGACGATTTCTCTTAATTGTTGAGATTTTATATGTAAAGTAGCAATCAGTAGCTTCCATACTTTGTGAAAAACAACAATTTGAAAAACACCGGAATACCCTATTCTAAATATGTATACCAAATTTCAGCCCAATCTGTTGCATCGTTTCGGCGCTATCGTGTTCACACCCATTTTTCCACCGATAGCAATATTCTCCTTCTAGGGCACTAGTGGGAAAGTAAAAATAAATAATACCCTAATAAAAAAATTGAAAGCACAACTGAATCGTCATTAACGTCAGTTTCTATGACATAATGACATACGTCACACTGACATTTAATGTCATGGCATACCAGTGGCACTGACATTTGTCAAAATTCGCAACATAGTGACGTAGGTTGTGGATTCTGTCAAAGTGCTTCTATAAACTCTTATTGCGCGTAAACCATCCATCTCACTGGTCTGTAATTTAGTGTACATATTCATTGACCGCGTTTACAATGACCGCGTTTACATCGTGGCGTTGCATCCGATCGAAAGTTATCCGATATTCAGATCCGAAAGAAAACAGCGACATAAACACGACAGATTGAGAATTTTATCGAATCGAATCAAAAAAGTCAATCCGCTACATTTGGTGGATTGAATTTCTCTATCGGATTAAAGCTAGATTTAAGTCGGTATAAACACGATTCAAATGTATGTATACCTACCGCGCCTTTGCGTGCTTACGAATTTCACACTATTGTGCTCAATACTGTCAATTAGCAAACGACGCGTATGTATCACAGCGCCGCACGTTTTTAGTTTGTTTATGTGTACAAAATAACCTGGAAATAACAACATGGAGGCAAAGAAAAGGCAGTTTTGGGCGTCACAAGAAGTGACGATATTTTTATCTCTTATCAAAGAGAAACAAATCATCGGGTTAATGGACGGCAAACGACTGCGTGTAAATGAGATTTTCAAGACACTTATCGCGCCTATGGCCAGTGCACATACTTATCAACAAAACATTTTCTTTGCTTTACTTTCCTCTTCCACTTCATTAAGGCGAGGTTGCTGTTCGTGTATGTTACCATCAACAAATTATAAAAACATTGCAGCATGACCGCTGCTACTTTTTGTCTCGCTTTTAGTGCTTTTAGTGCTTTTAGGTTCTCCATTGTCAATAGAGGTTAAGTCTTGTTGACATATCAATATACAGTTTGAAATTAGCCACATTTTCTGTCTCTTTCTTTAGAACAACTTTCAATCCAATTGATTTAGGGATTTATCGATCTAATGCAAATTAATTTCACGGAATAGACGTGTAGGGATTGAACTGAATTGACTTAATCCAATTCGAATCAATCGGATAATTTTCGATCGGGTGCAAGGCCACGATGTAAACGCAGTCATTGTCATTGGAGGATGAACAGATATCAGTTAGGTCAAAATCGGATTAATCGCTAAGAAGCTGCATGTAACAGTTACCACTTCCGGTTGTCAAATTGTTTCCAGAAACAATCCAGTTGTAGATGTATATTGGCTCTCACACACATACGCGGCGCGTTATTACACTTAAACAATATAGCGGTCGACAGGTTGCCTTGTTGCGGTTTATTTGCGGTGCACATACAAAAGAGAAGGAGTATTGGGGTACATTCGGGTACACCCACCAAAAAATAGTGTAGATACATATACATTTTTTACAGACAAATACATAAAGGAGTGCGGCGACAAAATATGGACACTAATTGAGCGGCAAAACACACACTTTCGTGACCGGTCGTTTCAACTGGCCAGTCGGCGTCTTGAGTGTGACGACTCGTGTGACGTTGTCCTTTTCTGGGTGAAGAGCAACGACTCGGCCAAGAATCCACTTCAACGGTGGAAGTTGCTCGTGTTGGATAAGAGGCAGGTCTCCAATTGCGATGGCACAGTAGCCCCACAGTGTTCCATTTGTGCCGCTGTTGCATGGTGTGTAGGCATTCCTGCCTCCAGCGAAAAATTCAGAGTTCAATACGGCCTCGATCTGCGTCAGGACCGTATACATCTCCTCGAAGGTGAGTTGTTGGTTGCCGATAACCCGCGTTTAATGGGTTTTTACCGACTTCACCCCTGCCTCTGACAATCCGTTGAAATGTGGAGCTCCCGGCGGGTTGAATTGCCATTGGATCCCTAGTGACTGTCCGGTGGCCTCAGCGATGTCCTGTATTTTGTTGAATGCACCCACAAAATTGGTTCCCTGGTCGCTGAATATTGCAGAACATTGACTTCATCGGGAGATGAAGTCAGAGCGGTTAAGAAGGCATCAGTCGACAAATCTGAAACCAACTCAAGGTGCACAGCCTTAGTGGACGCACCCCGATAACGATGCATTTTTGTGAGGATAGGTCGAGGGAAGTCTACCCCCACTGTGGAGAAGGCTCTTGATTCCGAGACTCTGAACGATGGAAGATCAGCCATCAGCGGAGTATATGAACTTGGCTTGGTCCGGAAGCAGCGAATACATCTCGATAGTACTCGGTGGATGGCACTCCTTGGTGATAGAATCCAAAACTGCTGTGCCAGGAGGGATGATAACGTGCGATAACCAGGATGCAGAAATTTCAGGTGCGTTTCTTCTATTATTAAGTCCGTCAATCGTGATCCTTTGGGCAGCAGCAACTGATGTCTCTGGTCGAACGGCACTCCAGAATTACGCAATCGACCACCCACCCTAATTAACCCGTCTCAATCGATGAATGGAGCGAGTTTACGGAAAGGCTTTGTAGGTAATTGGTTGTTGGCCAATGATTGGAGTACTTCTGGGAAACATTGCATTTGAACGTGTTTCACTAAGGAGTGCAGCGAATGCTGTAGCTCGGACGGAGATAGGACAGCAGAAGTAAATGAACTTTTCCTCCTGTATCGCGATATAAAACGGTGGACATAAGCGATAATTCGTTTGATCCGGAGTAATGAAGAAAATCTAGTAAGTAAAGCATCAAACGGATGAACTTGATTTTCATTCAGCAAACAACCAATGATTTTCTCTCTTTGCTAAATTCTTCTTCTTCTGGGTGACAGATATTGCCTGGCCAGGCAGTGGAGTCTTTGGAAAGCCATTTAGGACCTTTCCACCAAAGATCGGAATCGAGCAGTTGACTCGGATATAAACTCCGAGAGCCACAATCAGCTGGATTAACAGCAGATGGAACATCCTCCAGTATTCGGAAGGTAAGATATCTTGAATATGCGAAACACGGGTTGCAATAAATATTTTCCACTTATTATAGTATAAGATCCGGACCTAGATCGACCTTCCCTCATCCTTTTTTCTAATCAAATCTATTTTTTATACAATATAATGTATAAATGAACACAATGTCCTAGGGTTGCCGCCCCATATCCTGGCAAGGCTATTTTTAAATTAATATTGTTTAAGGTATTTTTTTAAATAGTTCTGGTCATTCTTTTTCTTGAAAAATTTGGTACCAATCGAGAGCCAAGACTTACAAAAAACGCCAAACTAAGATTGGTAACTGGTAAGTACGAAGGTAACTGCTAATTTGCTTCATTGTCTGTCGTAATAGTAGGCGATAGCACAGCGATAGCACAGCGATAGTGTAAACGCGCGCTAGGCGCTTGTCATGTGAACGTACCCTTTTACTCAACTATTCATATTTAAAACCGCGACAACCCTAAGATATGCCAACTTTTGCAAAGGCAACCCTACACCACGATGTTCGCAACAAAGCAACCTACATTTTGGTATACAATTGATGAGAAAAAAACGATGAGGGTAAATTACTAGTACCAATTTACCTTAAATAATTTGTAATTAAAAATAGCCTTGCCAGGATATGGGGCGGCAACCCTAGCACATTGTGTTCATTTATACCTTACATTGTATGAAATATAGATTTGATTAGGAAAAAGGATGAGGGAAGGTCGATCTAGATCGGGATCTTAGACTATTAGGAATGGATTTGATCCAGTGAATTGCCACTTGAGAATCCGACCATGCTGTGATCGAATCAATTTTAAGGGTGGTTGAAATCGCGTCTTTTATAGTTTGCAGAAAATCGACCAGCAAACCGGCTCCACATAATTCAAGCCGCGGAATGGAGATAGTTTTTAGCGGTGATACACGGGACTTTCCACCGATAAAATATGTTTGAATTAAATTATTTGAGTCCTGGCATCTTGAATAAGCTACTGTGGCATATCCAATTTCGGAAGCATCACAGAATAAATGAAGTTGGCAGTTTTTATAAGAGTTGGAGACCATTAAGCGAGGTAAACGAAAATTAGACAAAGTTGAGAGTTCCTGACTGAATAATTCCCATTTTTGTTTTAGGTGTGTTGGAGGAACGTCGTCCCAATCGCAATTTGACTGCCATAATTCTTGGAGAAAATGTTTAGCCTTCAACGTGCATGGAGTTAGAAAACCTAATGGATCGTATATACGATCGATACCCGATAAGATGGCTCTTTTTGTGCAGGGAGAAGGTCGAGGAGACAGTTGCTTGCCCATTTTCGCAGCTCGAACCCCCCTTTCTTCAAAACGGTAATTAGATTGGTTTGTAAATTTAAGATTTCTTTAATTGATTGCGCACCGGTAACTACATCGTCCACATAAACATTATTTTTTAGAGAATGACATGCCCGCGGATACTCTGACTGATATATGTTTGCCAATTCTAAAATAGTTCGAAGGGCCAGAAACGGAGCGGATGATACACCATAAGTGACGGTGTTTAGAACATATTCCTGGAGAGGATCATTTGATGAAAATCTCCAAAGTATACGCTGAAAGTCTTTGTGGTTAGGAGAAATAAGAATTTGTCGATACATCTGACGGATGTCGCAACTAAAGGCGAATTTAAAACATCGAAATTTCAGTAGTATTTTAACAATATCTTGTTGTAATTTGGGCCCAATTAAGAGGGTATCATTTAAGGATTTTCCATTAGTTGTAGTTGCGGAGGCATCGAAAACGACGCGTAACTTTGAAGAGGCGCCTTCAACGCATACAACACAATGATGCGGTATATAATAAGCGGACGAAGAACGAAACTGTGTTTCCGGTAATAATGTCATATGATCAGCGGTAAGGTAATCTTTGATAAATTCGGTATAATCATTTCTTAGAGAGGGATTTTTCCGAAGACGACTTTCAAGAAGATTAAATCGTTTTAAAGCAATGGAGTATGACTGGCCCAAAATTGGCTCATGGGTTTTAAATGGTAATGCTACAACAAAACGACCGGTAAGTGTTCGATGATATTCTTTTTTAAAGCGATCTTCACACTGTTTTTCCTCAGCGGTCAACAGTGGAGCTGAAGGAATTGATTCGAGTTCCCAAAATCTTCGTAATGAATCGTTAATAGATGCGGAGCTAGTGGCAAGGCAAGTCGTGTGATCAGGTTTAGAAGATGAACTCATAAGATCAGCAGTAGGGGTACCTGCTCGCCCCATCAGAAGCCATCCGAAGACCGAGTGAACTGCAATCGGGTCATTGGGACCACCCTGAGCTTTCCCCCCGGTAAGTATATGCGGCACCAACTCCGCGCCCAAAAGCAAGTCTACTTCTTTTAGATTAGAGGTTTTGTGGAAATTCAGATCCTTTAGATGAGGGTATGAATCGATTATGGGTTTCCAGAAGGGCTGATCAAAGCAAATATTTTGCATGATTTTATGTTCTTTTACAATTAAACACCTACTTTTAACTAACTCGTTTATTCACTTTAAACTTTACAGGTTTATTACATGACGCCGCCTTTACCGTACATCACGTAGTCACCATTTTGTGCGCAGTGCTACCAACCTCGTAATATCTATAGTCCTAAACACTACATTCCTCCCTTCTAGCTAATAATTTCTTAACATAACTTAAGTATTATTTATTATTAACCATACTAACTAAGTAACAAGAACCTTACAAATCTAAACGATCGGGTGCTTTAATTTTTCTCTGCGAACGTCTAACTGTAAAGTCACAATCGGGTTTCGTTACATTAATACATACATCATTCGAATCTATATCATTAGAATTGGTCTCAATAATGGTATCAGGAATTGGATTAGGAATTGATTCCGAATTCTTAGGATTTTCTTTCAATAAACCTTCTAACATAGTTTCGGTCTCACGATGTAGAATTGGAACTTCTCTTACAGTCGGTTTTGGAACACACAAGGAATGTGAAGAAGGATCTGAATATCTTCTCTTTAGATCTTCCACATGAATCAGATTCCTTATACCATTTGTTAAAACAAAGTATGTCAGTTCACTGTTCTTCTCTAAAATCTTTCCTTCTAACCAATTTTCCTCCTCTCCTCTTCTTGTTTTTACATAAACCAACTCTTCAGGACTATATTTCTCAATCTTAGAAGCTTTAAAATTCTTAGTCATTGTTGATTTTTCTTTTATCATGGATAATCTTGTTCTCGGTGCTCTCTTAAGAAAAATCTCAGCTGGTGTTTTTCCGGTTGTGGTTTGCGGAGTATTTCGATATGCAAATAGGATGTTATCTAATTGATGTCGAATATTCTGCTCTGTATTTTCAATTTTAATTTTCAATAGTTGTTTTTTTAATATTTGCACCGTTCTCTCTGCAGCTCCGTTTGAACGTGCATGGTATGGTGGTGTTCTTATGTGTTTAACTCCATTCTGTCTACAAAATTCTTCAAATTTAGCTGAAATAAGCTGTGGTCCATTATCAGAAACCAATTTTTCAGGGAGTCCATAACTAGCAAAAATCGAGCGTAATTCAGTGATTGTAGCTTCAGTGGTTGTAGAATTCATTATTTTTATTTCCACCCATTTAGAATATGAATCAATGATTATTAAGAAATCGTTGTTGTTTTTAGTTGCAAAATCAATATGTAGTCTTTCAAATATTCTAGATGTTGTAGGCCAATTAAATTCTAATTCTGGGCTACAATTTTGAGCTTTCTGGCAAACGTCACAATGTTGTGCTAATTTTTCTAAATCAGAATCAATATGTGGCCACCATACAAGACTTCTAGCCAACATTTTAGACCGTACAATTCCCGGATGCTGTTCATGTATCATATCCAATATTCTTGGTCGTAACTCTTCAGGAATAATAACGCGTCTCCCCCAAATCAAACAATTTTTCTCGATAGAAATTTCTGATTGTCGAAGAAAATACGGTTTTAATTTGTCATTATTAGTATAGTTTTGCCAACCATACAAGGCATTTTCGTACACTTTTGACAAAAGTTCATCCTTAACCGTATTTTTCGCTATTTCCTCTGCTGTTAACGGTAGTTCATCTACGTTAGAAAAATAGTTTAATTCTGCCTCTGATGCAGGTTCTATCTCCGGTAGAGGTAATCTGGAGAGTAAGTCAGCATGAGAAATGTCTTTTCCTTGTTTATATTTTATGTCATAATTATAATTTGACAAAATTAAGGCCCATCTTTGTATTCTTGCTGCTGCCAAACAAGGTATGGCTTTATTTGGATGAAGAATTGTTTGTAATGGCTTGTGGTCTGAATTTATAGAAAATTTTCTTCCATATAAATATACGTGAAACTTTTTAATGCCAAAAATTATGGCCAAAGCCTCTTTCTCTAACTGAGAATAATTCTTCTCCGCAGCATTCAATGTTCTGGATGCAAAGTATACTGGTCTTTCAACTTCATCTACTATCTGTGCCAAGACAGCACCAATACCATACTTTGAAGCATCGCATGTCATAATTAATGGTTTGTCTGGATCATAAATTGTAAGAACATTACAATTTTGTAACATCTGTTTACATTCATTAAAACATTTTTCACAAGATTTGGTCCAATTCCATTTGGCACCCTTTTCTAGTAGTTTATATAAAGGATTTAATTTTGTGGATAAATTGTGTAAAAATCTACCGTAGAAATTTAACATACCCAGGAAGGAACGCAGACTAGATACATCATGTGGCGTAGGAGCTTTCATAATAGCTTCTATACCTTCATCTGTAGGGCGAATTCCTTCTGCACTTATTTTAAATCCTAAATAAGTTACACAATCTTTGAAAAAAATACATTTATCAAATCTAACTTTCAATCCTGCCTGATCTAGACGTTGTAATACTATTTCAACATTTTGTTTACAATCTTCCAAATTTTCACCACAAATTATAATATCATCAATATAGCAAGCAGTGTTGTCAATATTTTCCAAAACTTTATCCATTGTAGCTTGAAAAGTTGCTGGTGCACCCTTAATTCCAAAAGGCATTCGTTTGTAACGGTATAAACCCTTATGAGTGTTAATTGTTAGCAACTCTTGAGCCTTTGAAGACAACTCCAATTGTTGGTAAGCATTTGTAAGATCAAGTACTGTATAACACTTGCCATTTTTCAATTTATTGAAAATTTCATTTGGATTTGGTAATGGATAATGTTCTGTTCTCGTTACTGGATTTATGGACACCTTATAATCGCCACAAATTCTAATCTTCCGGTTTTCCCCTTGACCTCTTTCTACCACGACTATAGGCGAAGCCCACTTGCTATGACTCACTTTTTCCAATATCTCTAATTGTTCTAGTCTGTCCAACTCATGCGATACAACTGATTTCAAGGAGTAGGGTACAGGACGAGCTTTGCAAAATATAGGTGTAGGATTTCCTTCAAGTACCAAATCAACCTTAAAATCTTTAAATTTTCCATTGCCAGGAGTAAAAGCTTTGAACTTTGACTTAAGCTCTTTTACAATTCGACCAACTTTTGAACTATCATGTAAACTTATGTTATTAACAATTTCTACCTTAATGTCTAATTCTTTTAACCAGTTCCTACCCATTAAAATAGGACATGACTCCTCTGAATTATCAATAACAAGTAAACCTAGTTCCTTCTTTTTATCCTTATAACAAACGGGTACAAATATTTGTCCTAGTACTTTTAGGTTATTATTAGAAAATGTATACAATTTAGTACTGCAACTATTCAATGCAAATTTAGAAAAATACTTTAAATATTTACGATAACCTATAACTGATACACTTGCACCAGTGTCTATTTCCATAATACAACATTTACCGTCTACGATTACATCAATTAAAAAAGGATTTTTACCCTTAGCGATTTTGGCAAAATACAGCGATTCTTCGTTAACATCATCATCTTCGACGTCTTCCTCGCTGCTTCCTTTATCCCCTTCTTCTAGACTTCGGACAAACCTTTTCTTGTCTTGGGAACACATCTTCTGTAAATGACCTTTTTTTCCACATTGATTACATTTATAGTCCAGGTATCTGCATTTTCCCAAATGATGTTTCCCACAGCAACTGCAGATCTTCTTGTGGTCCCCTGAACTCTTCTTGTATTTTTCTTCCCCCTTTTTCTTGCAGAAATTCACTTCTTTAAACTGTGTCTCTTTGTGTCCACCCATTTCTTTTGCCTCTCGTTCCACCATCTCCAATCCAATGGCTAATTTTAGTGCTTCATTAAATGTCCGTTCTTTTAATAATATTTTCTCTTGAATTTTCTCATTTCTGATGCCGGCAATAAATCTGTCTCTCAATGCTTCTTGCAGGAAAGAACCAAAATTGCAAGGTATTGCAATTTTCTTTAATTGTACTGCATATTCGTTTATCGTTTCACTTTCCTTTTGATTTCGTTTAAAAAACTGAAATCGTTCCACTATTACCAACTTGGCAGGTTCGTAATACTCCGTTAGAGCTTCTTCAATTTCTTTAAAACTCAGGTCTTCTGGTTGTTTTGGCATTATTAGATTAGTCAACGTGTCATAAACCTTAGAGCCCATTAGTAGTAGTAGTATACTAGCTTGCTTTTGTTCACACGTGTTATTGACCTTGAAGTATAGCTTCAGGCGTTTTATGTATGTAAGAAAGGATTCTTTACTTGAATCATATTCTCTGATAACACCTATTGTGCTGGTTGATCCGTTGTTACCTTGATTGCCAGTTCCTTGATTATTTATGTCACCTTCCATTTTTTTTTCTCGCACGCCTTTTCCGCGCCTTTTTCTCCCAGTTTTTTAGGTTAACTTTTGTCGCTGCAACACTTTTCCTCTTATATCCCTTCGTTCTTCTTTTTCCGTTGTTATCCTCGTCGCCAATTTTATGTTCTTTTACAATTAAACACCTACTTTTAACCAACTCGTTTATTCACTTTAAACTTTACAGGTTTATTACATGACGCCGCCTTTACCGTACATCACGTAGTCACCATTTTGTGCGCAGTGCTACCAACCTCGTAATATCTATAGTCCTAAACACTACACATGATAATTGCTTCAAATTCAAAGGGCTCATGACATGGTTGAATACAGCACTCCAGCGATCTCTTATTGCAGGTTGATGTCATACAATTTAAACCTCTGATCTCTACAGATGATTTATGAGAGATTGGGAGATGTAGGCGTTGGGCAAGTTTACTGGTGATGAAGTTTGACATGCTTCCTGAGTCAATAAGAGCTCTGGCAACATGGAATACACCAAAGGCGTCTTTTATTTTTAAGAAAGCGATTGGTAAAATGACATTAATGTTGTCTTCCTAAATGAAGTTACTCCTTGGAGAATGTTCTCCTTTACAGGCTGTTGTTCCGACATGAACAGGCGGTTGTGATGGTGTATTCAAGTGGAGCAAGGTATGATGATGTTGACGGCAAGTATAGCAACTATTTGCAGATTGGCATTTTGCAGTAGAATGGGTTGGACTGAGACAATTTCGACATAAATTCTTATCTTTTGCGAAGTCCAGTCGTGCGGAAGCTGATTTGGCTTTAAAATTAGGGCATCGATAAATTTGATGCATTTCAGGGCACAATAAGCATTCTTGCTCGGAAGAATTGGATTCTATCTTAAAATTGACAGTGGACCTCCCCCTTAAATTTGAATTGCTTTGCGATGGTCGTCCTTCTAAAAAGGTAATTAATTCACGGTATGTAGGGATCTCTACGGAGCTGTGATCCTCTTCAAATTGGATTTTGGTTGACGAAGTCAATTTTTGCAATAAAAGGTTAAAGAGAAGAAAATCCCATGAACCCACAGGAAATCCCAATGTACGGAATCCCTCCACGTTTTCGTTAAAAGTATCAATGATATGGTGAAAGGATTTGACAGAGTCATCGATAGCGGGTTTCATATGCATAATTTCATTAAAATAGATAATCGCTAAATACCGTTTATTTTGATATCTACCCGTCAACGTCTTATAAACAATGGGGTAATTATCATTTGTTACTGGTAAACACTTTATAAGATTGAATGCCTCGCCCTTAAGTGACGTCAAAAAGTATTGATACTTGACGACATTAGACAAGGACATTCCGCCTCCATTGGCAGAGCTATGGCCTGGCAACAGTGTCGAACGCTTTCAATGGCAAAACAGCAATCTTATTTGCACTGCGTACGATCTCACCCGTCTGCACCCTCAATGTCACCACTCGTACCACTCCGTCCGCGCCTGGATGAATTTTTGTAATTCGCCCAATCTTCCATAATCTCGGTGGAAGATTATCTTCTTTTATTATCGCTAGCTCGCCAATTTGCGGGGACCTTGTCATTTTAATCCACTTCTGACGTTGCTGTAAGGTGTGTAAATATTCCGTACTCCAGCGCTTCCAGAAGGATTGTACCAGTTTCTGATTGTGTTGGTACTGCGACAAACGATTCGCAGGTACATCCGTCACATCTTCCTCTGGCACAGCAGTTAGGTTTCTCCCAATGAGAAAATGACCCGGTGTTAGTGGATTTAAATCGCTACAGCAATCACTCATGGGTGAAATGGGTTGTGAGTTTAATACCGCTTCAATTTGCGTCAATACAGTATTAAATGATTCAACGGTTAAAGGTGAATTGCCTAATACCCTTTTTAAGTGTGTTTTTACAGAACCAATTCCCGCTTCCCAAATTCCGCCAAAATTTGGTGCTCTAGGTGGAATGAACTTCCAAGTTATACCTTGCTCGGCTAAGTGTCTTACAATTTCGTCATTGTGTGACAATATAAAATCATACAGTTTTCTAATTTCATTAGATGCTCCTACAAAATTGGTCGCATTGTCAGAAATAATTGTTCTTGGCAACCCCCTTCTGCCCAAAAACCTTTTAAGAGTGGCTATAAAACAAGGTGTTGACAGATCTGTGACTAATTCTTAATGTAATGCTTTTGTATTTAAACAAATAAAATGTGCTATATAGCATTCTGTTATCTTATAGTTTCGTTTACGGTCTTCTCGAATGAGAAATGGTCCGCCAAAATCAATTCCGGTGTTGTAAAATGGATATGAGACTGTAACTCGATTAGATGGCAAATTACCCATCATAGGTTGACATAATTTGGGTTTTGCTTTAAAACAACTTACACAGCCATGACATACCTTTTGTATAATACCTGAATGATGTGAAGGTAATATAATTTGATGTGTCTGATTAAAGTCTAAATTAGCATTGTTTATTCTTCCTCCTACACGTAGTATGTCATCCTGGAGGAATAGTGAAAGTTGAAAAATTGCTGAATTTGTTGCAACAGAGCTTTGATGTCTTAATGACTTAATTTCGTTTGCATAGACGTCCCTTTGAGCTAACTTAATTAAATCCATTAGTGTTTTATCATATTCTAATGCACAAATTGGTCCAGTTATTTTATTTGGTGGATGTCTTGTATTATAAATGAATCTTTTACAGAAATACATGACATTAACTAATGTCGAAAGTGATGAGAATTTTTCAAAGATCTCTAATGAATTATGAGCTACTGTCAAACTGATAGATAAACTGATAGTAATAATATCTACAACTTGTGTAAAATGTGTGTAATGTGTAATGTTGTACATGCTACTTAGGAATGACGGACCAGACCACCATAACCTAGACCTTATCAATTCTGATGAAAAACATCCACGAGACACAATGTCAGCTGGGTTGTCATTTGTATCAATGTGATGCCAATCAGATACCTTTGTTAAACGTTGAATTTCTGCGATGCGATTGGCTACATATGTTGCCCAGGCTGCTGGTGATTTCTGTAACCAACTTAGCACAATAGTTGAGTCTGTCCAACATATAACTGTATCAACAGAAATTTCCTGTTTGAGTTTATCTGCTAACTGAGAAGCAAGAACAGCAGCACGCAATTCCAATTGTTGTTTTGATCTTCTATTCTTGAAGATACCGCTTGATGTGCTTTTTCGTATAAATGTAATAGTTCATTTACGTATTTTTATTTAGAACTCATTACATATGAATGACAGACAGAAAAAAAAACAATAATAATGACATGCAGTATTTAGCCGTCTATACTTTTAAAACAACAAAATTATAGTACAATCACAATCACGAACATAGCCGCCGCCTTGGAAGCCTTAGGCTTTCAAAATAACATTTTCAATGTATATGCGTACTAATTTTCCTTCGGAAGAGCGCATACTTTGCTAACAGGTCTCTTCAACACCTTTCCACTCGGTAGTTTTACTGAAACTACTCTTATAACACCATCGATGCCTGGGTGAGTATTAACAATTCTGCCTAGTTGCCATTTTAGGACAGGTATGTTGTCATCCTTGATGATTACCATGGTGCCTGGTGTTGCTGACGATGTTACGTTTTTTATCCATTTTGTACGTTGCTGTAGCTCACTTATGTAGCACTTTGACCATTGTGACCAGAAGTGTTGTTGAAGTCGTTGATATTTCTGGTAAATGCTTAAGTGATTTTCTTTCGTGTTGATGTAGCTTCTTTCGGGTATAGATGTTAAACTTCTTCCAATTAGAAAATGTGCAGGTGTCAGTGGATTATAATCTGCGGGATCAGTGGACAACGGAGATAGAGGTCTGGAGTTCAGTACCGCTTCTATTTGAGCAAACAATGTAATAAAACCCTCAAAAGTGAGCGATTGTTCCCCTATTACCCGTTTAATGTGGTATTTGGCAGACTTAATCGACGCTTCCCACAAACCCCCAAAATTTGGTGCGTTAGGTGGCATGAAGTGCCAGTTGATCTGATCATGTTGCAAATCTTTTTCGAAAACTTCTTTACTATTCGAAAAAAAAACGTTTGACAATTTTCATTTCTTTTACCGCACCTACGAAATTCGTGCCATTGTCGGAATAAATATCGGTTGGTTTGCCTCGTCTCGCAATAAATCTTTTTAAAGTATTTAAAAATGCATCGGAAGTTAAACTACAGACTAATTCAAGATGAATAGCTTTGGTAGTAAAACATACGAAACTACATAGGTAAGCCTTTGACTTACTTGAAGCACGCCCTCTCCGTTCTTTAATATAAAAGGGACCGGCAAAGTCGACTCCGCAAATTTGGAAAGGCAAACTTACATTAATTCTACTAGCGGGTAAATTACCCATTATTGGAGTATATGATTTGGGCGAAGCTTTAAAACATCGTACACAATCATGCACGGTTCTTTTTGCTAAATTTCTTCCTCCTATGGGCCAAAATCTTTCTCGAATTGAGTAAAGAATTTGTTGCGGACCTGCATGTAAAAGCCTCTCGTGTTCCGCTCTGAACAGTAACTTTGTTAATCTTTGGTTAGCGTGTAAAATTGCTGGATGTCTTTTTTCATATGTATAGTTTGATAAACCTAATCTACCACCCACTCTTAGTATTCCATTGTCATCAATGAATGCGTTTAGTTTGGTTAACTGCTGATTTTTAACATCACAATTACTCTTTAAAAGTTGAATTTCTTTCGTAAAAACTTCGGTTTGTGCTGTTTTTATTAAAACGTTCTCTGCCTTTCTTAATTCTTCAAGAGTCAATGTTTCCACGCTCTTCGATGATTTATTTTTTGCATTATGTACAAATCGGAAACAGAATGCAATGATACGTTGCAGTTTTCTATATGATGAAAACCTATCGAATATCGTATTCAAGTTTGTTGTCATTGCGACCACCGGTTGAGGTTTTTTCTTCTCGGGTACGTCAAATACTTGAATATTTGTTGCTTGTGGCCAATTGAGTTCGCTCTGCTTTAGCCATGATGGACCATTCCACCAAAGAGTAGTTGCGCCAAGTGAACTTAAACTGGCTCCTCTAGAAGCAAGATCGGCTGGATTTTCTGAGGAAGGAACATATCTCCACTCTTCTGTACAAGTTGATGAAATAATCTCACCAACACGATTCGCCACAAACGGTTTCAATGTCGATGGTTCATGCCGCAACCATGCAAGAACAATCGTTGAATCACACCAAAAAAATCGTCTGTGTATGTCTATGGTTAGAAAATCCTTCAATTTATGCGTAAGTCGTGCCAATAGTAACGCTCCAGATAATTCCAATTTTGGAATTGTAATTGTTTTAATTGGTGCCACTCTTGTCTTTCCGCATAGAAGCTTAACGCTCACATTGTTGTACTTATCCAAGCTTTTAATATAAATGCAACAACCGTATGCCTTTTCTGAAGCATCGCAAAAGCCATGTATTTCTACATTTATTGGATTGTTGCAAAAAGCATTTCGTGGAATCACAATGCTTTCAATCTGTTCCAAGTTGTTGGCCCATCTTATCCATTCTTGGTGTAAATCTGCAGGTATTGCTTCGTCCCATGTTAGATTAAGCTTCCACAATTCTTGCAATAACCGCTTTGCTACAATAGTGATTGGGCTCAACAATCCCAATGGATCGAAGATTTGTGATATTAGTGACAACATTACTCTTTTATTTGTCGTTTTAGGTATCACCCTGTAATCTCGTTTATAAATTAATTCATCCGACTTACATCTCCATAACAATCCTAATGTTGCTTTCGCGTCGTTGGTTGTGATGCTTAATACATCCAATGTATCTTCATTATTTTCAAAAATTTCCAAAATTTTAGGTTCGTTGCTAACCCATTTCCTGAGTTTGAAACCGCTTTCTTGTAAAATGTTCGCAATTGTTGCACACGTAATCTTAGCATTCTTCGCAGAATCGAATACTGTCAAAAGATCGTCTACGTAAAAATCCCGTTCAATTCGTTTTGCTGCATCAGGATGCTTGAGTCTATTTTCCTCGGCCACCTTCTGTAAGCATTTGATCGCTAAATATGATGATGCTGTGGTACCATATGTAACTGTTCCTAATTCGTAAATTTCGATATTCTGTGCCACGTCGGGCCTCCAGAATATTCGCTGCAATCGTTGCTCGTTTTCTTTTATGTTAACTTGTCGGTACATCTTCTCGATGTCTGCCGACACTGCATATCTACCCTGGCGAAACCTTATTATGATTGAGAAAAGTTCTTCTTGTAGTACTGGTCCTTTCATCTGCATATCATTTAAACTGAGACCTGTGCTACTTTTTGCAGATGCGTCGAAAACTACCCTTAATTTAGTTGTCAGTCTCTCTTCCTTCAAAACACCATGGTGTGGTAGGTAATAAGCTACTCCTTTTTGTAAGTCTTCTTTATCCACTTTGCGCATATGTCCTAACGCTTCGTATTCTTGCATAAATGCCGTATATCTTGTCTTTAAATTGTTGTCCGTTAACGCTTTCCTTTCCAAATTCCTAAATCTTTTCAACGCAGTTTCTCTGCTGTCTCCTAATTTTTCCAGATTATCCTTTAATGGAATAGAAACTACGAACTTACCATTAATTTTTTCATAGGTTTTTTCAAAATATTCTTCACATGCCTTTTCTTCTGCGGTCATGCGTTTTATTGGTTGTATACTCTCTGTCACATGCGTACGTAAAGTTACAAATTCTTTTCTGACTTGTTTCACCTTGTACAGTTCCTGAGACAACCCATCCCAGTTTCGTTTTCTGTAATGTTGGTAGTCCTGCTCCCATCGAATGCTGTCCAACACAAAGTAGTTGATAGAATAACTCTGCTCCTATTAACATGTCGATATCGCTAGTTTCATAAAATTTCTTATCTGCTAGTTTTAGATGGTTTGGAATCTTCAATTCATTCTTGCAGATGGAAACTCCGGGTAACTCATCGCAGATTATCGGTACAACCAGACATGAAATGTATGTTTTGTAGTTGTTTGTTTGAGATCCCATGTTCAAAACCAATTGATGTTTTATATTAAGCATCGTTCGACTAATTCCCTTTATAGCAATGTCTGCCGCTTTCGGTACTATGCTCAATGCCTTACTCAACTTTTCCGTGATGAAGTTTGATTGTGAAGCAGAATCAAGTAGCGCACGACAAGCAATTTTTCTTCCTCTCCTATCCTTCACCCACACCATCGCAGTAGCCAATAAAACGTGTGAATTTTCTGCAACGTTAGCTGTCAATGAAAGTGTAGTTTTTTCTTTTTCGTTTACTTTATCGAAATGCAGCATTGTGTTATGCTTAGCATTACAACGTTGACAACTTCCGAAATTGCAATTGTTTGCAAAGTGCCCGGTCCGAAGGCAATTGTGGCACAATTTGGATCGCTTTACTAATTCTATTCTATCATTAATGCTCATTTCGCGAAACTTCTTGCATCGAAATAGCAAATGACTTTCTTTGCATGCGCAACAATTTACTTGTGACGTCACGAAGGTAGTTCGTTTTTGATCAACAACTTTACAATGATTGTCTATCGTCTCAAGTAAATCTGCTTTTCGGTTTAAAAACTTTTTTAATTCGGTAAAAGTTGGAAATTCATTTTCAAACTTACAAGATTCCCATTCGCGAGCAGTTCTTCTGTCAAGTTTTGATGTGACTAAATATATTAGTAATGCATCCCATTTAGACGTTGGCTGATTCATATTTTCTAATGCCCTGAGATGTTTGGAAAGTTCATCTGACAATCTTCGTAATTCAATTGCAGACTCCCTTGTAATAGATCTAATATTAAAAATATGCTGTATGTGGTTATGAACCAATAACCGTTTGTTGTTATAGCGTTCATTCAGCAATGCCCACGATATAGCATAATTGTCAGAAGTAAAATCTAATGAGTAAATTATTTGCGCTGCAGCTCCAGTAAGTGAAGCTCGTAAATAATGAAATTTTTGTATTTCGCTAATTGTCACATTTTTGTGTATTAATGACTCGAATGTGTCCCTATATTCAAGCCACGTTTCGTAATTGCCGTCGAAATTAGGCAATGAAATTTGTGGTAATTTTACCGCGTATGAATTTTCACCTGAAAAAGACCCTGCACCCGGTACAGGTGAAGTTGACATATCTGTGCTCGACACAGATGGTTGCAACTCACATTGTTGCAGAACCGACCGTGCGTCCGCAATGCAAATGAAATAATCTTTTTCAAAGGTTTCGCGTTCAAGTAATTCATTAGCAAAATCGTCCGTTAAATCTTCGATTTGCTCTTGAATGTTTTCGAATAGTTTGTATAGTGCCTCAGCTTTTTCTAGTCTGAGTTTAAATTCATTAATCTGCAATGTATTAAGAGATGCTTGAGGAACTAGTTTGAATTCAGCTATGGATTTTTTGAATACTGTCATCCGCGCCTTTATTGAACCACGTTTTCGATTAAGATTTTCTGCCATGATCAGATCGAATATTAACAGAAATTATTATCTCCCAAATATATCGCGTATTATTAATGTTACTTGCTCAAATAGACTTACAGGTACTGTCACTGAAATCCGTTAGACTTATCGCCTCATGTCATGAACTGAACTGAACCACTGTCGCAGTGTTTCGCAGTGTCGTTTCCACTTATCGTCGCTGGAAAATCCGGCTCGACGGACCATGTTGTTTTGATCTTCTATTCTTGAAGATACCGCTTGATGTGCTTTTTCGTATAAATGTAATAGTTCATTTACGTATTTTTATTTAGAACTCATTACATATGAATGACAGACAGAAAAAAAAACAATAATAATGACATGCAGTATTTAGCCGTCTATACTTTTAAAACAACAAAATTATAGTACAATCACAATCACGAACACCAATCTTGGAATTGTAGCCTTTTTAATAGGAGCAACCCTTGATTTTGATGACAATAAACTAACCTGAATATTACCGTTTGAATCAACACTCCTTATGTAAGCACGTGTTCCATAAGCTGCTGATGAAGCATCAGCAAAAACATGCAATTCGTTTGACACTGAATCACGTAATACAACATGTCTGTTAATTTTCATTTTACTTACATGAGGCAGTTCTAATTCAAATTTCTCCCACTGAGCCTTTATGTGATCTGTTACTATGTCGTCTCATCCAAAACCTGTTTGCCATAGTGACTGAATAATTAACTTTGGTATGACGATGATAGGTGCAATGAGTCCTAGCGGATCAAATAATTGAGTTGTTGCACTGAGTATATTACGTTTAGTAATTGCATCTACTTGTTTTATATGAATGTTGTAGTGTAATATCATCTTGGGAATTCCAAGAGATCCCTAAGACTTTGCCATTAAGATTATCTATCAAAATTGACTCATCTTTTTTAGCTGATTCGTCGTTTGATCTAAACTTTGTCAAATGAAATCCAATAGATTCAAATGTTGTAATGAGTTTGCATTTAGTTTCATACAACTCTTCTAAAGTATCAAAACCTGTCAAGAGGTCATCTACATAGAAACGTGACTTAATTATTTTTGATAACTTCGGATCTGTAGAACTTATGGTATCAGCTAAATAAGCTAAACAACGTGTTGCCAAATATGGAGCTGCTGCGGTTCCGTATATAATTGTATTTAGCTTATAGAATTTTAGGCTGTCATTGTAGATTTCTCTGAACATAATGCATTGATATTTTCGGTCATTATCATGAATTAAAACTTGTCGGTACATCTGCTTAACATCTGCTGTCAGAACATATTTATGAAGCCGAAAATTGATAAGGATTTTAAAAATGCTGCTTTGTACTGTAGATCCAACTAACTGAGTGTCATTGATAGAAATGCCAGTTGATGTTTTACACGAGGCATCAAAACTACACGCAGTTTGGTGGTTGTGCTCGACACCCTAATGACACGATGATGTGGCAAAAAAACATTTTTATCTTTGCTATAATCAAACTCCGACATATGACCCAGTACTTCGTATTCGCTTTAAAATGCGATATATGACTGTTTAAATGATTCATTCTGTGTGAAACGTTTTTCAAGTGGAAGTAATCTTTTATATGCTATGTCAAATGTTTGTCCTAATTGCTTGATTTTAGAGTTGACCGGTATTTTGACGACATATCTACCTGAAGAAGTTTGACTAATATTTGAAATGAAATGTTGCTCACAAAATTGTTCTTCTTCTGTTAAATGTTCCTCTAGTTTTAGGAATTCATCTACCTCCCAAAATCTTGCTACATCATCATGTAACGTATTCATAGTGAATAGAGATTTTGATTTGTAACCAAGTATTCCAGAACTAGCTAATTCTACTAAACCAGCGACAATCCATCCCAACAAAGACTCAAATAAAACAGGTTTTTTACTTCCTAAATTAAGCTTATTTGGTAATAATGGCTCCCAAAACAACGCAGAACCTAATATGATGTCTGTTTCGCCTGGTACGTGAAAATTGGGATCAGCTAATGTTATATTGTGAGGAATGTTTAAACTATCCTTCGACAACTTCACTTGAGGTATAATGCCGACCACCTTAGGAACTACTAAACATGAAATCGTTGCAGTAAAATATGAATAATTAGATTGTATCGTAACTTCACAACCTTCAGTTATTTCCATTGATTGCTCCGCAAGGCATGTTGCACCTGCACGCAATGAAAATGGTTTCAAATGTAGGAATTTAACAAGACGATTTGAGCTGTAATTTCTTTGACTCCCTGAATCTAACAAAGCCCTAAACGAATGTGCGTTGCCATGAGCATCAACAAGTTTAATCACAGCTGTCGACAATAAATCATGTGTATTGCTTGATCTTAATAATCCACAATGTATCGCTGATTGCGCTATATCAGATGACTTTGATTCAGAACTATTTAAAGTTGATGTGCAACCCAACCCAACCCAACCCAACCATCCTGATCATTTACGATCTGGTTTTGAAATGATTGACTTTCTTTGACAATGTGCAATAACGTATTATGTGGCTTCTTACAAATTTTACATTTGAATGTACTCTTACATTTAAAATACTCATGCCCTTTGTGAAGACAATTTAAACATAAATGAAGTTTCTTTACTTCAGAAATTCTCTGCGGTATAGTTAGCTTTAGAAACTTGTCACAAGAGTAAAGATGATGATTATTGCTGCAAAAATGACATAAGGCTAGTTGATACATTCGACTTTAAAAGGCTCTTTTTACATTGAAAAGAATTACCTGACTGACTAGTGGCGTTCGAACCTTGTAAATGTATGCTCTCTAGAGTATTACATTTTATTTGTAAAAATGATAACAATTCCTTAGCAGAAGGTATTAAGTTACACCTTTGAATTATTTAACTTACCTTCCCACTCTTTAATGGTTTGTTGATCTAACTTTGATGTAATTAAGTCACACAATAGAAGGTTTAAAAATTCTGACTCGGAAGCATTTGCAAGTAAACAGTTGATATTTCTTTGAAAATTGCTGATTAACAAGTTCAGGTGAAAAATGTTATCTCTTTGAATCTGTTGTGTATCAAAAAGTGAACATACATGATTATACAATATTTTTCTCTTGTTATTGTATTTTTGCACTAAAAGATTCAAAGCAATCTCATAGTTTTCAGAACTGTTAGGTAGAGATGATATTAAATCAAATGCAAACCCTTTCAAGTAACCTTTCAGGTAACTTAGTTTCTGAACATTTGTTAAACTGCTGTTATTACCAATCAAAGTTTGGAAGTTGTCTTGAAATTCATTCCACTTAGAGTAATCACCATCAAAGCAAGGTAAATTTAGGTGCGGTAAAATCACAGTTGTGACAGGGACGCTATTGGAAGATGTACACGGTTTTGATTCTTCTTCATGAATAATTTAATTAGCTCTACTAATACATTCATAATAGTGATCTTCGAACTCTGAAATGTCAAAGTCACTGTCATTTGTATCAAGATAATATTCTAGTTCTTCCAGCAACTTCTCTGTGCGTGACAGTCTTGCCTTCAAATTAAACACATTCGTTGACTTGTCAAATAAATCTATCTGATCAATTTTATGTTTTTCATTATTTTGCTTACTAGCGGCACTTTGCCTACCAGGTTTTTTAGGCATGACAACAATTACGTAATTATGTAATGACAACCAATATATTTACACAAATTGAATTAAATGATAAACTCACGATATTTAAATCGCGGCACAATATTTAAATTGCAGAAAATGTAATTGCAGTACCTACTCACCTTCTCAATTGCCTCGAGTAGATAAACGGCGGTGACAGAAAGAATAATGACTGATGAAATGACCTGCTAAGCTTGCGCTGACGCTGATTTTTTGGAGCCGCGTGAATTTGACGTCTTCACAACGTCAAATTCACGCGGCTCCAAATTAGCGGATTTCCAAGATTCGGTAAATCCAATGCCTCTAATAACGAATACTGGTTGAATCTTCTATATCCGGCTCGAATAAGGCCAACTGTATGACGATGAGTCCAAATAGACTCTGACTGCACGAAACGATATGTACATCGATATGTGTGGACTGCATTATTATTTTTTATTCAACTTCTTTTTTTGTCAATAGTTACAATGCATGGTTACATCAAATTCAAATATACGCCTACTTATATAACACAAATATTAACATTTTTAGCAAACAGAATCCCTTGCAATAATAATCTAGAAAATGTATGTACGTGTGTATGGATGTGTGTATGTGTGTATGTCCGTGAACACGATAAACGGAACAACGGATCGGGCTGAAATTTGGTATACATATTTAGAATTACCAGGGAACGAACTGGATTGTTTTTGTGACAATCTTATAACCGGTGGCAAATGTTACATGCGTCTTGTGAGAAATTTATCCGATTGAAACTAAACTCATACCAAGTACCAAGTACATGCCAAGTACATACCACTTTGTGACTCCAGTGACTCTAATTATGTATACCAATTTACAGATCAATGGAATGAACGGTTTAGGCGCTATCCGCTTTTACAGAAGCTGTTTGACAGAATCCACACCCTCCGTCGCCGTGTTGTAAATTGTCAGATTTTGACAAACGTCAGTGCCACTCACATGACATGATATTAAATATCGATATGAAATATCATTGTGTCCTAGAAACTGACGATAGATAGGGTTCAGAGTGGTTGTGGCTTTACAAGAATGAAATATCTGGGGTGGCCCTCATCCAACTTCCGACTACATCGTGGTCATAATGAAGTCTGTCTGAACACTTTTGCCATTACTCAATTTTGTGATGTTAGAGCCACTCCACCTAACGTCAGTTTCTATGATGACATTGTCATATTGTGGCCAAAAACAATTCAGTTCATCCCTCGGCAATTCTAAATAAGTATGCAAAATTTCAGCCCGATCCGTTGTACCGCTTGGGCGCTATCGTGTTCACAGACATACATACATACACATATACACACACACATACATACATACATTTTCCAGAAATCATTGCAATCGATTCAATGGACCTCAAAACGCGTATTTCCGCTGAAATGCCGAACATTTTTTTTCTCTCGATTACAATACTTGCTTCAAGGAACTAGTCAGAAAGTAATAATTCCAAAAGTGTTTAGACACTTCATTGTGTCAACGAAGGTCACCTCAGATATTTTTAGTTTTGATTTTCCAAATCTATTTATGAGCTCATCTAACCAATTATTGACTCTTTTTACAAAATATGCAATGAGCTCATCTAACCGATTATTGACTATTTTTACAAAATATGCAATCCGATTTTTTTTACTTTCCGACTAGTCGCTAGAAGAAAAGTACGGTGGTCGATGTAAAAAAAATGAGATTTCCGCGAAAAAATAGCACCGATTAGCACGTTTTTCGCACCTAAAGCGCTGCACTGAAAATACTGAATTGCATTTATTAATCTGTACAATAATGCTGCATTGTATTAGCAGATCACTTTCTAATTGATTCCCGTTTAAATATTATTTAATCGTATTAACTACTACAGTCGGTGCAGAGAATTATGTTCTGCAACCAAACGCGCCTCCCAGTGTTACTGCAGTGGGGTTCATACAGTTTTAGTAATTTTATTCATTTAATTGAATTTTCAAAGTTAAAGTGGTATCTTTACTACGATACCACTGTAACTTTGAAAATAATTATTTCTGAAACTCATTTCATCTGCGCAACCAACATTATGTTTCGGTTGTCTAAGTTTGAAACACGCTGTGGAATTAAGTACCTTGATCAGCTTTTTGCCTACTAACACGATGAAAAATAGCATGGCTGGGCGGTGATCTGATCTTTAGTGAGGACGCCGTCTTTTATACGAGAATGGAGCTATTGAACATTATAGAAAGTAGGAAGTCTTCGCAACAGCGTACTTAGAGATGCAAGAGCAAGCTTCTTATACAGTTCACTGAACAGGACGCGTCTAAGAAGTAGTTTCATCTCTGGTGGCGGCGCCGGTACAGTACTTAGTGAATATTTATAGCGTACAGCGGTCCAGAATTATAAAGTCTTGATCAAAATTAAAAGCTTCTCAATAGGGATTATTTTTGAAATGAATTTTGGTATACGATTTAATATCGCAGAATAAATTGAAAGTGTTGGCTTGAGTATTTTCACAAAACAATCTTTCGCCGAGGGAGAAAAATGAGTAAATGCGGTTAATATACAGTGTCGGGCAGTGACTTGGACACAAATGGGAAACATTTTAATTATCAATTTTTCAGAAAATTTTATTTCAGTAAAAAGTTTCTCTATTGTCCTAAACCTAAAATGCAAATATCCAGGTATAATTATCTGGTTGCGTATACCGGGTATTTTTAAAGATGCGCAAAAATTTTATTTGGAAAAGTATTTAGAAAGATTAGTGTCAAATACCAAACTAGAATCACTTTCCTAATATATTTTTTTTTAATCACAATGGATTTTTTCTTTGGGGCACTTTAAAGCAACATGTGTACGCACAACGGCCCTATAGAGACGTTGAACATCTCACAAATGTCATCGAAAATTGCATTATTTTTTTAGAGTTCTTAGACATAATTTCTCAAATACTCAGAAATATGCACAAAGACGAACAAACGTCCAAGATTATGCATTGAAAATGGGTGAGGCCATATTGAGTAAAATATTGTATTATGATGTGTTGTTAATTAAAAATTTCTGTTTTTCTTACATTTAGTATTTTTTTCCAGTTATTCTTATATTTTTTGCGTATTTTTAAAAATAAAGCTAAATACCTACTTAAGTAATTTTCTTATTTTGTAACACCCGGTATACGCAAGCAAATAATATACCTTGATGTTTGCATTTTAGGTTTAGGACAGCAGTCGGGAAACCTTTCTAAACCAAAGAGCCATTCAAAAGAAATCCATGAAATATAAAATTTAGGGAGCCGCACTATTCAATTTATCCTTATAAACGTTAACTATTTGTTCCGTTGCGTGATGTGATATGATTCCCGCCTAAAGTAATTGAATTTTGAATCTTTTTAAATAAATACAACAATAAATTTGTTTGATTGTTTATTATTCAATTAAGTCAAGACTAATGTGATTTTTGAACTTGCTCAGATGCTCAGCAATTTTTTTCAAATTTGGTATACGTTGTGCATTTTAATAGTAGTTCGGCTTTCAAAGTTGCATCAGTCAATCTGCTCCTGTATTTATTTATTTTTAATAAAATTCATGGAAGAAAAAAATTGTTCGCAATTTATGTTGAACCAAACAGGGTTAAAATTCCAAAAGCAAGTCGTTTGGTATTTGAATAACTGCTTGGAAAAAGAGTTCCAGCATTTTAGTATGATATCCTGTGGTGTTTCCTTCACAATTGTCTGATTTTTTTTTTCAATCTATTCTACCATTTCATCGAGTTTTTGAACCCATATGCACTTATTTTGAACTTCTAGAAGCTCCATTTTTAGTTCTCCTTTAGATATTCAGGGAAAATCTGTAATATTTATTAATTTCAAATTACACTTGAGTGGATGCAATATAAATTATATATAAATGTTTTCTGAAATCTTGAAATCTGCTTGTAAATGCGTCTATAATAGAGGTAATCATTTCAGCGAATATCATTTTTTCTTGATTTATTAAACTATAATTTAACCTATAATTTCGTAGATTTTCAAAAACACAAATTCGTCATTGCTAATATCGTCCAACAATAATTTTAGTTTTTGCTCAAATGTGATAGCTTTTTCTAATAATTGTAACGCTGTAATTCCCTTTCCTTGCAACTTCAGATTCAGCTTATTAAAATGTTCAGTCATATTAGGCAAAAACAACAAAAATTTTGAATCCACTCAGGATTAGAGAGACATTGCAAATTTTCTACGTTATAATTCTTAGACGTTAAGAAAATTATTATTTCTTTCAAACATTCGTAGAATCGCTTCAAAGCTTTTCCCCTTGATAGCCATCTTACAGATGTAAACGTAATTAAATCTTTCTATTCTACCTTCTTCTTGCAGAAGTGCCTCAAAAAGTCTGTGATTTAAGGATTTAGATCGGATGAAATTGATTATTGGTATAATAATATCCATTACTCTTTTCAGTTGTGGTAATAATTCCAATGATTTTGCAACTAAAGCTTCCTGATGCAAAATGCAATGAAATGAAATAATTTCATGAGAAATATGAGTGGAGAATAACTTAAGAAATCCGATGTTTCTTACGATCATAGCTAACGTCTAACGAAAAGCATTTGCCTGATTATGTAGTGATTACTGCAAATTTTTACTTAAATTTGAGAGCCGCACTTTTTGCAACAAAGAGCCGCATGCGGCTCCGGAGCCGCCGGTTCCCGACCCCTGGTTTAGGACAATACAGAAATTTTTACTGAAATAAAATTTTCCCATTTGTGCCCAAGTTAGTGCCGGTCACTGTATATAATACAAAACAATAATTTTCCCAAAGCTAACTTGCCAAATAAATCTAGAAATATACCGGATTATTGCTGATTAACATATTAAGGAACGCTAGTCAACATAACATATTTACCAATCTGAATACAAATTGATGGTGGTTTCTAAGCCTCAGTCAGCAGGCTTAGATTATTAAAAAAATGCATACTTCTGTAATTGCAGCATTTCTGAGAAACAGCTAATCTGCATTTAGACAACATAAAATTATCTTTGTGCCTAGTTCCGTACAATTTAAATTTATTTCCTAAAAATTTGTTTCTGTTTTTTGAACATAAATAATAATGACACATAAATATCAGAGCATACACGGTCATAATCCGGTTAGCCTTCCAAATGCCTCTACAGGTTTCTGAGTAATCTAAATTGTAAATGATTCTCAAAGCTCTTTTTTGAAGGGTGAACACTCTTGTCATGTCAGATGATGAGCCCCAAAAACAAATACCATATCTCAGGTATGAAAAAAGTTTGAATAATAGACCATTCTCAAAACCGAAACGTCCAGATATTTACTTAAAGTCCTCAAGAGAAAGATATTCTTAGCCAGTCTGGTACATACCGCCGGCCGTCACATGAGTTGACCATCCCAGTGATTCACTAAAATGTATCCCCAGAAACTTCACTGATGGTGTCAAATCAAGAACTGAATTTTCCAAAGCGATAGAGTTAACTACCTGTGTTGTTGAAACAGATGTGCCAAAAAGAATACACTTCGTCTTATCAGCGTTCAAAACGAGACCGCTGACATCAAACCATTCTTTGAGCAGTGAAAATATAGCCTGACCCTCCGCAACAACCTGCTCGAAACTTCTACCAACAACAACAAAATTTGTATCATCAGCATAGTTAAGCAGGAGATAAATAAGCCGAAGATTAATCCGAAGATGATTACCCTTTATAAAGTCATGTATGTCGTTAATGAATATCACAAATAGCAGAGGACCCAGTGTACTGCCTTGTGGAACACCAAACAGAACTGTGGAATCATCTGACTGAATCTTGATATTTTTGTGACAGAAGACAACGCGTTGTCTCCTACCCATTAAGAATGAAGCGAGCCAAGAAAGAGCAACTCCTCTAACACCATATCTTTCCAGTTTATTTAAGAGCAATCTGCGATATACCATATCGAACGCCTTTTGCAGATCTATTAGAATTCCCAAGGCACAATTTCTATTTTCTATAGCATTGAATATAAACTCATGAAACTGGAAAATAGCTGTATCTATGCCTCTGTCAGCAAGAAATCCATGTTGGTTAGGGCTGAATAAATTGGAACGTTGAAAAAAAGTTAATTATTCGTTTGGCCACAACCAACTCAAATATTTTTGAAAAAGTCGGAAGAAGACATATCGGTCTATAATTTTCCAACATACTAGGATCTCCTTTTTTAAATCTGAGTAGCGCACATTTCAAAGAGTTTTGAAAGATTCCATCTGCCAATGACGCATTTATAACATGAACTAAAGGGTCAATAATTAAGGCAATAGATGACTTAACAGCCCGTAAGGAAATTTCATCAAGGCCACAACTGTCCTTACATTTCAGAGTAGAAACTATATTACTCACCTCATTATTGGTTACAGGAAAGAGAAAAAATGTTTCATCGATGACAGAACACAACGTTTCGCGGGCACCAACAGTATAACCCTGCAATAGGTCCGGAGCAACACCTAAGAAATATTTATTGAATCCGTCACAGACTGCTTGAGCCGAATCACCACTACACATAGTCTCATAATCAGAAGGTTTCCTACACGATTTACCGGTTAAGGTATTAACCACACTCCAGCTTGCCTTAGATTTATTGTCAGCACGATCAATGAAATCAGAATAATACTTCTTTTTCAGTAGTATGGTTAGTCTGCATGGCTTGAAAAATTGGTCTGTAACTTAGATCAACAGTTGAGACAGTACTATAAAGTAGTACTTGCTCTCACAGTGCCAGTAGCTCTGGTGTTATCCAACTCTTTTTCGCCTTCGCATCATTCCGAATCCTGACAAAAGGAAAGCTAGAAACAAAACACGCTTTATATATTGAGAAAAACTCATCCAACTTGCTATCTACACATGTAGAGCCGTAAACAGAATCCCATACTTGGGTCGATAGTGATGCGTTAAAATCTGAAAACCCATTAGTGGTAAACATACGTTTGAATCTAGGAGGACTCTTTGTAGTCGAGAGACTTACGAGTGAAATTGAGTACCTGCAATGTATGATCTGATTTGGCTTGAGGTAAGACCTTAGTGGAAAGTGACATATCTTTTGAAACTAGAAAGTTATCAATGCAAGATTTAGTGAACCTTGTTATTCAAGTGTATTCATGAATACATAGTTTTAAGTTAAGAGATTCAACCAGCTGAATGAAATTCAATTTATTTCTGTCTATAGAGCTCCTAATGTCTACATTAAAATCTCGTGCCACTATCAATAGCTTGTTTTCATTATTAAGTTTATCCATTTTTCATTATTTAAGAGTACTTATTGTGACTACTAAAATGCGCTTTAACTTTAAGTTAAAAAATCTGAGAATAAGCTTGTAAAGCTGTATTAAAATGGTACCTGGGGAGGCGGAATTTACATCAATTATTATTTTGCGACGTTAAGATTACATGTAAGTATAGTATCCTGTACTTGACTAATTCCTTGTTTAAAGTGCACTTAAACTCTTTTACTGTCAAGCCCCTCAATTATCCAATTTTGCTAAGCCAGAGCCAGGATGCGGTTACCGACAAACTGCTTACATAAATGCTATCTAAAACCGTTCATCCCATTGATCTACATATTGGTACACGGATTTAAAATAACTAAAGGATTTTCCCCTTATAACTTTAAACATATATATATACCAAATTTTCGCCTAATCCGTTGTACCGATTGGGCCCTATCGTATTCACAGACACAAAGAAATGCCCTGGAATAGTTGTTAGCGCCTCTGGTAGGTGTACATCGGAATGTTTTGACTCGGCAAAGTCGTCGGCTGTCCTAATTACGATGAGTGCAGTTTAACGACTTCGTAACAGTATTTGTATGAACGTTAGATAACTTAAATTCAATAACGTAATATTTTCAAATAAAATGAACAAATTTTGTTTCGATAACTCTGCATTCTTTTAAGTAAAAAAAACTTCCGTTAGTGTTTGACAATTTAGTACTTGACTTAATAAAAATCAAATGTTGATTTAATTTTGATATACTCAAATAGTACTTTAGTTTTAGTAAAGTGTACTTTCAAGTTAGATAAATTAGACCGTGAATTAATCATTAATTAATATTTTATTATGTTTGGATTATAATAAGTGAACATTGATTATATCATCCAAACATAGTTTAATCGAAAACCACAGTAAAAGATTATGGTAGACACTCATTAGATTATTTTACTCCACGGTAATCTTTCGTAAAGACTACAGATTTATTCCCATATGAAGAGTAACCAGAATACCCAGCCAGTAGACATATCTATAATTTTTAATGAAACGAATTTGTAAATTTAATTATTTTCTACTTTTTACTGGCAATCTTTCGGAAAGATACGTTGTTTAAACCCCCTCTTTTGCGAGAAAGAAAAAGTTGTCAAATATAGCTATAACAAATTGCTGGCATAATGTGGAAACATTTAATATTAAAAGTGTAGTTTATATTTTAGTTCACTTTATTGATCTGTCCAAAAATTCAAAATATACTCTTCGCCACAAAAGCAACCACCCACATTACCAAAGATATTAGAGATCAACTTAAAAATGTTAGCTAGTCGCTTTCTTTTAACGCCGAATAGATAGTTTATCCTGAAAAACTAGTTTAACTATTGACACAAAATTTATATTCCCGTTAAAATTCAGTGAAAAGATGCGAGTGTTATCCAGGTTATATTCCTTACTGGAATAATTTTGCTCTGGAACAAGATTATATAATGTTGGGTCATAAAGTAATTATTCCAAACAATCTACGACCATATGTATTAAATGAAATGCACGCCAGTCTCATGGGAATTATAAAAACAAAAAGTCAAAAAGTCTAGTCAGATCGTATGTATGGTGGCCGGGTCTGAACAGAGACATCGAGAATATACTCATTGCAGGGCAGACAGGGCTTAGAATCGTGTTCATACTTGGGACCTTTTCACGGAACATTTATTTTTTTCCTAGTAGATGCGTATAGTAAGTGGACTGAGGCTGTCATATTAAATAATGGTACATCGATAACTACCATAAATGTGTTAAGATCTATTTTCACCCGTTTCGGATTTCCGAAGTTCCTTGTCTCTGACAATGGAAGGCAGTTCATTTCAGAGGAATTTCAAATGTTTTTACAGAAAAATGGTATTAAATTTAAAAGTTAAATGGAGCTGCGGAAAATAGTGTAAAAACTATAAAATACGCATTAAAGAAACAACTGCATAATAAAAATATCAGCGATATAAATTTAATTTTAGAATAGATTTTTATTAGATATAGAAATACCTAACATTGTTCCACGGGCAAGTCTCCTGACTACCTCTTTTTGGGTCGTAATTTAAGAACGAGGTTAGATTGATTTTGTTAAATTTAACGTTGGAAATAGCTGTTCCATCAGTCGAAGTCGAACTCGAAGTGGACGTCCAGTAACTGCTCCACAACGTTTAAAGTATTAGAACTGCAAAATTAAGATGTGCAAATTTGGTATTATAGTTAGGATTTTAAGGGGGGAGATGTAATGTATTGAGGTGTAGAGGTTCACCGAGCCGCCGCGAGGGTTCTCGATAGAGGGCTTGTTTTTACCCCCGACTCGACCTGTACGTTAGCACATATATATCACCTAGTGAAATAAAGAGTTTTAGCCTAGTGTAATAAAGAAGTGGGAACACACAGAAACAAAATACAGGCTTGACTTCGAAATCAACACTTTTTCAAATATTCTAAAGCAAGAATGCTTTTCACAAACTTCTAGAAAAAAAAATCTCTATTCATAACACAAAAGCAAAAAAAAGCCAAAAGACCCACTTATCACAAACATACACAGTACGTTATGTGTGACGGTGTCATGTTTGATCTCATCGCAAAAAGCAGTTTTACTCTACATGCTTATTTAAACTTTGTGACTTTTGCCAGAACGCTGACGATATAATATGCAGCACAATTTTCAAATCTTTGCGCAAAATAAATTCTGCACCTAAGAAATTCTGCACCTAAGATTTTCAAAGAACAAGAAATTTCGGTAATTAAAAGTAATAATCTTAATAATATGCGTATGATGCAAGTGTATGCATCAAGTAATGTATCGATGCTTATTTATATTTACCCTAAGCTTTAGTCAAAGCAGCCAGAAAAAAATGTTTAATATGTCTGTAGTTCTTAAAACCGAACTACCTATTATGATATATTTAAGATTTACGATTATTTTCTCCTACAGCGGCATATTTTACATAGCCTGAATAGTAGCCATACAGTACGTTTCCCTGAATCTAGGCATAGTATTTACAGAACAACGGCAACATCTGGCTAAACGTTGGTCCACAGTAGATCAGTAACACCAAAACTGCTCGTTCGCAAGGACCGAATTGATGGTGAATGGCCAAAACGTCTAAGATACGTTCTGTACGGTAGTAAAAAGCCTCACTAACAACCTATGGTTTCAGCCAGGGGCAGATATCGCGCATGAGTAATAGCTGCCGTTGACGTCACGCGTAGAGTAAACATCGCAGATAGTTTGAAATTTAACCGTTGTCAACAGATTTCCAGCCTGGATTTTGAGTGATTCTGTATTATTAAGGATTTAAATAGGGCTCTACATGATGCATCACTTTCAAAAAAAGAAAGCTCCACAAAACTGTCGATTAGTTCATTTCTCTTTTCAATACTAAAATAAAATTTTTCAATTAAAATACATGTCCGAAATTTTAAAATACTTTATCTGAAATTTTAGAATATTTTGTGTTAATTATTTTACGTGAAACATTTCAAATTTGAATCTCTTCTTATCATCATTCACTTGACTAACCATTTGTCTATAAAAATTTGTTTAATTCTGATTTCGTTTTTCTATGACTAGAAGGCAAATATGTATTCTTTATCACCTAGATATGAAAGTCCATTTAAAGTCATTGAAAGATTTTCTTAAAGTCAAGAAACATTTTATTATTGGTAAATATAATAGCAAATATTCTGTGAGCATTGATTGCTGGAAAGCTGCTTTTATTTTGTATTTTTTTTTTACTTTATCATACGTAGTATGACAAAGTATTGTAATCGTGTCGAAAAAAAAATGAGATTTTAGCGGAAATATGTCGTTTTGGGTCACCTGAACATGTTTCACCAAGATACAAAAAAATGTCGTGTGTGTGTGTGCGTGCGTGCGTGCGTGCGTGCGTGCGTGCGTGGGTGCATGGGTGCGTGTGTGTCTGTGTCTGTGTCTGTGTCTGTGTCTGTGTCTGTGTCTGTGTCTGTGTCTGTGTCTGTGTCTGTGTCTGTGTCTGTGTCTGTGTCTGTGTCTGTGTCTGTGTCTGTGTCTGTGTCTGTGTCTGTGTCTGTGTCTGTGTCTGTGTCTGTGTCTGTGTCTGTGTCTGTGTCTGTGTCTGTGTCTGTGTCTGTGTCTGTGTCTGTGTCTGTGTCTGTGTCTGTGTCTGTGTCTGTGTGTGTGTCTGTGTGTGTGTCTGTGTGTGTGTCTGTGTGTGTGTCTGTGTGTGTGTCTGTGTGTGTGTCTGTGTGTGTGTCTGTGTGTGTGTCTGTGTGTGTGTCTGTGTGTGTGTCTGTGTCTGTGTCTGTGTCTGTGTCTGTGTCTGTGTCTGTGTCTGTGTCTGTGTCTGTGTCTGTGTCTGTGTCTGTGTGTGTGTCTGTGTATGTGTCTGTGTGTGTGTCTGTGTGTGTGTCTGTGTGTGTGTCTGTGTGTGTGTCTGTGTCTGTGTCTGTGTCTGTGTGTCTGTGTGTGTGTGTCTGTGTGTGTGTGTCTGTGTGTGTGTGTCTGTGTGTGTGTGTCTGTGTGTGTGTGTCTGTCTGTGTCTGTGTGTGTCTGTGTGTGTCTGTGTGTGTCTGTGTGTGTCTGTGTGTGTCTGTGTGTGTCTGTGTGTGTCTGTGTGTGTCTGTGTGTGTCTGTGTGTGTCTGTGTGTGTCTGTGTGTGTCTGTGTGTGTCTGTGTGTGTCTGTGTGTGTCTGTGTGTGTCTGTGTGTGTCTGTGTGTGTCTGTGTGTGTCTGTGTGTGTCTGTGTGTGTCTGTGTGTGTCTGTGTGTGTCTGTGTGTGTCTGTGTGTGTCTGTGTGTGTCTGTGTGTGTCTGTGTGTGTCTGTGTGTGTCTGTGTGTGTCTGTGTGTGTCTGTGTGTGTCTGTGTGTGTCTGTGTGTGTCTGTGTGTGTCTGTGTGTGTCTGTGTGTGTCTGTGTGTGTCTGTGTGTGTCTGTGTGTGTCTGTGTGTGTCTGTGTGTGTCTGTGTGTGTCTGTGTGTGTCTGTGTGTGTCTGTGTGTGTCTGTGTGTGTCTGTGTGTGTCTGTGTGTGTCTGTGTGTGTCTGTGTGTGTCTGTGTGTGTCTGTGTGTGTCTGTGTGTGTCTGTGTGTGTCTGTGTGTGTCTGTGTGTGTCTGTGTGTGTCTGTGTGTGTCTGTGTGTGTCTGTGTGTGTCTGTGTGTGTCTGTGTGTGTCTGTGTGTGTCTGTGTGTGTCTGTGTGTGTCTGTGTGTGTCTGTGTGTGTCTGTGTGTGTCTGTGTGTGTCTGTGTGTGTCTGTGTGTGTCTGTGTGTGTCTGTGTGTGTCTGTGTGTGTCTGTGTGTGTCTGTGTGTGTCTGTGTGTGTCTGTGTGTGTCTGTGTGTGTCTGTGTGTGTCTGTGTGTGTCTGTGTGTGTCTGTGTGTGTCTGTGTGTGTCTGTGTGTGTCTGTGTGTGTCTGTGTGTGTCTGTGTGTGTCTGTGTGTGTCTGTGTGTGTCTGTGTGTGTCTGTGTGTGTCTGTGTGTGTCTGTGTGTGTCTGTGTGTGTCTGTGTGTGTCTGTGTGTGTCTGTGTGTGTCTGTGTGTGTCTGTGTGTGTCTGTGTGTGTCTGTGTGTGTCTGTGTGTGTCTGTGTGTGTCTGTGTGTGTCTGTGTGTGTCTGTGTGTGTCTGTGTGTGTCTGTGTGTGTCTGTGTGTGTCTGTGTGTGTCTGTGTGTGTCTGTGTGTGTCTGTGTGTGTCTGTGTGTGTCTGTGTGTGTCTGTGTGTGTCTGTGTGTGTCTGTGTGTGTCTGTGTGTGTCTGTGTGTGTCTGTGTGTGTCTGTGTGTGTCTGTGTGTGTCTGTGTGTGTCTGTGTGTGTCTGTGTGTGTCTGTGTGTGTCTGTGTGTGTCTGTGTGTGTCTGTGTGTGTCTGTGTGTGTCTGTGTGTGTCTGTGTGTGTCTGTGTGTGTCTGTGTGTGTCTGTGTGTGTCTGTGTGTGTCTGTGTGTGTCTGTGTGTGTCTGTGTGTGTCTGTGTGTGTCTGTGTGTGTCTGTGTGTGTCTGTGTGTGTCTGTGTGTGTCTGTGTGTGTCTGTGTGTGTCTGTGTGTGTCTGTGTGTGTCTGTGTGTGTCTGTGTGTGTCTGTGTGTGTCTGTGTGTGTCTGTGTGTGTCTGTGTGTGTCTGTGTGTGTCTGTGTGTGTCTGTGTGTGTCTGTGTGTGTCTGTGTGTGTCTGTGTGTGTCTGTGTGTGTCTGTGTGTGTCTGTGTGTGTCTGTGTGTGTCTGTGTGTGTCTGTGTGTGTCTGTGTGTGTCTGTGTGTGTCTGTGTGTGTCTGTGTGTGTCTGTGTGTGTCTGTGTGTGTCTGTGTGTGTCTGTGTGTGTCTGTGTGTGTCTGTGTGTGTGTGTCTGTGTGTGTCTGTGTGTGTCTGTGTGTGTCTGTGTGTGTCTGTGTGTGTCTGTGTGTGTCTGTGTGTGTGTGTGTGTGTGTGTGTGTGTGTGTGTGTGTGTGTGTGTGTGTGTGTGTGTGTGTGTGTCTGTGTGTGTCTGTGTGTGTGTGTCTGTGTGTGTCTGTGTGTGTCTGTGTGTGTCTGTGTGTGTCTGTGTGTGTCTGTGTGTGTCTGTGTGTGTCTGTGTGTGTCTGTGTGTGTCTGTGTGTGTCTGTGTGTGTCTGTGTGTGTCTGTGTGTGTCTGTGTGTGTCTGTGTGTGTCTGTGTGTGTCTGTGTGTGTCTGTGTGTGTCTGTGTGTGTCTGTGTGTGTCTGTGTGTGTCTGTGTGTGTCTGTGTGTGTCTGTGTGTGTCTGTGTGTGTCTGTGTGTGTCTGTGTGTGTCTGTGTGTGTCTGTGTGTGTCTGTGTGTGTCTGTGTGTGTCTGTGTGTGTCTGTGTGTGTCTGTGTGTGTCTGTGTGTGTCTGTGTGTGTCTGTGTGTGTCTGTGTGTGTCTGTGTGTGTCTGTGTGTGTCTGTGTGTGTCTGTGTGTGTCTGTGTGTGTCTGTGTGTGTCTGTGTGTGTCTGTGTGTGTCTGTGTGTGTCTGTGTGTGTCTGTGTGTGTCTGTGTGTGTCTGTGTGTGTCTGTGTGTGTCTGTGTGTGTCTGTGTGTGTCTGTGTGTGTCTGTGTGTGTCTGTGTGTGTCTGTGTGTGTCTGTGTGTGTCTGTGTGTGTCTGTGTGTGTCTGTGTGTGTCTGTGTGTGTCTGTGTGTGTCTGTGTGTGTCTGTGTGTGTCTGTGTGTGTCTGTGTGTGTCTGTGTGTGTCTGTGTGTGTCTGTGTGTGTCTGTGTGTGTCTGTGTGTGTCTGTGTGTGTCTGTGTGTGTCTGTGTGTGTCTGTGTGTGTCTGTGTGTGTCTGTGTGTGTCTGTGTGTGTCTGTGTGTGTCTGTGTGTGTCTGTGTGTGTCTGTGTGTGTCTGTGTGTGTCTGTGTGTGTCTGTGTGTGTCTGTGTGTGTCTGTGTGTGTCTGTGTGTGTCTGTGTGTGTCTGTGTGTGTCTGTGTGTGTCTGTGTGTGTCTGTGTGTGTCTGTGTGTGTCTGTGTGTGTCTGTGTGTGTCTGTGTGTGTCTGTGTGTGTCTGTGTGTGTCTGTGTGTGTCTGTGTGTGTCTGTGTGTGTCTGTGTGTGTCTGTGTGTGTCTGTGTGTGTCTGTGTGTGTCTGTGTGTGTCTGTGTGTGTCTGTGTGTGTCTGTGTGTGTCTGTGTGTGTCTGTGTGTGTCTGTGTGTGTCTGTGTGTGTCTGTGTGTGTCTGTGTGTGTCTGTGTGTGTCTGTGTGTGTCTGTGTGTGTCTGTGTGTGTCTGTGTGTGTCTGTGTGTGTCTGTGTGTGTCTGTGTGTGTCTGTGTGTGTCTGTGTGTGTCTGTGTGTGTCTGTGTGTGTCTGTGTGTGTCTGTGTGTGTCTGTGTGTGTCTGTGTGTGTCTGTGTGTGTCTGTGTGTGTCTGTGTGTGTCTGTGTGTGTCTGTGTGTGTCTGTGTGTGTCTGTGTGTGTCTGTGTGTGTCTGTGTGTGTCTGTGTGTGTCTGTGTGTGTCTGTGTGTGTCTGTGTGTGTCTGTGTGTGTCTGTGTGTGTCTGTGTGTGTCTGTGTGTGTCTGTGTGTGTCTGTGTGTGTCTGTGTGTGTCTGTGTGTGTCTGTGTGTGTCTGTGTGTGTCTGTGTGT
>OZ020224.1:12677148-12724648 GCA_963971325.1 Aphodius granarius | reverse complement strand
GCATGATCATCACCTAGAACGCCAGTTCTTTGACCCTACGCTATAATTGGCGCAGTTTTGCCAATCACTGCAGATCCTTTACCAGTTTCAGTACCTTCAGCTATATCACATGTTTGGCTTTTCTCTCTTTTCTGGGCAGGAATCACTTTTGTCAATGATTTGATACAGTGAGAGTTCTTATAGTGTAAGTATTTCATTTCATGTCTATAAGGATGCAGACATTAACTATCTCCGCAAAGTATTCTGACATTTCAATTCTGTCTTTGTTCTATATCTTTAGCTTCTTGTCATAAAACCTTAAGATGTATAAACTATAATACAATCTATATACATAATTTTCCAGATGATTAGTGCCATATATTCGGCACGGCATGTAGTAACCATTTATGCATCTATCTCATGTATTGTGGCTTCCGGGAGTGCATGAATATACCACTTTAACATGCAAAGCGGTGTTCGCTTCCACTATTTAAAACAACAGGTCTTCTCTTAATTTATGAGGAACCTATGCGACAGGAGGAGTGATCCTCCGTGTATCATTTTCAACAATGAATAAACGAGGCATGCTACCATTCACGCTTGTAGTGAATTAGGTGAGAAAATGATTTTCGAATAAGAACTTAAAAAGCTTACCAGTAACTTTAATGAGCTTAAGAGACTTCCTAGTGCCAGCGTATACTTATACCATCAACCAACTTTGCTAGCATGATGGTTTCTTCTTTCTTGCATCTCGTTTCTATATACAACTGTGTATGTAAACATTAAACCGGACCTAGTGGTAAAGTGTCTTTGGTTTCAATTTTCTTTTCTTTAGTAATAAACCTAAATTTCTGTGACTAAAAGTAATTTTATCTATCCTACAAATTTTTTGATGTGAGCATTACTCTTCCCATACCCGATACTACAAACGAACTCTGCGTATTCTATGAATGTATCCCCACCACAGTAACAAAAAAATCACAACATTTTATTTTACTTGTTTATTTATGGTATTTTTAATAACTAGCAGTAAATGAAAACAAATTATTCTATCGTATATTGAATAGTAACTGTAAATATAATAACAATCGTGATATAATAAATAAATAACCATGTACAAATTACAATAATAATGGATAATTTAAAGTCCAGATGGTTAAAACCAATGCTACATCTATTTTTCATTGCAGTATTGCAATTCTGAATTTGCTAACAAGATAATTCGTGATGTGAATCCCAAAGGCCGATTTATATTGTAGTTTCCTACGTTACAGTTAACCATAACGTGTCATCATAACACTTAATCGTAACGTAAGGAAGTTGAAAGGTCGTGATTTCATAGTTGTGGTTAATTAGGCCAGTGGCTGAGTGTTGATGTTGCCGATTAGTATCAGTACTACAGCACGGTGGCGGTACTATAAATGGGGATTTAGACCAAAAAAGAGCATACGTTAAGCTATATGTTTTAGTTGGAGTTTTGTGTCAGAGAAATCGATGCAAGTCGCGATATTTTTCCTCTAGAGATACTTGAAGAAACGAATTTTCATTGCCTGCAACTAATACCGGAGATTTAAGGTCAAATTGATTATTTCTAATGTCCACGCAAGAGAAGTTAGCAAGGAAAGTTTAGGAAACTTCGTAATATTAAAAGTCCCATGCGACATGTGCACAATTTAAACATCCTTTGCTATTTATTAGCAAAAGTACTCAACATACGTTTAATAAGCGATTAACAAGTCGTTGTGTTGACAATATTTTATTAATAGTGGATATTTAGGCTACCGCTTAGTGATCGAAGCCAACGGCCAATGCGCATGTCCTAAAAGAAACATGTGTGGTTTTGTTTACGTTAACCTCAAAATTTGTTTTGTGGTTCTTCCTGGACCTTTCCTTCGAGTAGTGTTTCACTTTACGACAAGTCCGGTTAGTTTTAGCTGTGGTTTTTGCCCTTTGTTCAGTTGTGCAATGAATCAAGACAGTCAAGGTATTTGTAACCTATCAGAAGCCGTACTAGGAGCAATATTACGAAGTAGAATACTACAGGAAAATTCTGCAAGAGAATTACAATGGTGGTTGGTATGTAGAGGACTGCCGAAGACAGGAACTAAGCCTGAATTAATATTGAGGTAAATTGACTGAAATTTAAAACGTCAAAATTAATGTTCTTTGTTTGCTTTGTTGTACCCAACAGTTTATTTCATTTTTAGGGTTGTGTCCTGAAAATTAAATTCGCAGTCAGGTATGAGGATTTTGTGTACAGGGGAAAAGAACATCAAGACTTTGACGGATAAAATCAAGAAAAATATGACTGATCTATTGGAGAAGTCATCAATGGATATTATTCACATAAAAGGGAGACACTCGCAGGGAAGTAAAGATTAGTAGCGACACACGACATAGTTTTTAACAGCATCTGTTGTAAACGAAGCTACATGTTTAACGGATAGAAAAAAAAAACACAAAACGTCCATAAAGAGTAATTTATGGACATAATACATTTCAACAAACAAATTATTAGAGCATCACGACCCTAAAGATTTTGATGTATGTAATACTAATTCAGCAACAAAAATCTAGTTTTTGCTTAGAAAGAAATAGCGACAGCTTCATTTCATTAAAAAAAATCACATGTGTAGTAGTGTTGATAATTCTTCATACGTTAACGTCGACGTACCTACTATTCGCTTGAAAGGATGTTTCATTGATTTTACACCAGCCTCCCATAATCCCCAAAAGTGGGGAGCTGCCGGCGGAGTAAAATGCCACTGAGTTTCCAGTGCTGTGACTTTTTCCTGAATGTCGGCTGATTGGGTCACATTCATAGCGTCTTTTTCTAGTATCTTGCTTGCTCCCACAAAATTCGTTCCATTGTCGCTGTAGATGTGAGCGCACGGTCCTCTTCTGGCTGTGAATCGTCGAAAGGCTGCTAAGAATGCATCCGTTGTCATGTCGGTTACGGCTTCTAGATGAATTGCCTTTGTAGATAGACAAACGAAAATTGCGATGTATCCTTTATAAGACTTATGACCTTTGCCTTTGGTTGTTCTTACTTGTATTGGACCTGCATAGTCTACTCCGCTGTGAGTGAATGGTGAGGACGGTGTTACTCTCGGAGCTGGAAAATCTCCCATGAGTTGGGTGCTTGTTTGGGCATTGTAGCGTATGCACTTGACCCATTGCTTGATAATACTTCGAACTATGTTCTTCCCATTTATTATCCAGAATTTCTGTCTTATCTGTGCTAACGTAGCATTGTTTCCCCCGTGTAGTGTTTTGTGATGCCCATCAGCCCATTAGTTTGGACACATGATTATGATGCGGCAGTATTATTGGATGTTTTTCGTCGTACGACAAATGAGATTTGTCTAATCTCCCCCCTACTCGAAGTATTCCATGTGCATCAATAAATGGGTTGAGATTGAGTACCTTGCTGTTGTTATCCAATCTCTTGCCGTGCTGTAGCTGTTTGATTTCTTTCTCGAAGTTTTCTGATTATGCTAGTCGTATAATTTGGATCATGGCTGCGTTCATTTCATCGACTGTCAGAAATCCATGTTGACTTGAAACTTTTCTGGTTTTCTGAATGAATCTCTTGCAATATGCCATTACTCGCACCATTTTCTGATGGGAAGAAAGCTGCGGCATGACATTGCCTTGATCTATCTTGATTGTAGTTTGATGACATCTTTTTATTTCTTCTTTTGTATCGGTTGTTTCTGTCGGTCTTGGCCATTTATTTCTATTGTTCAGCCATGTCGGGCCATTCCACCATAGAGAATGACTTCGCAATTTATCGGGACTGATTCCACGCGATATAACGTCCGCTGGATTGTCCGCTGTTTTGACGTGATTCCACATAAGTGCTGGAACTAAAGTATTGATTTCCCCCACTCGATTGGCTACAAACGTCTTCCATCGTGATGGGTATCCTTTAATCCATGCTAATGTAATCATGGAATCTGTACAACCATATACAGGTACATTGTGGAGTTCTAGTGCTGCTGTGGTCCTTTTTATCAATCTTGTTAGTAGTACCGCGGCGCATAGCTCCAGCTTTGGCAACGTTGTTTTTGCTCTTGCGGGTGCTACTTTTGATTTGGCGACCAGGAGCATCGTTGTTGTGTGGCAACTTCCATCTCTGCTTGTGACGTAGATGACAGCCCCATAAGCCTTTTCGAATGCGTCACAGAATCCATGTAATTCTACTTCATAGTGTCTCCTGTAGCGGATCCATCTTGGCAGGACAATTTCTTCTACTTTCGGAAGTTCTTTATGGAAATTGATCCACTTTTCCATGAATTGTTCAGGAACTTACTGATCCCATGTTAGATCTTGGAGCCAAAGTTCTTGAATTAGCATCTTAGCTTGTATTACTACCGGAGATAGCCATCCTAGCGGATCAAACAGCTTTGCAACTTCCGCTAGAATATTCCGCTTGGTTACATTTTCTGCTTCTATTATGTTCACTTTGAAGCGAAAGGTGTCACTATGGGGAGCCCAGTGAACCCCCAAGGATTTCTTCAAACCATCTTCTGATATTTCTGTGCCAGTTTCCTCTTTTAGATCTTCTGGTAGGGATATTAATAAATGTTTCTTATTACTGGACCACTTCCGTAGACGGAATCCGCCCGATTTCATCATATCGATGAATTGACCCTGTAGTTGAATGGCTTCTTTCGTAGTTTCAGCTCCCGAAAGTACGTCGTCGACATAGAAGTCTCTTCGCGATATTTCCGCTGCTCTGGGGAATCTTCTCTCTTCATCGTTTGCTAGTTGATGCAATGTCCTTACGGCTAAGTATGGGGCCGATGAAGTCCCATACGTCACTGTGGTTAGTTGATATTCTTCTATTTCTTGAGATGAATCGAATCTCCATAATATTCTTTGAAAGGGTTGATCGTCTTTGTGAATGTGGATTTGTCGATACATTTTTTCAATATCGGCGGTGAATGCAATTCTGTGTTTTCTCCGTCGTAGCAGTATATCACACAGTTCTTGCTGTATTCTTGGTCCAACATATATTGTGTCGTTGAGACTTATTCCCAGGGATGTTTTGCAGGATGCATCAAACACTACCCGCAGTTTGGTTGTAGTACTTGCTTCTCTTATTACTGCTTGGTGAGGTATGTAGTATTCGGCTGGCATATCCTGGGGTTGTATTTTTCTCATGTGACCAAGTCTTAAGTACTCCTCCATAAACTGTTTATAAAGGAGCCCCAGATCATGATTTTTAGATAGCCTTTTTTCCAATTGGATTAGACGTGCCGCTGCTCTTGCTTTCGAACTGCCTAGTGATGGTGAGTTTTCCTTGAATGGAATGCGCACGATGTATGACCCATCTCGCTTTCTCTGGACCGTATTGCTAAAAATTTCTTCACACAGTTTGTCTTCCGTTGACTGGGGTAGTTTTGTATTGACTTCTTCTAACTCCCAGAATCTGGATAGGTCCTCTTCTTCCTTACATGTGATCATGCTGACTACTTTGATGTTTGTTTCGTTTCCTTTTTTAATCGTCCCTGATAAAATCCATCCCAGGTGGGTATTTTGACCTAGTATCCCGTCCTTTGTCTTCAAGTAATGTTTTCTATGTGCTCGGTGATCTCTTGATACGCCTTTTCGATTTGTGCGATGTAATTGGTTTGAAAGTAGGTGTGATCTTGCACGTTCATGGCCAATATTTTTGAGTAATTTAGTTGCGCCTCTTCCCACAGGGTGTCAGCTGTAGTTTGCCTAGTGTCGGCATACTGTGCAGTTTTTCTTTTGGAGGGATCCTTCTTCATGTTTTTTAGCATTGTCATGAGTTGGAGTCCCAGGTCCTGCTGCTGCAGTGCTAGTTGATTTATTTCTTACATCATGGATATCGGTTGAATGACGATTAGTCTGGAGTTGCGCTCGCTATTTAGTGAGCTTGCGGTTGTCTTCTTGAGTTGACTGTGACGGGAATGTGTTCCGGTTGTCTTCTCCAAGGGCCGCTATGTGTTTCGCCTTGTAGTGACCTAGATTGTGCGCTAGGTTTCTTCTCCAAGGGGTTGTGGGCTTCTTTGAATTGACCGAGGCCGGACTGTGATGCCGGTCGTCTTCTCTAAGAGCCGCTATGTGTTCTGGCTTGTTGTGACCTAGCTGGGGCGCTAGGTTTCTTTACCAAGGGCTTATTGTTCTGCCTTGTTGTCAACTAGCTGGGACGATAGTTTTCTTCTCCAAGGGGTTGTTGGCTTCTTTGAATTGACTGGGGCCGGACTGTGAATGCCGGTCGTCTTCTTCAAGAGCCGCTGTAGGTTCTGCCTTGTTGTGACCTAGGTGGGGCGCTAGGTTTCTTCGCCAAGGGCTTGTTGTTCCGCCTTGTTGTCAACTAGCTGAGGCGCTAGTTTTCTTCTCCAAGGGGTTGTTGGCTTCTTTGAATTGACTGGGGCCGGACTGTGAATGCCGGTCGTCTTCTTCAAGAGCCGCTGTAGGTTCTGCCTTGTGGTGACCCAGCTGGGGTGCTAGGTATCTTCTCCAAAGGATTGCTGGCTTCTTTGGGATTGACTGGGACCGGACTGTGATGCCGGTTGTCTTCTCCAAGGGCCGCTGTAGGTTCTGCCTTGTGGTGACCTAGCTAGGGCGCTAGGTTTATTCTCCAAGGCTTTTTTGCTCGACGGACCATGTACAATTACCCTTCGTATTAACGCTGTGGTAGCGTCTAGGTAATTGCCTCCGTAGTAACGCTGTGGTAGCGTCTAGGTAGTTGCTGTAAAGAAATAATGAGCACAACACGTGAGGTATTGATACTGGTTTATTGAATAATTTGGTTAGGTTTATATACAAAAATAATATTTACAAATACAACAGTGGTTCTAAAACAATTGATAAATTTATTAAAATCAATAATTGTAGTTTGTTTGTAAACACTGGCTTTCGGTTGCACTCTGGCCAGCTGACTGTGCAATCTCAGCAATCCTCGCGGGAGCGGATGTCCCTGGTGTTGATGAACTGCGACTGGCCGTCGGAATGTGCTGAATTGCATAGGAGGCCAGTGTGTTACAATGGAATTGTCGCTAAATTAGTACATAAAAAATGTTTTAATATGAATTAAACAAGGACAATGACAAACTATTTTAAATTTTAGCAGTTAATTTGAATGTTTTAGTTTTTCAACTTGTTGTGCAATACATTGTTTATTGTGGGGTTAATTATATTTGTTTTTTATTGTTACTATAATTTTGAACCTTCTAAGAATTCAACACCCGACGCACTGTATTCAAACAGTCGTTCATCATTTTAAATAAGAAAACCTTTTTTAATATTACACTTCTAACCATTATTTTGTATTCTACAATACAAATGTTATGTCCAGATTGTTTATAACATTACATTACATTATATATATATATATTCGTATAAAACACACAACTTAATTATTGCTAATGGTTACCTTATGGTCCGCCATTTTGAATTTTTCATTTTGAATTTAAGTGGCAGTATCAAATTCAGCATTTCTCAAAACCCGTAAATACCAATTTTCACGCGATAATCACAGTAACTTATTGTTTCCCACTATATTCATGATTTTATAGAAGACGCCATAGTTACCCCAGAAAAAAAGCATGAAGCCGAAGGAGGACGCTATAGGACTTTCAGTATGTTGTTCAGAACACTTCATTGAAGGCCTGTGCCAATTTTTAGATTTACTTTATTTTTTCCGGGTTAAAACTTAATATGCCTGGGCTATAGTTCACTTTTCATGATTTAACTCAGAAATTAAAATAAATTTTATTATTATGTACCCAAAATGTTTTGCCAATGTGTACTAAGGGATTTATTACCTTTAGAATTTACTTCTAGTTAGAATAAAAAGACTACATTTTGTAATATTGTGTTTTTATACTATTCACCTAATGAGTACATTATCTAACATGAAGGTAAGTTATAATACTTTTGCCCAGTTGTTTCATGTCATTAAATTTTAATGTTCTTTTAACTCCAAGTATTTACGCCATATGTGCTTAGAACATTGAATCTGACTCTGTTTAGATATTTCCAAATATTTGTATAAATATAATTTATGCCTTACTTGCAAATCAATAAAAATTATAATAAGAAAAACTATATGGTTTAAAGAATAAAAACTAATGAGCAAATAATAAAAAAAATTTGTAAAAATATGATAGCGATCATTATAAAACTAATGTCTTTTTACAGTTGACCAGAAACCGTCAAAGAATGTTGAAGATATAATAGGAAATGTAATAATTGGTATATCCTTTGTTAAGTATTTATTGACGCCCTCTTGTAATATTTTACGTGTTTATTTTTAGGACATGCGCACTGGCCGTTAGCAAGCGATTTCCCTTAATACCTACTACTAATAAAATATTATCAACACAATAACTTGTTAATCGCGTATTAAACGTATATTGTATACTTTTGCTAATAAATAACAAAGCACTTAAATATGTATATCTGTAAATAGATATACAAATTATCCATACTTAAAGTCCCTGGAAGATGAACTGGTATCAATTTGATCAAGATTGGTTGAATCCCTAAGAAAATGTATGTCACATTTGCCACTTGCGGTTGCCAGATTGTCACCAAACCAATCCAGTTCTTCCCCTGACAATTCTAGATTCACTTTGACTTGTTGATGATAACCATCGCGTTCACTTGACGCCATCCAATCGTTGTAATGGAATAGGGAGAACGTGTACTACAAGTAAACCTTTCTAACCAGACTAACCCTTAACTGCCACTTGAAATAACGACGCGCCACTTGAATTACTATTCCTCAAGCGTGGACCGACGTGACAGCGTTAATCAACAAATTGAATTTGAATAGTCTGCTATGAGATACGAGAACAGGTAGGGATCAAAGTGTGTGCAGTAGTACTCTGAATTGCTGCGGACTAATTTGCTTTCGTAGACCAAAGGATCTCGGTACGGAGAACTTGTGTACATTAGCATAGCGTCCTACAGTCCCCACATAAGCTTAGAAACTTACTTGTTAAATTGGTTACTTTCTGATTCATGTAGACAAACCCAGTAGGTGTGGAGGAAATGATATGCCCTCTTTACGCACTGGTATGTACATATGTAAAAGGAGAATATTAGTATCTTTAATTTGCAAAAACTTGTCGTAATAGTGAAAGTAGGATATATTACGCATATTTAAGCAAAGTATTTTTTTTTAAATTGAACCAACGTTGTTAAATGCAGTAAATAAATAAGAAATGTATTTCACATATTTGTACAATGAGCTACAAAAACATTTTCTAAACAATATTCAATTTGATCGATACATAAAAAACATTTATAATTAAAATATATAATATTTGTCTAAACAATATGGTTCTACATTTAACACTAATCCTGTAGTGTTGGTTTTGAAAACTTACAAATGTTGTGTTTGTTTTATTAGTAAGATTATAAGATTTTTATGCATATATAAATTAGGCCCTTCTCTGTGATTGCAAGTCTGTGCGTTGAATACTGTTAATCACATATCCTCGTATTGTAATTCTTGAATTATCACTCAAGGAGGCATTCCATTATGTAAATGCCATAAATTGAGAATAATTCTTGCTCTAAATTTTCTGCTACATCTTTCCATAAATATTTATGTAATACGTGGGAATTTTGTCTTTTGAGTTCGCGTGGAATAAATGGTTGTATATAATATAATAAACAGGTGGCTCAAGGGTAGCACAAATGTATTTGTTTAAGAAATAGTTTGGATCCTTCTGACCGGATGTCATAAGCAGAGATTTCTTTCTTGAAGTTTCTGTGCGGTCCAGATGTCCAAGAGTTTTTGCTAATATAACGAACTTTGGTTCAGTATGTGGAGGGGAAGGCCTCCCTAGTTTAGAATATTTGAAATATTTGTTGAAGTCGTAATTTCGAAGTCGAACGATGTAGATATGACGCGTTTAGGACGATAGGCCCTATACTGTGCTTTGTTTCTATTTGTGCCAGTGATGCCATCTCTGTGTTGAGGTAATATGCCAATAATCATTTAGGTAATTTTTTTGGTTTAATTATGTCTCTGTCATCCGTTTTCTCTCCAATCATTTTCACTATGTCAAGAGTTTCAATGAATTTTGTACCGCAGTTTTTTTCATTATTCATTTTGTAAATATATTTGTTTTGTTTAGAATTTGACTTTTAATCATCCTAAGGTTATTCTTGATATTCATTTACGATTATTGTTGGCTTCTAAAAATCTAGCCATACCAAACCCTCGAGGTTTGGAAGAAAGATCTCGCGTTCTCCGTTTTGAATTTGATTTAAAATAAATTACAAATAGACCGCTCTGTTTCCATGCTACCGATAAAAGCAGACCCCGGTCAAACCTATTACATTTATCTTAATATCACTCCAACATCCTTTTTTTGGATAGTGAAAATTACGCGAGCTTCAGGGATTCCGCCATAAAATATTATGCCATATGTTATGAGAGATACAAAGTTAGCAAAATATAAGACTTTTATTGCCTTGCGATCTAAACAACTTTCAGTAATTCTCATAGCATATTTGTTATAACTTCAGTGAAACAACTTGTTACTTCTACGTTCTCTATTTAACTGGTCACCCTATCAATACAATCACATATGCTAGTCGGATAGGTATGCAACACATATAACGTATAACTTGATATCAGTACAGTATATCACATTTCCCTTCTAAAACTAAAAAATAAAGTTTTTATTTATTACAACAAGTACAATGATTTAAAGAAAGTACAATTTATAAATACAAATAAACAGAATATTTTCTTAAATAACTTAAAAATATTTCAATTTAATTCAAAATGATATCCGTCATGCAAATTATTAACAACTAACATAATTATTAACAACCAATAATTAACAACTAGCCTATTGTTCATTTAGTTATAAACTAACCTTATACCCTTATTTTCTTAAACTAATGAATGTTAATACAATTATAAAACTAAAATCTAAATATGTTCTAATCTTTCGGGTAATTTAATTGTTCTGCCAAAAAGAGATACTTTATTTTGATTTTCTTCACTTTGATTTACGCCATTTTTACTTTCTGGAAGGAAGTACTGTAATCGACGGAATTTTTTTTTTTGATATTTTAGCGGAAATACGCGTTTTGGGGTCCCCTGAATCCATTGCAATGATTTCTAGAAAATGTATGTGTGTACGTGTGTATGTGTGTACGGTGTACGTATGACCGTGAACACGATAGCGCCCAAACGGAACAACGTATCGGGCTGAAATTTGGCACACATATTTAGAATTACCGTCGGCCGAACTGGATTGTTTTTGGTGACAATCTGACAACCGGAAGTGGCAAATATTCAGTTGTTATGTGACGTAATGGAGAACTGATGTCATCATACCGCGTTAGCTCACACGTTATTGTTTGAATATTATCGCCTGTCCTTGGTTGAAGAATAAATAAACAAGAAGTAGAGAAATAAACCTAGTATTATAACACGGATACGTGACAGTATATTAGAATTATTTGTATCGATAGGTCAGTCAGTCGTATTGCTATAATCGTGATATAGTATTATTATTATCTTACGGACATTCGCTTTTGGTGTTTCACCCTCTATAATCTATACGTTTAGAGAGTTTATAAATGTGTAAACAGTGTGTCAATGTAGTCGGAAAGTTGGGTGGAGGCCACATCAGATATTTGTTATCATTATTATATATATGCATTTTTATTAACATAATTATTTTCTTCTCTTTCCGGGCAATACACAAATGTATTTCTTGTTCTCATAGTAACATTTTCAGATTTTTTTTTATCTTGTTTAAATGCATGTATCTTGTTTCTTACTGAGTATCGACCATTTTCTTTTTTAATTTGATAAGATCTAGAATTTAATCTTTTAACTACTTTGCCTGTGTCGTCATGAGGTTTTAATTTATACCTGATTAGAATTTCTTAATTAGGGATTTAATGCTCTGTATTGTTCTTTCGGCCAGTCCGTTTGTCTGCTGGTGGTGCGGTGATGCTATTTTGTGTTGAAACTTCCAGTTTTTACTCAATTCTGTAAATAAATCACTAGTAAATTGTCGATCGGAGTCCGTTATTACAACCGGTATGCCGTGTCTTGCAAACATTGATTTTATTTTTTCTATTACATTCTTCTTACTTCTTCTTACTTCTTCTTACTTCTTCTTACTTCTTCTTACTTCTTCTTACTTCTTCTTACTTCTTCTTACTTCTTCTTACTTCTTCTTACTTCTTCTTACTTCTTACTTCTTCTTACTTCTTCTTACTTCTTACTTCTTCTTACTTCTTCTTACTTCTTCTTACTTCTTCTTACTTCTTCTTACTTCTTCTTACTTCTTCTTACTTCTTCTTACTTCTTCTTACTTCTTCTTACTTCTTCTTACTTCTTCTTACTTCTTCTTACTTCTTCTTACTTCTTCTTACTTCTTCTTACTTCTTCTTACTTCTTCTTACTTCTTCTTACTTCTTCTTACTTCTTCTTACTTCTTCTTACTTCTTCTTACTTCTTCTTACTTCTTCTTACTTCTTCTTACTTCTTCTTACTTCTTCTTACTTCTTCTTACTTCTTCTTACTTCTTCTTACTTCTTCTTACTTCTTCTTACTTCTTCTTACTTCTTCTTACTTCTTCTTACTTCTTCTTACTTCTTCTTACTTCTTCTTACTTCTTCTTACTTCTTCTTACTTCTTCTTACTTCTTCTTACTTCTTCTTACTTCTTCTTACTTCTTCTTACTTCTTCTTACTTCTTCTTACTTCTTCTTACTTCTTCTTACTTCTTCTTACTTCTTCTTACTTCTTCTTACTTCTTCTTACTTCTTCTTACTTCTTCTTACTTCTTCTTACTTCTTCTTACTTCTTCTTACTTCTTCTTACTTCTTCTTACTTCTTCTTACTTCTTCTTACTTCTTCTTACTTCTTCTTACTTCTTCTTACTTCTTCTTACTTCTTCTGACTTCTTCTCACTTCTTCTTACTTCTTCTTACTTCTTCTTACTTCTTCTTACTTCTTCTTACTTCTTCTTACTTCTTCTTACTTCTTCTTACTTCTTCTTACTTCTTCTTACTTCTTCTTACTTCTTCTTACTTCTTCTTACTTCTTCTTACTTCTTCTTACTTCTTCTTACTTCTTCTTACTTCTTCTTACTTCTTCTTACTTCTTACTTCTTCTTACTTCTTCTTACTTCTTCTTACTTCTTCTTACTTCTTCTTACTTCTTCTTACTTCTTCTTACTTCTTCTTACTTCTTCTTACTTCTTCTTACTTCTTCTTACTTCTTCTTACTTCTTCTTACTTCTTCTTACTTCTTCTTACTTCTTCTTACTTCTTCTTACTTCTTCTTACTTCTTCTTACTTCTTCTTACTTCTTCTTACTTCTTCTTACTTCTTCTTACTTCTTCTTACTTCTTCTTACTTCTTCTTACTTCTTCTTACTTCTTCTTACTTCTTCTTACTTCTTCTTACTTCTTCTTACTTCTTCTTACTTCTTCTTACTTCTTCTTACTTCTTCTTACTTCGTCTTACTTCTTCTTACTTCTTCTTACTTCTTCTTACTTCTTCTTACTTCTTCTTACTTCTTCTTACTTCTTCTTACTTCTTCTTACTTCTTCTTACTTCTTCTTACTTCTTCTTACTTCTTCTTACTTCTTCTTACTTCTTACTTCTTCTTACTTCTTCTTACTTCTTCTTACTTCTTCTTACTTCCTCTTACTTCCTCTTACTTCCTCTTACTTCCTCTTACTTCCTCTTACTTCCTCTTACTTCTTCTTACTTCTTCTTACTTCTTCTTACTTCTTCTTACTTCTTCTTACTTCTTCTTACTTCTTCTTACTTCTTCTTACTTCTTCTTACTTCTTCTTACTTCTTCTTACTTCTTCTTACTTCTTCTTACTTCTTCTTACTTCTTCTTACTTCTTCTTACTTCTTCTTACTTCTTCTTACTTCTTCTTACTTCTTCTTACTTCTTCTTACTTCTTCTTACTTCTTCTTACTTCTTCTTACTTCTTCTTACTTCTTCTTACTTCTTCTTACTTCTTCTTACTTCTTCTTACTTCTTCTTACTTCTTCTTACTTCTTCTTACTTCTTCTTACTTCTTCTTACTTCTTCTTACTTCTTCTTACTTCTTCTTACTTCTTCTTACTTCTTCTTACTTCTTCTTACTTCTTCTTACTTCTTCTTACTTCTTCTTACTTCTTCTTACTTCTTCTTACTTCTTCTTACTTCTTCTTACTTCTTCTTACTTCTTCTTACTTCTTCTTACTTCTTCTTACTTCTTCTTACTTCTTCTTACTTCTTCTTACTTCTTCTTACTTCTTCTTACTTCTTCCCACTTCTTCCTACTTCTTCCTACTTCTTCCTACTTCTTCCTACTTCTTCCTACTTCTTACTTCTTCTTACTTCTTCTTACTTCTTCTTACTTCTTCTTACTTCTTCTTACTTCTTCTTACTTCTTCTTACTTACTTCTTCTTCTTACACCTCTTCACCTCTACACCTCTACACCTCTACACCTCTAAACCTCTATACATCTTACCTCTCACCTCTTACCTCTTACCGCTTACCGCTTACCTCTTACCTCTTACCTTTTACTTCTTACCTCTTACCTCTTACCTCTTACCTCTTACCTCTTACCTCTTACCTCTTACCTCTTACCTCTTACCTCTTACCTCTTACCTCTTACCTCTTACCTCTTACCTCTTACCTCTTACCTCTTACCTCTTACCTCTTACCTCTACCTCTTACCTCTTACCTCTTACCTCTTACCTCTTACCTCTTACCTCTTGCCTCTTGCCTCTTGCCTCTTGCCTCTTGGCTCTTGCCTCTTACCTCTTACCTCTTACCTCTTACCTCTTACCTCTTACCTCTTACCTCTCACCTCTTACCTCTTACTTCTTACTTCTTACTTCTTACTTCTTATTTCTTATTACTTATTTCTTACTAGTTCCTGCTTTCTGCCTTACTTCTTTCTGTGTGGTGGCATTATCTATCGCTACATCCTGTATTTGGATGGCTACCGCATCTACTTCTAGCTTTCTAGCATCTACTTCTGTGCCTTTTTTGCGATCAAATTTCCTATGACTCCTATAGTTAACCAACAACCAAACAATAAGATTACAATAATAATACAGATGTTGCTTGCGTCAGCCACTATATCCTGCCATGCTTCTGTCGTCTGTATAAAAGTTAATCATATCAACGTTGGGTTTCTAACTACTATGTGAGCTACTAGCATTGTTGTTATAATGTTAATAATTTTTTGACAACTAAAATAGTAAGAATCTTGGCCTAGTGGCTTTAAATTAAATTCACCAGGCTCTGGCGCTAATGGTGTCGGATTAAAGTTAAAATGGGGTGCAGATATATTCCAGGATTCGTTAATACATTCCGATACATTTTCAAAGTTCAATTGATGTGTGTTGCCATGGCGGGTAACTGAAATGTTTCTAAGTTAGACCACTGTGCTGGCAGAATGTGTTTTAAACTGTAATTATTTAAATAATCTGCATCACACGGGTAACTGTTGCCAATAGCTTCTCTAGAAGTTTGCAATAACTTACAAGAACAAGGGATATCTAATTCCACCGAACCTGTTCGCAGATGCTTCGGAAAATGTAACAATTCAGATTTATTTTTCCCACAAATTAATTTGTATTCTCGGTCGGATGTGTGATAATAAATTTTTCATGCGATATTTGTGTTATTAGTGTTTCCGTATTACTATAACACGATCTCAGAGACTTGAGCCCCGTCAGCTAATTTCGCATAACAGACCGAGTTATGGATGTCTACATTATTTGTTCTAGGAAGCAAGCAAAGATTACTCTCACTGCTGGATTACACGACTGAGGCCCGGTTGTACCAACCATGATAACCGGGCACTCAAGCTGATCAATCGGTCAGTGGCGATTTTCTGTTGTGCCAACCTCGATCACGAGTAGACCGGGCGGTTATCGAAAATAAAAATAACCGGAGACTGGGGTCCGGTTAGCCGTTGATCAGACCTAGCGCGCAGACGCGAGCAAAGCCTGCGTCAGCGCCTCCAACCTAAATAACCAAACAAACGCACGTGCACGTGTTCATGTTTCATTACTGCTTTTGATTTCGGCGTTAGAGTATCCTACCCAAGTGCTACCCACGTGTTTTGTTTTGATTTCAAGTGTGTATCTCCTGTGTTGTTGTCTTTGGTAAGTACCATCAAGTAAAAAGTATTTGTATTAAAATATATGTTATTTATGTTATAATATGTGTATTTTATGGACATTTTATTGGTTTGGTTGTAGATCAAAAAGGATTATCTTGGTGCAATAACGGACGATGAGGACTTTTTAGAACTGGTGGACATAGTTCAGCATCCAAGAGAGCCCCCTGTTCACAGAAACAGACCAAACCATTTTGAGATATGGAATGATGTTGAATTTCGCAACAGGTTTAGGCTTTCCAAGCCTGTAGTGCAACAGATTATTGAAAGGATAGAAGAAAATATTGCTTCAAGAAGTAATAGGTAAATGATACTCAATACTGAAACGTTAATTCCAGTAATTTTGTACACTTTATACTCCATCTGAGCAGATTTCATCTAGCAGAACTTGTATGTACAGTATAACCAGTGTAAAGTTGACCTGTGACCTGCGCGAAATGATGAGTGGAATGTGGATCTAATGTAGATCTACTATGCATTCTAAAGTTTACACAATTTTGGATCATTGATTCGAACCAGAAATTCGGTGGAGAGGTGTTTTGGTGTGTGGAAAAGGCGATTTCCAGTGCTCTCGTTAGGAATACGTTTGGATGTCCAAAAAGTAGAAGGGATTGTAGTTGCTGCAGCTATTTTGCACAATAAATATCGCATGTGACATGCGGGATGAACTGCCACAGGTGGACGAGGAGGTGGCAAACGCGATTGCGCTTGCCAATGTTGATATGGACAATATCAACGACAACCAGAATGAAGATGGTGTTCGAAACGTTTTAGTGGAACAGTATTTCCAAGGGCTGGTAGATAATTAATTTAGCAACTAAGATTTTCTCCTGTTTAGAATTATTTATGTATAATACATTGTTATTAACACTAAATACATTGACACTTAACTGTTTTTGTGCATTTTTATGATTTAACCAATCCTCCTTAAGTTCCTTCAGTGGTGGCGGTGCACAAATCAAAATGGAGGTTTTTTAATACACTGTCATGGTAATTTGTTGATGTGTGATAAGGATATCAATTTATCCTATAGTAATATACGAAAAAAGGGACAGCAATAAAAGGAAAAAATAAAAGATTTTTCAAACAAACAAGTATATTATAATATAAATATTAAATACAGTAAAGCATTAATAAATATACATATAAAATATACAGAAATATACACAAAACATAAAATATAACTCTAAAATATTGCCTTTGCACTATGCAGTTATGCAGACATAAATAAAATGACCATTAAAACAGGGTGAAGTAGAATCGCCTTTGAATTGGCAACAATACATTCCGACTATGAATAGTAAACTGACAAATATAAAGTAAAAATAACAAAATAAAACACAGAAGTTAAAAACAAAATGAATAAATGAAAGAGAGGGAAATTAGAAAAATTATTTATATCTGCACACAAATGCAAAGGGAACACAAAAAAATGGCAAAAAATAACAAATACATAAAAATATACAAAAATATCTGTACACAGATTGCTTGAAACATCTGAACTTTACAGTTTATACCAATTGCTTCAGTACGTTTGAGCTTTGGAGTCTGTCCACGCTAAACATCTGAGCAACTGTCTATAAGACATTACTGTTAGAATATTTCAAGCAATACTTAAATATTATATATTTTACTAAATATGACTATTTGCTACTTTGCTGAGATCGCAAAATTGCCATTTTCATGGCATGTTCTTCCTCCAACATTTGTAGCTCTCGTTCCTTTCTTTGCAGTGTTCTCTCATGAATTTCTTGCATGTGCCGCAACCTTAATTGGTGTTCCTCCATAAGGCATTGCCCCTGCTGCTTTGCAAGGTCCTCTTTTTCCGTACACCATCGACCCAATTTGTTGGATAAATCATCTCGGTGACTTGCTGCAAGGAATTCACAGTTTATTTTATGTAATAAAGATCTATCTATCTATCTAATAAATTTTTTTGCAGAACTCACCAGCTCGCTTTTTTTTGGTAACTGTTTGTAGCGGGGCAGATATAGGCCTTTTTAACATAGCCGGAGTGTACTGTTCCTAATTTTCTGCCGGTTCTACGGTCACCTCTACATTCCACATAATAAAGCCATTAGTACTTATACATTCCAATTAAAGTAATTAAGTTAAGTCACAAACCTGGTTGTTCAATGCTTTCTTCAGGTACAACATAATCATGATCCATGTTGATAATACTACTATCCCTTGGCTCACATTGTACTATAAAAAGAGTTATCTCATTGTACATTATGTAAACAATTTTGGTTACAATTCTTACTTGTATCATCATCGTATAAGGATTTATTTCCACATATTTGTTTGCCAATCAATCCTTTTATTTTGATATCGATTGGTGAGATATTTACATTTTCTGGTGGGCCGCCTCCTGTCAAATAAGTAGCCTGTTTTTCTTTTGAAAATTTTTCCTTTGCACGCCTCTTTAAATTTTCATATTTATTTTTTAATATTTTACTGCAACGGAATGTTCCCCCGCAGACAGCATTGAAATCAAAACGTGGGAAACGTGGGAAAAACTTCCCACGTTTGTGCCTTGGAATTGTTAGTGTTGCTGTCCGTTCTTTTGGATTCCAAAATATCTTTATATTTTGCCACTAACGACACCAACAAGTTTTCATCTGCCACCGTAAAATTAGGTGTCCTTGTCTTCAAAGGTGTGCTATAATTTATAATGATATACTACACAATATTTATAGATATTACAATAAATATAGCATTTATATGTGTTCTCTTACCTAATAGTTGAAGTCATGGTTAGTTTTTCACGATAATATTCTGAATATGATCTTCCAAGCTGCTCTGCATCAATTTCACTTCGTACGCAACGACGCTTCGCTCAGCTTCACTTTGGTAACTTGTCAATTCGTTTCTATCAAATGTACGTCGCTTGCGAGTATTTGATAGACACTCACTTGATCGGTAGTGCCAACTACACAGAATTGTATGTTTACCTGATCAGAGGCCAAGTGCGCGTGGGACAACTCGTCGCTTGTTGATCATTGGTTAGCCTTGATCATCCACTCAACTGATCGGGCGGTTAGGCAGGTTTAGTACAACCGGGCCTGAAGCGCTCTGCCCATTAAGATTTTAACTGGACTTTGTGTTTTCGCAAATATAACATTACAAATATAACATGTTTTCTCCTTCCACGCGAACGGTACACACGTCAGCTCATATAATGACCATATTTGTGTTATACTACGTACGGGAATTTGCAGAGTTATGACAACTTGATCTTCTTTAAAAATGCACTTGGCAAGTACCTAAGATTAGATAAAGAGAAACTTCGTGTGGTTTTATTATTAACTCATAATTTTGTTCGGCTAATGTAGCTTCTAGATTGTATAGGTCATTTTTTGAGATACCTAACTGAATTACTTCGGTGGGTATCTTGTGATCCCTACAGTGATTTATAATCGATTCCAAATTACTATATTTGAAAACTTAATGTTGCGAATACCAGTATTTACCAAACTTTGTAAGAGAAAAATAGTACGTGTGTCGTACTGATGTGTCGTAAAATTAATAGTATTCCATAAATTGTCTAACACTTTAATAATTTTAGTGTCGTGATAACTTTGATTCAATACTTTACTGATTTTCTCGTCTCGTCTTGTCTGTTACGAAGCTAGCAGAAGTCGATGAACCTAGCCGAAAATCGAGGGCACCAGACTGCTGCGTCTATTGTATGCTAAGTCGAGACATTCCATTTGGTGTACCTACAATACTACCTATGTACAGGTACGGTACCGCTGTACCCGTATGCTGAGTCGGGACATTCCAACGAGTACATCTACAGTACTACCTATGTACACATCGCCCAGACGCTAACTCGGCGCCTGCTTACTAGGATGCCGACGTAGGTCTCGGTGCAATGACTCGTGGTGGCGAAAACCTGACCTAAAGTGCAATATAAAAACCCACCGAAAACTCTATGAGGGGAGCATTAGTTTTCTGCACCTAGTCAGTCAACCGTAGCCGCTGTGCCGGCTTTGTTTATAAATGAAGATGTATCATGTTTCTCTGCGTTTGCTTCTAGACTTAGAACCCTGACCTACCTGAATGAGCATACTACCTACGAGCTACGTGACATGGTGGAGGCGCCAAACAACCGTATGAAGAACCGAGGATCAATCAGGAGGCAAGGGGATGTCTAAGTACCCCACGGCTACAGGCGAAGGCATCACGAGAAGAAGCAAGATTCAACCCAAGGCACAGGAGCACGGAAATCCCAGAACAGGCCACAGAAGAGGAGTCCTGTTCATCGCTAGACGATCATTGGTTAAGTCACCTACAAGAGAGGATACAGCAGCGTCAGAGGCGGTCAAATTTCGTCTTGTGGCTCAGAAAGAAGGAAGCGATTCAGAGATATTCGAGGGCGAAGAAGCCGTCTTTACTGAGGACGTTGGCAGTCCTATCTTTACGTATCTGGAACATTCAGCATCCCCAGGAAGGACGAGGAAATGTCCCAGAAGATAGAATCCAAAAAAGGAACCACCCTGGGATATCTACAGGCACGTCAACCGACCGATCGACCAAACCAAAGATCCACATCGCAAGATACGCTCCTGATAACTCAAGAAGATGTTCAAATGGATGAGGGGCTATCAGAAACACAAAAACAACAACTGGTGGAATTATTATGAAGATATCCAGATTGCTTTTCGTCATCAGAGGAAGATATGGGATTCACAGACATGGTTCAACACGAGATCGACGTGGAAACAACGAATTCCATTAAAGTCAAACCATACAGGGTGTCTCATCAGGAACGGGAAATTATTTCTGAATAAATCGAGGAAATGTTATATCACGGAATCATCCACCCAACCACAGCCCTTCGTCTACTCCGGTAGTACTGGTAAAGAAATAGGATAATAAAACCAGATTTTGCGTGAACTACCGGAAACTCAACTCAGTCACTAAGAAGTCCCCCTGTCCAATATCGACGACATCCTGATGGACCTAGGGGGCAAAATATTTTTCGCACTCGACATGTACAGTGGGTTTTGGCAGGTCGGCATAAAAGAGAATTCGAAGCAGTATACGGAATTCACAACCTCCGGACACGGCCTCTACAAGTTCAACGTCCTACCATTCGGATTATGTAACGCCCTGTGCTTATTTCAAAACCTCACGGACTCCAACTTCGGGGATATGAAGTGGAAGGAAGTGCTAGTGTACCTGGATCATATCATCATTTTCTCCAACACGTTCGAAGAACATCTACAACGCCTAGAAAAAGTACTGGACAGATTAAGGAAGGCGGGATTAACATTAAAGCCGTCCAAGTGTGTCTACGCCAAGAGGGAAGTTCAAGTATTAGGGTTCACAGTTAACGAAAAAGGAGTGCTACCCATGTAAGACCGATTGCAAAGCATCAATGAATTCCCTCAACCGAGAACCCTAAAACAACTTCGAAGTTTCCTGGGATTGTGCAATTTTTTTTACCGAATATTTATCAAAGACTTTTCGATAATCGCACAGCCACTATACCAGTCGACTAAAAAGAACCAGTTGAAATGGGAAGCGGATCAGGAAGAGGCATTTAAGCAGCTAAAGAATAAACTCACCCCTGCTGTCGCACTTCGACCTACTCAAACCTTGCGAGCTACACGTAGATGCATGCGGATATGGAATGGGAGCCGTGCTTCTACAAGAAACAGACGGAGTAGCGCACCCGGTGGCTTGCATTAGTCGATCCCTCACCCAGGCGGAAAAAATTTTTTCCATTTCTGAGCTGGAAGCCCTCGCCATAATCTGTAGTTTGCGGTACCTGCGGCACCTCGTATTCGGTCGCCATATCACCATCGTAACCGATCACCACGCGTTATGCTGGCTCAAGAAGATACAGGACAGAAGATACCGGCAAATTAGCAAGATGGGCAATCGCACTGTCAGAGTATGAATACACCATTGTATACAAGAGTGGGAAGAAGCACCTGGACGCCCACTGCCTATCTAGGGGTCCGGTTCTCCCGCCAACAAAAAAAGACGAAGAGGAAGCAATGGAAATCCCTACCCTAATGATACAGGACGAGGAGATGAGAACCCACCAGGAAAAAGATCCAAAGCTCCGTAAGATAATCCACTTGTTACAAGACCCGACGAGGGGGGCAGCAGCATATCCGATAGAAGACGCGCAAAAAAAACTCTTGGAAAAAGGTGTGCTCTACAAGAAAAACGCGGACGCGCAAGGGCAGCTCCACCTCCTACACGTTAGCCGTATCCTCCCATATCACGACCCCTGTACACATTCATCCTGTACCGAACCCAATCAATAAACCCCTAAATACCGATTTAGGCGAACACGTAGAAATTAGGCATTTTTCGTTTTTGTATTATAGTTAACAGTATAAACACGCGGGAAATGGATCTTCGAAACCTGATTCTCACCCTATGGCCAGTATTGGCAATGAGTCTCGAACAAGAATTCCTCGTCCACGTTACGACCGGAATACACTGGAAGCCGCTCCCCTAAGCACTGGTATACGAGGCCACAATTCCCATAATTTACCAGGCCAATTGGAGGCCACATCCGTACTAGTGATGTGTCGATCCCGCCGGATTCGGTACAAAGGAACGAATCCGGTCTCGGATCGATTCGGATCGAATCCAGATGTTTGGAGAGATTCGTTCCTTCGTTCCGAACTGGGACGGGAGCACGAGCAGTACTGGATCGGAGCCGGTTGGATTGACAACGCCGACACGGCCGACACCGACCCAACATGGACCGAACCAATTCTCATTCCGCTTCCGCAAACTCGTTCTCTTTCCATGGCCACTAGAGAGCGGCCCTAGAACGCGGTAAGATGCGTTCGAATACGAATATTCCACACCATTATCAGTACCTAATCAGTTTTTTCATGCTATTTTTCAAAAAGCACAATAGGCAGTGACTTCTAGATGTAACGTTATTTACTTATAGCATAAATTTGCATGTCCATTAAAACAAGTTTGTCTTTTTATGAAAATACATTCTTTAAATTTCCTATTTTTTACTATAAAAAATACGTCAAATACTCTAATTCGTGACAAAGTAATAATTTGTTGTATAAATAAATAATAGTATACACTGTAACTTGTAACTGTATGTACGTACGGGTTCTTGTTAAAATTAAAATAACTCTAGAAAAGTTTATTTGGACATATCCGCCGATAAATCAATATTTTTAAAATAACCCTTTTCTACACTCCGCAATATACGTCTATAAAAATCACATAAATAGTCCGAAATCAACGGACAGAAATTTTCCAAACAGCGGTTATACCAGCACTCAACGTATTTGGGGTTCCCCGAATTTTAACCATTCGCGCACCCCTCTGATCCCTCTATAACTCAGCTGACGACAGGGTATCTTAAGCGTTAGCAGTGCAGTTTATCGGTTGCCACCATGAGTTCTAGTAGAAAGCGCAGCGATATTTGGAACGTATTTAGTACAACGAGTGAAGAAGGCAGTGCTAAATGTACATTGTGTAGTGGCTCTTTTTCCTACAAGGGCGGTGCAACAGCCAACTTATCCAGACATTTAAAGAGAAAACATCCAACGGCATTAGTAGCTTTGGGGCCGTCTACGTCTGGAGTGTTTAGCTCTACTGCTAATGAAGATGCCGCTGGTGCTGTTTCCGATACCGAAGATGATTCCACTACTACCCATACACCAACGAACAGAAACACCGCCAGCACATTTGGATCTGGCTGTTCTGCTGAGCCTGTTCCAAAACGAAAATATCAAACTACGTTAACTAGTGTTTTGAGGCGAACGTTGCCATTTAAAAATTCAAAAAAACTAGACGAACAGCTAACAGTGATGATTGCAGCGGAATACCATCCTTTCAGTTTAGTTGAAGATAAGGAATTTCGCGCTTTTGTAAATATGCTAAACCCTAATTATTCCTTGCCATCGCGAAAATCGGTGTCAAACGTGTTTCTGCCGCAGTTATATACCAAAATACGAGCGGCTGTAGAAGAGCGTCTTTCTGAGGCAAATAATGTTGCTATTACCACAGACGGATGGACGTCGTTTAGTAATATTTCTTATCAGTCCTTAACCGCACATTTTATTGATTCTGATGGCAAACTGATATCCTTGTTATTGGGCTGTTCTAAAATGGATGAAACACATACTGCTTTGAACTTGGCCGCATCCATTAGGAATCAACTAACCGATTGGCAGTTATTGGGAAAGATATGTGGGGTGGTTACAGACAACGCTGCCAATATTAAAGCTGCAATTCGCAGCATATCTGCAATTTGGTGCCATAGCGGCTGCTTTGCGCACAGTCTTAATTTAATAGTGCAGACCTGCCTAGAAGACATTAAAGATTCTAGGAGCAAACCCAAATCTGTAGTGGAATATTTTAAACGAAGCCCTGTTGCTGCTGCCAAACTGCTTAGCCTACAGAAGCAAATGCAGTACCCGGATCTGAGACTGAAAAACGATGTGGTAACAAGGTGGAATTCCACATACGATATGTTGGATCGGATTATCCAAATAAAGGAGCCGTTGTTATCAGCAATAGCTGTTACCAACTGTGGTGAAACTCTTACTGCCCATGATTTTGACGTCTTTACGTGGTGCTGCAAAATTTTAAAACCATTTAAAGACGTGACTGAAGAATTAAGTAGTGAGAAGGGTGTAACCGTATCAAAAGTCATAGTCTTTAGCAGGTTGTTGCAAAACCACATTTGTAAGCTTCAATCAACTTTAAGCGAACAAAATCTGCCTACACCAGAAGTCTTGAAAATGTGTGAAACAATTTCCAAAGAACTGCAGAAGAGATTTGGAGATGCGGAGGATAACATAATCTGGGCCGATTCAACGTTATTGGATCCGCGTTTCAAAAAATTCAAATTTAAGAAGCATTTGGCGTACAAAAATGCACATGACCGAATTGTCAGAAAAGTTACAGCTATTATCTCAAGAAAACAGAGGGAATGCCGTGAAGAAATTTCGTCAGTGCCGGACGTAGCCACTGTTTCTAATGAGAAGGGCGATAACATTTGGAGCGAGTTTGATAGCGAGGTATGACGTATACTAGCGTAGGTAAGAAGTTTCCAAAATTTATTTGATTTTTTTGTAGATAAGTGAGATAGAAACGGATAACAGTCCTCACGCCGCTGCCATCATAGAGTTTGACAAATATTTAGCAGAACCTCTCCTTAAAAGAGAAGGCGATCGGCTGAAATGGTGGTCAGAGAGAAAATTTTTATTTCCAAATGTATACGAACTTATGAAAAGTCGACTGTCTATACCTGCCACGTCTGTGCCATCCGAGAGAATTTTCTCGAAGACAGGTCAGATTGTGAGTGACCGTAGAAGTAGGCTATCGGCGGATAAAGTCGAAAAGTGTGTCTTCATTAGTTCTAACTTGCATATTATAAAACGTTAATATTGTTAAACAAAAAATATGAAGTACCTACATAATGTTCGTTATTATTTTTGTTTTATTTGAATGAGTGTTAACTTTGCTGTATTGTTTATTGAAAAATATATTTTTACGCTCTATTTCGTTATTTGTTTTACCGATCCGGCCGCCCGCGGATTTGTTCCTACGAATTCGGAAAGCGGAATGAGAATTGAAATATCTCCGATGCATTCACCTTCACACATTCCGAGTCTGAATACCATTCCCCGCTTCACATTCCGAACTCGTTCCAAAGGAACGAATCCGCCGGATTCGATCCGAGTGCAGAATGGAATGGGAATGAACGAGTCCACAAAAGGATCGAAACTTCCCATCACTAATCCGTACATACCAACCCCCGTCGAGGACACGGGCTGCAGAGAAGAGATCATACCCCTTCCGTGCCAGTTAAGCCAAGAGCTCTACCGCTTGGGAAATACTATCGACGATCAGCTTAAACTAATACAGCAGACGTGGACAACCGAAGAATACGAGCTCGAATATCGGGATTCCGAAGTGGAAGATCTGACGCGTACTGTGACCAAGCGATCGCTCAGTTTCACTGGGGATGCTTTCAACTGGTGCTGTGGACTTACGACTCAACACCAACTGGACGACCTCATTGGCCAAGATGACGCGACCAGGAGGACCATCGCACAACTAGCAAGCGACCTGCCGGAAGAATTCCGACAATTTAGGACAAACTCCGAAAAGTTCCAGATATACCAGGAACAAGCACGCGATAGCTTCATCACACTGGAAGGACGTTTAAAAACCTTGGAACGTCTACACGGCAAACTTCAAAGGATAGAACATAAAAAATTTAAACATACATATACAACGCTGTCTATCCCACACCTACCTCCACGCCCGAAGAATCAACTCCGTGGTCAACCAGTTTAAGCACAATGAAGTCATTCAAAGTTGCAAAAACCACCACTTGTTGCCAACCATTTTATTACCGCCCATTTTGAGAGCCGATCTGGATCAACTTAACAAAAAACTCAGACAACAGAACTATGAACTAATAGTAACGACAACCTGGATACACAAATATTACCAGCTCCCAATAACGGACTGTACCATAACTGGGGACAACAAAACGGTATCAATAAAGGTTCCCATCAGAAAAAAAATCAACCACCTGGGACCTGCTCGAACTGAAGGCAACACCGTTTGCGTGGGAGGAAGAAACCTGTATAATCCAAAATGCTGAAAAGAGACCGAAGAACTTCGTCCTATTATGGGACCGGATATTCACCAGTGTCGACCTTACCACGACAAACTGTGTTTTTTTACCCCGGTTCGCTTCGGATTCATTGGAAAGACCTCAATGTGCAAAGATGTTTCACCGGGTAGCCATAGTCCAAGAAATAGGGCGATACTGCTTGTTACGATGTCACCGGGGAAGCACCATGCTGGTCATCCATTTGGGGGCAAACCGTTACGTCCTCACCCATCCGGAGCGAGAAACGAGTATTATCTGCGGACATAACAACTTTCCACTAGCCAATCATGCATACTAACAGGCAGGTGCCATAAGTATTGAGTTGCCCTGTAACTGCCGCCTGGAAACGATCATCGGCGAGAAGTTCCCATGTCAGAAACGGGGGGAGAAGGTGGTAATCCGATTCTCCGAACTACGATTCCCTGAATTTTCCTTTGTGAAATGTTGAGAGAATCAGACTCCTAAGTGTTCTATGGCTCGCATACATTCACAATCGATTGGTTGAGCATCTTTTGACGAATTACAATTTACTTTATTGAATGGAAAGACCGAAGAACTTCGTCCTATTATGGGACCGGATATTCACCAGTGTCGACCTTACCACGACACTCTGTGTTTTTTACCCCGGTTCGCCCAAATTTCAAAATGGGATCTGGAGGTAAATCCGCGGCGTAAATTAGTGGCACCGATGACTCGTACATAATAACGTTTTCAGTTTTCTTTCAATATACGCCTGAGATGATGTTCACGAGTCTTGTTGACTTGATCGTCAAGATAACAATCAAACTTAAGAATTTCATGGTCTTATGGCCTCTTCGACTACTATGGTTAGACTAAATTTGAATTGATAGGGATTGACTCGACAGTCCACAGTAGTGCTCCACAGTAGACCCGACAGACCACGGTAGTGTTTAATTATTTCGTAACTATTGATATACACCGCGCTCAGCAATTCTAGGGCTATTCCACCTGTCGTCGTTTTAATTACTAACGTAGCAGATATTACCAGCAAGCAGTACTAGTACGAGTTGCAAAAACTTATACAATCAATTCACAAAACTTATTCTCTAACCTTTCGCGAAAACCTATTCTCGCGGATGATACCATTTCAATCTTTGTACATGTACTGTATCGTACGTATTCCTGTTTCTCCGATTTAACTTTATTTCATAATTTAAGTCATTTAACTTCCTGCTAATTTCAAACGGACCGCGCCAACGATGTAGGAGTTTTTTCGACTTTCCGACCTCGCGAATTGGCTTTTAGACCAACACTTGGTCTCGAATATTAAACTTTATCTCTCGGCGGCCTTTCTCATAATTCTGCTTTTGTCTATTTTGCTCGCGTTCGATCCGTTGTAACGCGGTAGTCCTAACTTTCTCTATTCCACCTAAATATCCCTTTACATCCAAATTCTCTACATTCTCTAACTGGAGGGTCACGTCAAATGGCAATTTTGATTCCCTACCGTAAACTAATAAAAATGAAGTTTCCTTAGTCGGGTTTTCTTAGTTAGGTGTTCCAGTTTCTCTGATCTATAGACACGTACATAGACAACATAGTCGCCAATGTGCCGTTAAAATGTTCCGTCAAAACCGTTTGTTTTCGGATGATAAGCGGTGGTAAAATTTGTATTGATACCGATTGCGTGTACGAGCTCCGTGACTAAGGTAGGCGTGAAACATCTACCTCGATCACTTATAATTTCTAGAGGGCAACCATGTCGACAAATAATGTTCTTTAATAAGAAATCAGCTACTGACTTCGCTCTCCCCTCCGGCAAAACTTTCGCTAGACCCTCTAAGCTAGACAGTAGGTCATCTGCTAAGGGTAATGGATACGAGTCTAATTTCAAAACTTGGTTTAATTTTCTAAAATCTACGCAAAACTGTCATTCGCCGGTTTTCTTACGCATCAGTACCACGGGTAAAGCCCATGCATTGCGCGATTTCCGAATAACACCGACTTTTCGCATATTTGTTCCCGTAGTATCGCCCTTTCTTTGTGCGACACGCGATATGGAGGTTGCCAAACTGGTTTCGCGTTCCCTGTATCAATTTCGTGTTCACCAATATTTGTTTGACTAAGCTCTAAATTACTCCATGCAAAAATATCAGAATACTCCGATAGTAATTCATTAAGTTCCATTTTCTACCCGTGCTCATTTGAGGTGACCTCCGTTAATTTCTACTCCTGGTCAACCGTAATGTTGGCCGAAAACTTATCAGTTTCCCTTTAATCTACTTCCTGTAGACTTCAACAAATCCTAACTTAGTGTTCTTTAAAATAATTGCTGCCTGACTACCAAAATTCGTTATGCTTTCTCACTTCCTATGCCAATCTTAAGATTTAACAATAGATTCCGAAAAATTCTGGAATTTTCTGCGACGCGCCCTATATAATCGCGTTCAGGCAACGTAATCGCGATACATTTTGTAGACATGGGAAGAAGTGATGTTTCCTCGGCGTTGTCCGTCTGAGTCAGCGGTTCGCTACCTAGTTCGTCGCTTGTATCAAATTTCAATGTTTGACGTGTTTAACAATACATTAATTCGAAAGTTTATAATTACCAAAAAATCATGAGTAAATTTTAATTTCCCTAACTGAAATTGAACGGTGACACACGACGTCTAAATCTACAAGAACGCTTTTTGAGTCCGACGCGATAACAAAAATGACACTGATTTTCGGACGTGTCCGCTACGCAAATGGATTATCTTTCTTGACCGGGCAGTTTTTTGCATAATGCCCCAGTGCCCGACAACCAAACTATGTGCATATTACTCGACAAATTACTCGACCATCCCTGGTGCGAGCGGGCATACAGTTTGAATTTACATTGGACTTTGGCCTTGTGAAAACTCCTACCTGGAAACTGCCTACGTAGATCGGCTAGTTGTCTCCGCAGATCCTCCATCTCTTGGTCCCTGTGGTGGTTGGGCTCTCGGCTGTAGTTCTCCCTCTGGGTGTTGGACTCCCTGGAATACTGGTCCCTCCGACTGCTGGATGGATGACTTGTTTTACCAGGAATGTCATGGTCTCCACCCTGCTGATATTTTCCCTCATGCGGTCCACGGTTGGGTTGTCCATTAAGCTCACTCTTTCCAAGATGTTGGTTTGTAGTCCCTTCAACACATGCCTGACCTAACCTTCTTCGGACGTCTCGGGGTTGATTTGATTGCAGATCTTAATTATGTCGTCGAAATACTCCCACACATCTTCGCTTGCGGCTTGCTTACGTGATGATAAGCGGTACTGAACTCCCTAGTCATGTAGCGCTCTGCGGAATGTAGTCTTCATTTCGTTTATAATTTCATCAAATGTCATTTTTCCATCCTCTATGGTCTCAAATCAGTTAATAGCGGCGCTGGTCAAGTAGCATAGAAGTTGCAAAATTTTCGTAGCGTCACTCCAGCGGTTGGCTCTCGCCACCCCTTTATAACTTTTGATGAAGTTGTCCATGTCTTTGTCACTCCTCCCTCCGAAGATTTTGGGATGAACGGCTGGGGTGACTTCTCTCGCTGCTTCTTCAACCATTCTTCTTCTCTCTCGCCTTCTTGTTAACACTGGCATCCACTTCTGTTCTTTATATATTTAGGATATTCGGCGTCTCCACCAGTTGTTAGATTCCACTTAGTTTAGGGGGTCGCAGCTTAGACAGGCTTAGCAATTAGAACACTATTCAACTTTAGTTGGTATACTTTTTATTACTTGATTATAATAATGCTTATAATAATGATTTCTTTGTTACATGACTATTTATGTGATACCCGCGACGATTCCCTCCAGGAGCTCCATTGGCCAATCCCGACGCTCCACACCATCGTGTGGCGTCAATTCCAAGAATGACACAATTTTCTTTGACACTATATAGATATGCGATTTGAGCCTAAACTATTATGGATAGGTTCACTTAATGGAGCTCTAGATAAATTATCTGCAATGGTTAATGCTTTTCCGGGTTTGTAAACCAAATTTATATCATAATTTGCAAATATAATAGCATTCGCTGTAAACGAGCGGAACATGAGTTTAAAGATTATTTAAAAATCGAAATTAATTAATTAAAGTCATTTACACAGACTTTCAAAGAATTTCAAGAAAATCGACCAAGCATTACAAAGATTATTGGAAATTATTATTGGAGATTAATGGAAATTGGATAAAATTTTTAGATGGACGATTTTTTGTTGCTTTGAGTATGTTATTACATTATTTTATATCTTACGTGAAGCAGTGTCAAATTGTGCCAAATTATGTTCGTTGATAGTAAAATCAATGGTAACCCTATTTGCTTTGCATTCTTTAAAACGTTATCCAAAATTCTTAGCATTTATACAACAGCTCTGCTCATCGCTATACTGCTGTTCATTACTGCACCCATATCTTCAGGAGATATTTAAGCGCAAAGCTCTTCCTGGTAGATTACTCAGTGGAGTGTTAGAATTTCATAGTCAATTTTTCTCTTGACAATTGAAACTGCTCCTTTGATTACACGCCATAATGAGTCCCATAATGAGCCGTATTGAAACCAAACACGTGCTTGTTAATAATGCTTTCGTGTCTCTTTGTAATCGATGTCATAATAAGGCTCCTTGAGTGGAGCTGAAATTTGAATTGATGTCTGAAGGGCCGCAAATGGTAACATAAAGAGCGAGTCGCGGTCTGCCGAAACCTGGTTTAGAAGATGTGCGAGGTTGCACATTTTAGAACACATCCCTACATCAGCAAGGTAGTAAAAAATTTGTATTGCACCCCAAATTTAAAACAGGGTTCTCACCTAGAAAATATTTCAAGTGTACGAGAATATTGAGAATAAAATTTGTTACAATTTCAGAAAGATTTAGGGAACATATGTGAACATCGATTTTTTTGTCAAAATATTAATTTCCGGTATAAAATCGTGCACAATTTTATTGATGTCCATTGCCCTTTAGTTCATAATTTGTATAGTTGACCTGGTGTTAAACCATTATTATTTATAAAATATTATATCTACGTAAAAATACAAAAATGAGGTTCATTCTTTGTTGCATTTTTTAGTCACAACATATTATCTCAGTGTTAATTGGTCAGCCTATACTCATTTAAGTTAATACGGAAGGTAGTCAAATTCTAAAAATAAAAAAATACTACTTACTATTATATCCGACAGTTAAATAAAGACCACGTAACTCGACAAACCAGAACAAAAAGTACATAAGGCTAAACGTGTCCAATCTGCCCCAGATCTGTTGGAATAATAATAATTATTTAATTAAAGTACAATCATCACTTTAGATTACTGTGATAATTGCGGGCTCATCTTCTCTGCGCTTCCAACCATATAAGAGAGGAAGGAAACACAATGTCCATACAGTTTTATCTAGGTTCAAGTTTGATTTGAAATCAGTCAGAGGTTTCTTTTAGTAGATGTCGTTTCCAAAAGTAGAACAGCATTCATCACTTTACTTAGCAACTTGTGCAATAGCAAAACAAAATACATCATTTTTAATTTACTGAATGATAATTTTCGAGAACCAAAAAAACATCGCAAATATTCGGGGAGGTTTTACAAAAATAAGAAATATTGGATTTGAGTTCATCCCAAAGATTGTTAGACAGATTTGTTTTCTTTTATATGACTTGGTATAGATGACCTCGCAAAACTTAATGGTCTTTCCTATTTAACAATGTCAATAGTTATATCACAAACGATATGCTATTTAATTTGATTTCTTGTCAAAAGAACTACATAAATGGCGGAGGTGCCGGTTTAAATGCATAAGGTTGAGGCTATAGTAAAGCTTTGAGTGTCGATACTATCTTCGACACTAGCTGTGCTGTAAAACCCGAACCATTGTTTTAAGTTGGATGCAATATAGTCGCAGATGCTGTATTGTTTTTTATTTGTTTTAGCAAAACAATAGCTCTGATTTGTCGCATACATGCTGATCAACGTTTCCAATGACACAAAACAAGTGATTTGCAAGAAAAAACAACGTAATTATTATAGATGTTACTAGCTTTGGGTGTGATTTTATATAAAATATCAATAGAAATAGCAGAGTAGCTGAGTGAACTCAGTATAGATGCAAAACTTGGACCATGACCTCCAAAATCCTTGCCAATACAACTCCGTCTTTCGGCGTACTTGAAGAATTAAAGAAAAACAAGCAAAAAATAAATACCTATTTGTTCCTTAAACGGCAAAATTCCCCAATTTTATGACTGTCTTCATTAATAGGATGTACTTCCCATCTCCTTTTACGAAATTTTTGCGTCATGCTGGAATAGCTTATATAATTTGAATGAGGTGGATTCTAGAAGTATATGGTGTCGAACACGACAATCGTGACATTTTACTTTAAACGGACAAATACTTAACTGTTATTATCTTATTATAGTCGGAGAAATGACCTAGTATAGACGCTTTTCAAAGTTGTACTATAAGTGATCATAGCAATGTAAATTGCTACGCTAGTGTCGACGCTAGTATCCATGCTAGCTAGTATCAACGCTCCACTATAACCTCATGCCTAAGCAAGCAAGCGGCAAGGCTGTCCCCTTCTTTACCTACTTTTTGAAACAGATGGAATACTATTTTTATGTTCGACAATGCTACAACATTATTCCGGTCGCAATACCATTTACTGTTCACTGCGGTAATGTGGAGTGCTAGAACGTATTCGAAAATCAAAACACAGAAGACGATCTAGGATAATAAAAAGATAAATAGCCATTGACCGTAACGGGGTTTCATGTCGATTTTATGGGCGGCAGTAAAAACAACGACTATCAAAGCGTGGGTCGGTCAAGTTACGACTCACATTAAGAAATATTAGTACACTTCTTTGCAAAGGAGAAGTACAATGCAATCAATATTGATTAATTCTAAATTTAGTTATGAACAAAAATATTTTATTACATTCGCGTATTTTTGTCATTCTATTAAATTGTTTGCGATAATATTTTTACCCTTATAGCGCCTAAATCGTTCATACCACTGATCTGCAAATTTGTATACATATTTAAAGTCACTGGATGGTGAGCTGATATCAGTTTGGCCAAAATCGGATAAATCCCTAAGAAGACGCTTGTAATATTTGCCACTTCCGGTTGTCAGATTGTCACCAAAAACAATGAAGTTCAGCCCGATCCGTTGTTCTGTTTAGGCGCAATCGTGTTCACGGATATACACACATACACACAAACATACATTTTCCAGAAAGCATTATAATTGATTCAGGGGACCCCAAAACGCGTATTTCCACTGAATTCCCGATTTTTTTTCATCGATTACAATAGTTTCCTTCTAGATACTAGCGGAAAGTAAAAATAGTGAAAGAAATTTCAAAGACGTTGGAGTTGTCATATGGCTATTTTTTCTCTAAACTGAAAATGGCTCTGCTATTTGCAAGCAATTTCTGAACAAAAAAGAAAGCATGGATAGGTTCTGAGAAGAAATGCAAGTAAGGTTTGTTCCAATAATATAACCTACTACTATTAATAATTATTAGGTATACTATTACAACAATAGCAATACACGCTTTTACTGGTAAGTAGATCATAGAGTAAGTTAAGTATTACCATGTTATTACCAATTTAGATGCTCATTCATGTTCCTATTTACAATACTGAGAAGTTCTCATTTCCTCGTGGTGTCAATGTTATTACCAAGTTATTTTCTGACTGGACAGAAATACTAGTAGCATAAAATACTCAATACTACTACTACAACTAACGTACTAGGAATATAACCAGCATTGTGGAAAAGGCAAAATCAATCTATATGTTTACTCCTCTCTTTCATACATTGGAAAGAGGGAATACATATGAACAGTTACATTGAAGAAAATAATGCAATAATTCTGCCTACGTAAAATAGAAATAGAAAATTAAGCTTATCCTAGGAATATACTATGATTCTTCTCTTCCATTCTTCCACACAATGCAGACAAACTCTCTACAGTTTACTCTTGTAATCGACGAAGATTTGTCATATTCTTTTATTGAACCACATTCACATTAGCTGACAATCGATCGTATCTAGACCAGGATGACGAGAGTTCACTAATTTTTCAGCTTCCAAGAATCACCACTTTAAGTCCCGTATATAAAGCGTGAATATTAAGAGAACGGAAGAGGAAAGTAATAACATACATAGTTTATGTGTGAATGTTCTCGGGATATAGTTTTCAATGGGTTTAGTGGTGTTAGTAATAGGAATGGACGATGAAGTATAGAATTATGATAATAATAATAATAATCCTCTTTATTTATAGGTTGTAGTTAATGTTACAAGCTACAAATAGTGTCTCAAAGAAAAAACATATTGCCACGTACGGCGCAAAATGATGACCTTGTTTGCAGTTGTAGGGACTGTTACTCCGGTATTCAAGAAAATATTGTGGCTGCTTCAACATGAAAGAGGTACTTTCATAGATATAAATGGCCGGAACAGTTGATATGCCTTCTTCTCTGAAGCAACCCCGACAAGAATCAGTGTTAATTCATTCGCCGGAGTGTTCGGAGGGCACGCCCCAAAAAATTATGCCATACCTCAGATGGCTATAAATATTTGAAAAATAGAATGTTCTTGCAATCGACTTATTTGTGTTATTTTCTTTTTTTTGACAATATTCGTAGACCGTAGATGTTTTTGTGTACCGTGTTGCACAATTGATCAATATATTGCTTAAAAGATATGTGAACATGGATGTGAACATCATCACAGACCAACTCCCTCATATCAACTGACGTGGTTGAATATAAAATAAATGTTGATTTATCAGAATTAAGGCTAAGCATATTAGATGAGAACCAGTAGTCTAAAGCTCACAAATTCGTGGCACTAATATGCATTAGATCTTTTATTGCTTTTGAACTATTTTCCAGGTATCATCCACGTAACAAACAAGAGAACCATCGCGTCGTAGTATAAAAATATCGTTAAGATATATTATGAATAGAAGAGGTCCGAGTGTACTTCCCTGGGAAGCTGCAATATTTATTGAGAGGGTATCTGATAGAGATGTCTTGCAACTAGAATCAGTTAACTTGCAGGAGTGGGTTCTTGCAGAGAGGTATGATTTGATGTGTCTGCTTCCTGGTCTTCTAATAGCGAATTTTTCGAGTTTTCTAATTAACAGATTAATATTTACACAGTCAATAGCCTTTCCGAGGTCCAGCAAAGCAGTCTAGGCAATCTCACCCTTCTCCAAAGCCTTCAAGATACATTCAGTATATTCCAGCAATGCGGTGTCAACATTGTGTCCTTTCTAGAATCCATGAAATCCTAGGATATTCTGTATTTTAAAAAATTCGAAAATGCGCGATGCTATTAACTTTTCAAATATTTTAGAGAAAACCGATATGACGCTGATGGGTCTGTAATTATTAATTTTGGTTGCATCAATTCCTTCTTCTTCTTAAATATCGGAGTAACAATTGGGTGCTTCAAGCATTGTGGGAACGTTCCTTGAGAAAAGCATGTGTTAATGACCTCGCACAGTGGTTTAGTTGAAAAGGGGAATACATCTTTTTATTACCCTGATAGTTACATCATCATAGCCCACACTATTGGATGCTTTTTAGAGTTCTAACAGTCTTACAAATTTCTGAGTCGGTAACTGGCATTAAGAACATTAATTCAGGATTATTTTGCATTGCACTGACAGTCACGTTAGGCACCGGTGTAATGGTAGCTAAGGTGTTTTCCGTTATTGAGTTGAAGAATCGGTTAATTTCATTGGTCTTCTCCTTAGAAGTAGACTTTAAATTTGAAAATTTGTTCGTATTTCTATTGACATTATCCGAGATCACCTTCCACAGGTACTTGGAGCGATTACTCTGATGAGGTAGTGTATTTTCGATTTCAATATTTTTCTGTGCAATAAGTAATGAGCAGTATTCTTTTTGTTTTATTTTATATGACTCTATGTATTCAGGATAATTTTGACTGATTTCTTGGAGAGAGACTAATTCATGTTTGCATTCTATTATAGCATTTGTTTTTATGTAATTTACTCTTTTTGGTTTCCTTTTAGTTTTCTTTATAAAGTAGGAATTATAGTGCAACAGAAACATATTGGCAACATTTCTATATTTTACATCGGCTTCAATTGCTGCAAAAAAATTATTCATAGGATTCGTCTGCAATGGCATTACAGAACTCAATGATATTTATATACTAAAAATCACCTACAATCAGATAAAGAAGTAAATCGGTCAGCACATTGGAAAAATGTCTATATTATGTCGCAGTTACTCGTAAATGTGTCTGAATTCCCATCCAGCAGAATTGGCTTCGATTCACATCAAACATTTGCGCCACCGTGCTACATATTCTGTCATATCAGTTTCCTCTTGAACTAATTCTAAATTCAATTAGTTTCGCAAGCATTACTCGTAGATGGTTTACATGTATGTATTTTCTAAAGTTTGCTATACAGCTATTTGTCGGATTTGTGGGACTCTACGTTTTCACTTCGGTGAACGTTATGTATGACATAAGTTTGAACGTGGTTCAGCATATTATAATACTTCTTGTTACTCTATGACAAAACCTACACAAATGCCTTTACTAAATTAATGTTATTACCAATCGGAATGCATTGCATACTTGCAAATGAGTATTGTAACTTATATTTGACCGGATCTTTATGATTGACGAATGCACCAAGTTATGTGTAAGTGCATAGTGCTGCTCAGGCAGTGTACCAGGATCTGCGAGTGCTCTCCGAGGAGGACCTCGGCACCGTTGTTCGCATCTATCGGCTCTCCTGTAATCAGTTCCACCCTCCTCCTACCCGCGGCAAAACGATCACATTCGAATAAGGTGTGGCGAGGCGTGTCCCGCAGCCATACCAGCACTCATCAGAAGGTCCGTTACAATTTTTAAATAACTTCCAAAACATACATGACCTGTATAGAGAAATAATGAGATTATTTTCTATATACAGTAGAACTCCAGTTATCCGAAATCCGACTATCTCAATCTTCTCTTTAAAAATAGTTTTTTGCCAATTTACATATAACTTCAGTAATTGCACGTGGTTCTGTCGCTCTTGCTTCCTTCGAGAATGGCTTGTCTCGAGGGCATTCTTGTGTTTATTGTTGGCCCTATTTGTTAATGTTTTTCAATCGGATGTCACAATTTATTTTTCTTTTGAATGTACTGTATTGCAGTAGCTTTGTGTTTTCGGCGATTTTGTTGTATCTTCAACTGATACCGTTAGTCAGCTTTTCTATTGTTGTAGCAGTTCGAAACATGTGCGTTCGTATGCATCGATTGTGTCTTGTTTCGTGGTTATGTATGTTTCTGCTTTCGGTAAGTTTTATGTTGATTTTGATCATGTTATTTTTTATTTTGTAAAGTATGAGGATGTTGCAGTTTTTGCTGTTCTTTCACAGTAAGTTCTCGGCTTGCTCGAAAAATCTCCGTTGATGGTGTTCTTTTGTCCCAGTTGAAGATTATTTTTAATAGTTTTGTTTGTTGTCGTTGTATTTTAGCTAGGTTGTATTCCGTTGTGCTCCCCAAATATTTACTAAGTAGGCGATATTTGTTACAAAAAGTAGATTGTATAGTGTGAGTTTTGTTTTAATGTCTATGTAGTGTCGAATTTTGAATATTGTTGCAATAACTCTGGAGTTTTTTTTCCATTATTTTTTATTTTTACTTGCTCGTTCCATTTGATATTGTTTTGCAGTTGTAGTCCCAGGTAAGTGATAGTTTTTATTTCTGTTATTTCTATCCCATTCCGATGTAATTTTATTTTTACCTTATCTCTGTTTTGGTGAATATTTTTTTTTTTTTTTTTTTTTTTTTTTTTTTTCGTTTATTTTTAGCAGGTTACTGACACCATCACGACCTTTTTTGCATATCCTCGTTTATATCTATTTCTAATTGTTCTGGGCTTTTGTTGATATATATGATGGCGATGTCGTCTGCGTATATGAATATTTTATCTTTTAATCATACCTTTTTGATATCATTTGTGTAAAGTACGTAGAGTAGACGTGGGAGGTTGCCGCCTTGTGGGATTCCATAATCTGCCATTATTGTGTCGCTTCTTGTTTCTTGTATTTTTACTCTTTTTGGTCGATTAAAAATGAATGTTCGCATAAACTGGAGGTGAATTCTATAACTTGGCGAGAATTCTCACATAGGTGAGAAGATTTGATTGGTCTAGCGTTCGACCTTTTTGTAAACAGCCTGCTTTGCATCGTATATTCCTCACGTCACTAGCAAAAAACTTCTCGCCCCGACCCGGCAGGCGAGGATTCTCACCTGACAGTGACCAACCTTGGAACCTTGTAGTTGTAAATACCGCATCATAGCTTTAATAACGGGAGAAAATGAGAGGTTAACTGCGAAGTGGTCGAATTTAAAACGTGGATTTTGTTATGAAAGAAATAAAAGCGTTCAGTAATTTCATTATTTTCATTGCATGAGAAAAATATCTGCGCGGTTTGTTTATTCTATTGTTTAAATTATTTATCGAGGTACCATATAATGGGTGCTTATTTTAATCCCTCTGAGTGCTTGATACTTTAACATAGTTATCAAAAATGAATGATTTAAAATGCATTACATATAAATATTGTATAGATTGATAGTTTTTTTGATTTTTTGCATGGACATGGCATGGATAAACACATGGCACAAGGCGCAAGGCGTTTGCGGTCCGACTTGTATTGAATCAGCCCGTGATCTAGCCGCAAGCTGCAACAACAAATCGTTTCCTTAGACATTATATTTTATTCAGATATACAATTTTTGATATAACAGTCAATATATGTACATACAAGACTGTCTCCAAATATATTTATTCATCCGAATTGTAACTATAGATAAAACTCTACAGTGCCTGCCCGTTGACCAACGTTTTTAAATGTTGAGCAAACGTTTAGCAACACTTCTAGTTAAGGCGCATCAAACTATAAACTCGTCCGGTCAATGATCGCCATTTTATCGAACGTAAAATTATTCCGTTTGCTAATTCACAAACGTCAAAATGACAGAAACGGGATTGCTCATATACAACATAACATTACGAAATTTCGTGGGCTATTCGAATTATTTTATTAGTCTTCGCATTTTACATTCAGACTAGTATCCCAAACGGAAAGTATTGTAATCGACGGAAGCAAAATCGGGATTTCAGCGAAAATACCCGTTGTTGGATCCCCTGAATCCATTGCAATAATATCTGAAAAATGTATGTAAGTGTGTATGTATGTGTGTATGTGTGAGTTTATGTGTGTATGTATTTGTGTGTGTGCGTATGACCGTGAACACGATTTCGCCCAAACGGAACAACGGATCGGGCTGAAATTTGGTGTACATATTTAGAATTACCGGGGGAGGAACTGGATTGTGTTTGGTGACAATGTGACAACCGGATATTTATATACTCAATATAGACGTTTATGTATGAAAATTATTATAAATATCACCTACAATCAGATAAAGAAGTAAATCGGTCAGCACATTGGAAAAATGTCTATATTATGTCGCAGTTACTCGTACAAACCTACTCATCAAATGGGTGCTTTAAAACCAACGTTCTATGTATATTTTGTAGATAACTGTAAGAACTAGTGAATGAATTTTTATTACAGGTGAATAAACCAAATTATTAATTGAATATACTTTCCTCAGAAGATTGTATAGTATCTACCTAAAATTAGTGGCAAGCAATTTGAACTACCATATATTATTATTTTATTTTATTTAAGAATTAGAATTTCTTAAGCAAATTTATCAAAAGTATGTTACAGCATTAGAATGTATTATTTTAAAATATCCATTAATAAAATTTATATTTACTATAATATTCTTGTAGCAAAGTTTACATGTACAGTACGTACCTAACGTATGTATAGTAGTTAATTACTTCAGTGTAGTAGTTCTCTAATTTGGCTCATCTGATCACTGAGCGATTTCTTCAGGGTTTCAAAATCACGTGCCAATGCTGTGAAATCGTCACACTCCGATACGGTATCATAATCCTATTCTTTGTCTATACTAACAACTTTGGGAGAATCTTGGTAAATTACAACAGAATTTATCGCATTAAGAGAACGATTTAATTCCTTTTCATTCAGGTGCTTGATTCTTGATTGTAAATGTCCAATGACAATGTAGTAAAGTCACCTTTACTCCCTCTGGTAGATCTAGTTTATATGTATAGGTAAATGACCGGTTAAAAAGTGCATCGTATGACATTACGTAAACCCATAGACATCTTATTACTAGAATGCTATACGGATAGGATGCGCAGAAAATTTTTGCCCACAATTGAACACTCAATACCACTCAGTTGGTGAGGAGGAAGGCATGCGTACTAAGTATTACCAGTGAACAACGTGAAAGGAAAGTGGGTATCTATTACTGACTGTTTCCTATTTTCTTGACACAACATAACCTATGAATGTAACAACCAAACGTAACCCCGTTAGGATTGCTTGTCAAATAAGACATTTTATCTAAGACTCGTATGGAGCGGGTCACATATACTGTTGTCTACTTTTTCTTACTATGCAGAACAGGAAAAGATCATAAAGATCAAATTTTATTTAACTGTAACTTAGAAAAAGACAAACCTGTTATTAATCAAATGTCAGGTTAACATAGTTTATTTTTTTAACAAACAAAATCCACTTGGTAGTAATATAATTTGAATTACAATATGTGTAGTTAAAGAAACCTGTGTATAAACCTCCACAGCCTTGGTTGGAGCCTCATACTCAGTGTAAAACGATGTATATTTACCATAGATATTTACTTACTAATAAATATTTGATAAGTAGTCTAGAATAATAAACATTGAAAGTGCCGCCAATGCTTTCACGTAGCGCGCATGCTTCACACCTCACCTGCGCGATGTCGTAAAGTGGGCACTTTTGTTATATGGTACTGGCAGTCTAGGAATATGATTTCTGTGCGTAAACCTCGTGCATTCGCAAGAATGCTGATTCTCAGTTGCCTCACATTTTAACCAGGGAGAAGCTAGCAATAAAAGTTAGCAACAAAAAAAAATTTCAACCAATTTGAATGAACTATACCTCTTTAGAAAGCCCATAACGTACTGAATGTGTGGTAGTTATGGCAACTGTATCAAATCATAATTACTACCTAAAAAATGCAAAAGAATGTCATTATTTTCCCAAATTAGCCCATTTTACAAACCTCATATCTCCGTTAGTACTGAACGAATCTTGGAGTATATAGCAGCAAAAGAAAGCACAAACCTTGCTTTAATTGTCATAGTTATGGCAACTTGAAATCAAAACTATTACTGGTAGAAAAAAATTAATGAACATTTGTCGGTTTTACGCTCGGCGATTCCCGCAGAGCTGCGAACAAACAAACTGCATAAGTCAGATTTTCACCTGATCTTAACAATATATATATATATATATATATATATATATATATATATATATATATATATATATATATAAAGGAAAAAAAGGTATTGTTTGCGGTGAAATCTAAATATAAATATAGTAAAAAGGATTATCTTTTTTTGGGCATAACCGCTATCTTAAATGCAACCGTAGACACGTGTTTCGGACTTATTAGTCCTCGTCAGTACGGTATAGCCAAAGAGAAAGGATGGAAACTCAATGGAGAACTCAACAAAAGGGACCTTAATCAGGGAGACCAACGTCACCATTTGGAGCTTCAGTCACGACATCCTCGGATTTGAGGACAAGAAGTAACGTCGCGCCGAGGCAACAAGTACACCCCGAGGTGCAACCTTAGCCCTGGTACAATATAAAGGAAAAAAAGGTATTGTTTGCGGTGAAATCTAAATATAAATATAGTAAAAAGGATTATCTTTTTTTGGGCATAACCGCTATCTTAAATGCAACCGTAGACACGTGTTTCGGACTTATTAGTCCTCGTCAGTACGGTATAGCCAAAGAGAAAGGATGGAAACTCAATGGAGAACTCAACAAAAGGGACCTTAATCAGGGAGACCAACGTCACCATTTGGAGCTTCAGTCACGACATCCTCGGATTTGAGGACAAGAAGTAACGTCGCGCCGAGGCAACAAGTACACCCCGAGGTGCAACCTTAGCCCTGGTACAATATAAAGGAAAAAAAGGTATTGTTTGCGGTGAAATCTAAATATAAATATAGTAAAAAGGATTATCTTTTTTTGGGCATAACCGCTATCTTAAATGCAACCGTAGACACGTGTTTCGGACTTATTAGTCCTCGTCAGTACGGTATAGCCAAAGAGAAAGGATGGAAACTTAATGGAGAACTCAACAAAAGGGACCTTAATCAGGGAGACCAACGTCACCATTTGGAGCTTCAGTCACGACATCCTCGGATTTGAGGACAAGAAGTAACGTCGCGCCGAGGCAACAAGTACACCCCGAGGTGCAACCTTAGCCCTGGTACAATATAAAGGAAAAAAAAGGTATTGTTTGCGGTGAAATCTAAATATAAATATAGTAAAAAGGATTATCTTTTTTTGGGCATAACCGCTATCTTAAATGCAACCGTAGACACGTGTTTCGGACTTATTAGTCCTCGTCAGTACGGTATAGCCAAAGAGAAAGGATGGAAACTCAATGGAGAACTCAACAAAAGGGACCTTAATCAGGGAGACCAACGTCACCATTTGGAGCTTCAGTCACGACATCCTCGGATTTGAGGACAAGAAGTAACGTCGCGCCGAGGCAACAAGTACACCCCGAGGTGCAACCTTAGCCCTGGTACAATATAAAGGAAAAAAAGGTATTGTTTGCGGTGAAATCTAAATATAAATATAGTAAAAAGGATTATCTTTTTTTGGGCATAACCGCTATCTTAAATGCAACCGTAGACACGTGTTTCGGACTTATTAGTCCTCGTCAGTACGGTATAGCCAAAGAGAAAGGATGGAAACTCAATGGAGAACTCAACAAAAGGGACCTTAATCAGGGAGACCAACGTCACCATTTGGAGCTTCAGTCACGACATCCTCGGATTTGAGGACAAGAAGTAACGTCGCGCCGAGGCAACAAGTACACCCCGAGGTGCAACCTTAGCCCTGGTACAATATAAAGGAAAAAAAAGGTATTGTTTGCGGTGAAATCTAAATATAAATATAGTAAAAAGGATTATCTTTTTTTGGGCATAACCGCTATCTTAAATGCAACCGTAGACACGTGTTTCGGACTTATTAGTCCTCGTCAGTACGGTATAGCCAAAGAGAAAGGATGGAAACTCAATGGAGAACTCAACAAAAGGGACCTTAATCAGGGAGACCAACGTCACCATTTGGAGCTTCAGTCACGACATCATCGGATTTGAGGACAAGAAGTAACGTCGCGCCGAGGCAACAAGTACACCCCGAGGTGCAACCTTAGCCCTGGTACAATATAAAGGAAAAAAAGGTATTGTTTGCGGTGAAATCTAAATATAAATATAGTAAAAAGGATTATCTTTTTTTGGGCATAACCGCTATCTTAAATGCAACCGTAGACACGTGTTTCGGACTTATTAGTCCTCGTCAGTACGGTATAGCCAAAGAGAAAGGATGGAAACTCAATGGAGAACTCAACAAAAGGGACCTTAATCAGGGAGACCAACGTCACCATTTGGAGCTTCAGTCACGACATCCTCGGATTTGAGGACAAGAAGTAACGTCGCGCCGAGGCAACAAGTACACCCCGAGGTGCAACCTTAGCCCTGGTACAATATAAAGGAAAAAAAGGTATTGTTTGCGGTGAAATCTAAATATAAATATAGTAAAAAGGATTATCTTTTTTTGGGCATAACCGCTATCTTAAATGCAACCGTAGACACGTGTTTCGGACTTATTAGTCCTCGTCAGTACGGTATAGCCAAAGAGAAAGGATGGAAACTCAATGGAGAACTCAACAAAAGGGACCTTAATCAGGGAGACCAACGTCACCATTTGGAGCTTCAGTCACGACATCCTCGGATTTGAGGACAAGAAGTAACGTCGCGCCGAGGCAACAAGTACACCCCGAGGTGCAACCTTAGCCCTGGTACAATATAAAGGAAAAAAAGGTATTGTTTGCGGTGAAATCTAAATATAAATATAGTAAAAAGGATTATCTTTTTTTGGGCATAACCGCTATCTTAAATGCAACCGTAGACACGTGTTTCGGACTTATTAGTCCTCGTCAGTACGGTATAGCCAAAGAGAAAGGATGGAAACTCAATGGAGAACTCAACAAAAGGGACCTTAATCAGGGAGACCAACGTCACCATTTGGAGCTTCAGTCACGACATCCTCGGAGCTCCAAATGGTGACGTTGGTCTCCCTGATTAAGGTCCCTTTTGTTGAGTTCTCCATTGAGTTTCCATCCTTTCTCTTTGGCTATACCGTACTGACGAGGACTAATAAGTCCGAAACACGTGTCTACGGTTGCATTTAAGATAGCGGTTATGCCCAAAAAAAGATAATCCTTTTTACTATATTTATATTTAGATTTCACCGCAAACAATACCTTTTTTTCCTTTATATTGTACCAGGGCTAAGGTTGCACCTCGGGGTGTACTTGTTGCCTCGGCGCGACGTTACTTCTTGTCCTCAAATCCGAGGATGTCGTGACTGAAGCTCCAAATGGTGACGTTGGTCTCCCTGATTAAGGTCCCTTTTGTTGAGTTCTCCATTGAGTTTCCATCCTTTCTCTTTGGCTATACCGTACTGACGAGGACTAATAAGTCCGAAACACGTGTCTACGGTTGCATTTAAGATAGCGGTTATGCCCAAAAAAAGATAATCCTTTTTACTATATTTATATTTAGATTTCACCGCAAACAATACCTTTTTTTCCTTTATATTGTACCAGGGCTAAGGTTGCACCTCGGGGTGTACTTGTTGCCTCGGCGCGACGTTACTTCTTGTCCTCAAATCCGAGGATGTCGTGACTGAAGCTCCAAATGGTGACGTTGGTCTCCCTGATTAAGGTCCCTTTTGTTGAGTTCTCCATTGAGTTTCCATCCTTTCTCTTTGGCTATACCGTACTGACGAGGACTAATAAGTCCGAAACACGTGTCTACGGTTGCATTTAAGATAGCGGTTATGCCCAAAAAAAGATAATCCTTTTTACTATATTTATATTTAGATTTCACCGCAAACAATACCTTTTTTTCCTTTATATTGTACCAGGGCTAAGGTTGCACCTCGGGGTGTACTTGTTGCCTCGGCGCGACGTTACTTCTTGTCCTCAAATCCGAGGATGTCGTGACTGAAGCTCCAAATGGTGACGTTGGTCTCCCTGATTAAGGTCCCTTTTGTTGAGTTCTCCATTGAGTTTCCATCCTTTCTCTTTGGCTATACCGTACTGACGAGGACTAATAAGTCCGAAACACGTGTCTACGGTTGCATTTAAGATAGCGGTTATGCCCAAAAAAAGATAATCCTTTTTACTATATTTATATTTAGATTTCACCGCAAACAATACCTTTTTTTCCTTTATATTGTACCAGGGCTAAGGTTGCACCTCGGGGTGTACTTGTTGCCTCGGCGCGACGTTACTTCTTGTCCTCAAATCCGAGGATGTCGTGACTGAAGCTCCAAATGGTGACGTTGGTCTCCCTGATTAAGGTCCCTTTTGTTGAGTTCTCCATTGAGTTTCCATCCTTTCTCTTTGGCTATACCGTACTGACGAGGACTAATAAGTCCGAAACACGTGTCTACGGTTGCATTTAAGATAGCGGTTATGCCCAAAAAAAGATAATCCTTTTTACTATATTTATATTTAGATTTCACCGCAAACAATACCTTTTTTTTCCTTTATATTGTACCAGGGCTAAGGTTGCACCTCGGGGTGTACTTGTTGCCTCGGCGCGACGTTACTTCTTGTCCTCAAATCCGAGGATGTCGTGACTGAAGCTCCAAATGGTGACGTTGGTCTCCCTGATTAAGGTCCCTTTTGTTGAGTTCTCCATTGAGTTTCCATCCTTTCTCTTTGGCTATACCGTACTGACGAGGACTAATAAGTCCGAAACACGTGTCTACGGTTGCATTTAAGATAGCGGTTATGCCCAAAAAAAGATAATCCTTTTTACTATATTTATATTTAGATTTCACCGCAAACAATACCTTTTTTTCCTTTATATTGTACCAGGGCTAAGGTTGCACCTCGGGGTGTACTTGTTGCCTCGGCGCGACGTTACTTCTTGTCCTCAAATCCGAGGATGTCGTGACTGAAGCTCCAAATGGTGACGTTGGTCTCCCTGATTAAGGTCCCTTTTGTTGAGTTCTCCATTGAGTTTCCATCCTTTCTCTTTGGCTATACCGTACTGACGAGGACTAATAAGTCCGAAACACGTGTCTACGGTTGCATTTAAGATAGCGGTTATGCCCAAAAAAAGATAATCCTTTTTACTATATTTATATTTAGATTTCACCGCAAACAATACCTTTTTTTCCTTTATATTGTACCAGGGCTAAGGTTGCACCTCGGGGTGTACTTGTTGCCTCGGCGCGACGTTACTTCTTGTCCTCAAATCCGAGGATGTCGTGACTGAAGCTCCAAATGGTGACGTTGGTCTCCCTGATTAAGGTCCCTTTTGTTGAGTTCTCCATTGAGTTTCCATCCTTTCTCTTTGGCTATACCGTACTGACGAGGACTAATAAGTCCGAAACACGTGTCTACGGTTGCATTTAAGATAGCGGTTATGCCCAAAAAAAGATAATCCTTTTTACTATATTTATATTTAGATTTCACCGCAAACAATACCTTTTTTTC